>OX381718.1:43003951-43477256 GCA_947462335.1 Harmothoe impar | reverse complement strand
TCCCGACTGGTCGGCATGCTGTAGATTTACCATGGTTGCATGAATGCATCATGGCGAGAGGCGGCATAATTATAATAAAATACTATAAGTCATTAAAGGGTTAATTAGGATGCCTCCTGAGGGGCTGCTGTCTCGGCCTCCCCTGGGCCCCCCGTCATGCCGACCAGGGGGTAACCCCCGGGCTGGGGTATAGGCCTTGGTGCGGGGGGGGGGGGGGGGGGGGCAGAGGGGGAGAAGGCTTTTGCCTATAATGCTATATACAGTAGTACAAATGTAGTAGTCTTTATACGGGCCCTCCCTCCCCCCCCCCCCCCTCTCTCTCCCTCCCTTTCCCAGATACCGTAGTGAGTCATCTAAACGTCTGGGTGTAATTTTGAAAGGCATTGCTACCACTGTATCCCCAGTGCATATACAAGACGGATCTTTATTCAAGATACAAATAGGTGCTTATTAAATTTTTATTTTCAAATGGCGGGGACGGAAACAGGATTTTGAAAAGGTGCGTGGTGGGGGGGGGGGGGGCATTTGTTAATTGTTAAAAAGTCCCCAAAAGCATTTACGTTTAAAAACCCACTAAATATTTTGGCTAAAAGGGGGGTGGGCCTACGCCGGGTCCGCCTCCTCCTTTATCCGCGCCTGGCCTGTTGCATATTCAAGACCGGCGCTTATATGAACAAAACCGGTGCTTATATATACGAGGCATTACGGTACTCCACCCCACCACGTACACTGTCCCCGTGCACTGTCGCAGGTGGTGGAGGTACAGTGGCCGTCCCATGCAGTGTAGTACCATACAGGTACTGGAGGAGCACACCTCCACCACACCTCTCCCACCACCACCACACTGGGCCGGTCCCAGCACCCTGTGGAACAACACTGCATGTGGTGTTGTAGTCCTGGGATGGTAGTGCTGGACATTGCCTTCTCCTCTTCCAGTACACCCTGCATCCTCCTCCAGGGTCTATTACCTTACTGAGAGATCCGGGAGGAAAGAATCATCATCAACCCTGGAGTGGATACCAGTTCTTACCTGGACGAGGATTTAAGGAGAAGACACTGTCACTGCCAGTGGTGCACTATATGATAGTGCTGGACACTACCCTTTTCTCCAGCACCCATCCTCCAGGGTCTCCCTATACTACTGGGTGATCAAAGGGGAGATGATCATCTACACTGGAGTGCATGGATTATCCCATTGCTGTTAGGACTACTTCTCACCTGTTGGATGGGGATTTAAACCCGCAGTTCTTACTGCACGTCCAGTTACAGTCAGAGCGCAGTCGGGACAGGTACTCAGCCGTATTTATAGGGGCGCTGGGCCTTTAAGGAGAATGAGCCACTGATTGAGCCGCCACTGGAGGAGTGTTATTTGGTGCTTACATGTCTGGAGGAGTATTGAGCTAGGGAGGCAGAGAAGCACTGGAGGAGAGCCTTATTGTAATATACTAGTAGATATACTAGCAGGAATAGGGACACACATGCAAGCATGTGTGTATCATGTATTTAGTGTAACATATACATGCTAGACATCCATAGTAAACTGTATTGATCTCACACCTACGTGATGACACCTGTATTTGTCCAGTTGGATGATTTCACACTGACTGGAGCAGTCCTGGATAACCCCTGTAACTATTAAAGTATTAAAGGCAGACTACAACACCCCTGGGAGTCTGGCGTACCTGACAATGCATTGGTACAGGCGATGAGGTGCCACAACATGCACACATTGACCCCTTAACAAACCCCTGCTACTTTTAACACTACAGTAAAGCCTTTGAATATACCCAACACCCCAATACTATACCTGCCATTTGAGGGGGTGTACCCTAGTTGAGGGTCCAGCATAATATATAGGGTGTGCTGCTTAGTATGTGGGGCTATTTCTGGATCTCCTAAGCTGTGTGGCGTGTGTGCAGCCCCCCCCCCCCCGACCCATTCACACTAGCCTTATGGTATTGTACCCCCCTCCTCACCCACCCTCCCACACCCACTCAACAATACACACATACACACATCCCACGCACTCATTACCTTGATGTTTTTGACAACCCAGTGTAGTAGTGTCCAGTCTACATACCTATACATACTTAGCCCTGGACGTCCTTTAATAGTCCCTGATGGCATGTTGTGACATGGACATTTAAAAAGGCCTCAGTGGCCCAGTTTGGTCTATACAGCCACTACCAGCGGCAGTTTCCTGTGGAGGTACCTTGTTGTATACACTGTGGGTGTGTCTCTACCAGAGCTGACACAGACCACTATAGACCTTACAGAGGGGCACTGCCTACCTGCTTGTACCAATACCTCCAGGTCCCCCCAGGTAGGTCAGTGAGAACAGGCTCCCCCTTATACCCATGCTGGTATATAGCGGGGCACAAAGGCTCCTAAGGACAGCTGGATCCATATATATATACCTTCACCCCTACTACTACCTACCTACTACCCCTAGCACCCCCTACAGGTGTGTAGGCCTATGTCAACTCACCCCATCTGACATCACCCCCACCTGCAGCTTATACCTTACCGGTTATATATGGTGGGTACAGCCTAAGGGGTGCTCTGTTGGTACATGCAGGTGTCTGGAGGAAGGTGTCAACTCAAAAGGAAGGACTTAACTTAGTTTATAATCCTACTCGCACTGGAGGATACTCACTGGAGTTTTGGAGGTTGGGCAGTTGTCAGTAGTACAGGTCATAAACACATAAAGTGCATATATCCTAAGGGTATGTGCCTAGTATAGGTGGTTGCCACCTTCTGTGACTTCTGTATATGACCTTATTATGGGCTGGTTGAGACCTGTAGAGATTTATTGTGCATGGATTTAGGGGGTTGTTATCAAACAAAATAACCCATTGTGTGCCCTTACTGCATTTGGATACTCACAAGGTACAAGAACCAGCCAACATTTCCAGCCATAGATTTCTTCTAACCAACTGGAAAGAATTCTAAAGACCAGTTGGATCCCATGCTACTACATTGTGACACATGTCCACTCTGATTCATGGCATTTTGTGTGACATAATGACATAACAGTCAAAGTCAACGTCAATGACTCATCTCATATCGCCATCTGGCGGCATATGGTGGTACTAATTAGGATAATTATACCAATAATCAGAGCATAGAGCAACAAATGGACAAATTCTACATTGTCAGTTAGAATTTGACTTTCTGACAGAACGGACGTAATTATATTGCAGTATCAATTGGACTTCCATGAGAGGAGATCTAATACATCGGATCAGGCGGAAATCCTCACTTTGGATCATACACAGAGGAAATATAAAACTCCAAAGTATAAGCCTCTGAGTCTATAGGATATATCACAACCACCACTGCCACTACAGGATATATCCTATTACAGAAAGAGTGCAATCTACTTTCACTAAAATAACTCCATTCAGTTTCACACAAGAGATATCCCAATTCAATCTTGACTACCAACATTCCGTCAGGTCGTCTAGCTTACAGCCTATGTGTGATGGCACGGTAGTTTGCCTCTTCCTTTCCCATTTTTATCTCTGATGTTTGCCAAATTGCCAAAGGCACGAAGAAGTCTTTATTTAGGAGCGTGAGGAGTGGAATCCTGTCTGTCTGTTGGCAACAAGAAAAAAGACAGTTCACTGCAAATAAGAAGGCACAGTTCGCCAAGCAGTGAGGAGGAGAAGCAGGAAAACATGTCAAGATATTGTACTTTTTTCTGAGATTTTTGTTCTGAGAAGATTCTTATGAATCATAAGTACTCAATGACACATGTGTATAGAATATAGGTGTATGGAATGCTATATAAATATATACGTGGGCATCTAGCTCTCTATATGTGACCCCCTTCACAGCAGCACACAAGTGCTATCCACACAACTTCACACACATTCTACCTTTACACCAACAACAGACTACACAAAGTGTATATTATGAGTGAGAAGTAACTGGGGATCGACGTGAGGAGGAAAAGCTCCATGCCCTGTTTGGACCGATTGTAGTACGTCCTTAAATAGGACCAGGGAGGAAATGGATGACGTCATGAGGTATATACACCTATGCCCATCCTGTAGGGTCAGGTAGATGGGACACCTGGACAGGTGAGACATAGGAGGGTGGTAGTAGGTGAGGTATAAGGGGGTGAATGTATAAACAGGTGAGGGAAGATAGGACCAGCACGAGGCACCGCTGAGGTTCATGCCTACTTATAGGATTCATGCCTACGTAACTTCCTTACACTGGAGGGAACACCTGATACCAACATACATCTCATACCCTTAAACTTCTAGCAGGAGACAGGTGAGAAGGGGGTCCATACATACCTGTATGATCCTATATACACTGGAGGAAACACTTAAATGACCCCCACCTGTTCCCCTCCTCCAGTAGGTTATTACAACATACCTGTAGGATTAACCCCCACATTAAGGTGTACGGAGCTAGGTACAGGAGGAGCCTCCGCCCACCTGCATCAAACCACAGCCTTAACTACCCACCTACAGGAGTGAGTCATCTACCCCGGCATCTACCACTTCTTAAGGCCTATACTTTCACCCTACAGTCCTATATACCACACCGCGTGGTACACACTGGAGACATGCAGACACCCTGCTCAGTACTATAGGGCCTACATTGATGGTCACTGGAGTACACATATAGAACTGGTTTAAATTTAGGCCTCATCTCAAACTGGATTTACCCGACTACTTGATTTGGTCACTGGGCACTGCTAAGAGAGTGATTAAGAATACCATATGTCAATGTTCAATGGATTTAAAACTAAGATGATATTTATTCTCTGAGAGGATTGTCAACCTGGAGTAATTCTAATCAAAACCCGAGGAGTGAATTAACCAAGAAAGAGAGACAAAACCCCTGAATCCTTCTCCAAACTGTGGGACAAGAGTTTCAGATTCGTGTTTGTTCGCTTCAAAGCTCTCAGTCATAGTGACAGGAAATAACGGCCCTAAAACAGAGCATCTGACAACAAAAATACCCATTTTAAAACCCACAAAAAGTGTGTCCGGCGGCTCCCCAGTGCCTCGGTGACAGCTTCCTTTGTGGCCATTGTTAGTTCATCACTGGATCCCCGTGGGAAACCCTGTGGCCTGGTTTTTGATTCTTGCATTGTTTGGATCAGTTTGGATCATTGGGCCGCCTGTCAATAATCAGTGTTGGGTGTCTCTGTTCGCCTGTCACTTCCATACTCTGCTGGCTCATACTGCCAATGAACCCCCTCATTTTGGTGACACTGGAGCCCTTGGCACCCTCCCCCCACCTGTCCCCACAGTATGGGAGTTGTCAGTCAGAGCAGGACTGATTGATGATGTGCTGGGAGAGTGTAACAATAGGGAGCTCAGGTGTAACGTCTAAACTCTCACTCCTGAGGTTTAGTGTTACTATTGGAGACAGGAAGTTGTTATTGTCATCATAAAGGTCAATGATCCAAAACCAGAGGTTATTCCAAGGTCATGACTTGAGGGTCATCTATCTGAGGGTCAAATGAGGTCATTGGTATTGGCCATTGTGCTCGAATAACCTTTGCAAGTACAGTAATTCAACTTGGAAACACATATTTTGTGGAACAACTGGCATTGGTCTTACATGATACTATAGGTGAACTGATTTGGATATTATGCATGTGCATGCCATTGATTTGATCTAAAGGCTTTTTGTCTTGAACTTTGAAAGCGTTTGGATTCCAGAACTTTGAGAAAATTGACAACTTTTTGTCTCAAATTTATAACTTTGGATCCCAGAACCTTGGGTCCAAATGCTAAAAACTGACTCAAATTTGTGATACCTTTTTTGAAAAAAAAAGTTTTAACAACAAAATCATCATGTTTAGCACTGACAAGAAAAACTTTAAATACTTCCATGCTGATCACCGTGCTATTAAATCTGGCTCCAGAACTGCCCCACCGGCCTCCTCCTCCAAGGCGGCCGCCAGGGTACGGGTCCAGGCCGGGGACAAGGGGGTGTCTCCGATCAAGTCTAAGCCCAAGAAGAGGAAGAACCTTACAGCCCAGGAGCAGACTGGGTTAAGCATGGCCTCAGTGGAGTGGTCAGAGAAGGTGTACCCCGTGGAGGACTTGGTGCAGTACCATGGAGGACGGTTCCCTGTGCTGGTTAAGGTGACGGAGGGATATAAGGGCGATCTGGACGTGGAGTACACCAACGGTGTGGTGAGTACAACTCAGTTATTTATGATTAGGTCACTCAGCAAAAATATTAGTTTCTCATCATCACGCGCATCACAGAAATCATGCACTGGTAACCATACCTTTAAACAAATCTATAAGTGAGAAACTTTATATAACAGACAAATATTTGATACCTAATTAAATATTGAAGTTATAGTGTCAGTAATGCAGAGAGCTAGAAATAACCTGTATTTTACCAACTTTTAAAAATGAGCAAACTATTTAAAAATAAAAAGCCCCATAGTCATATGTTTCAGTGCTTCGTGATGAGAAACCTTTTTTTTCTATTTGAGTGGCCTTAATTTAATTGTTTATTGACAGTTTCCTCATCTTTGGGTTATCTACATGCTTAGCCATACGCAGAAAGACAGATATGCAAGCATATCATTTCATCCCCATTTCATCTTTTCCCATAACTATTATCATTCCAATAATAGTTGTTCCATTCACTAGATATTCCTCACATGGAGAATGTACATTTGTAATTGTATTGAGGTCAGATACTGTATATAACCCAAAAGATGATAGCTGATGACAGTGTGTATTTTCAGAGACCTTTTTATTTCATTTCAGAAAACCGTATAATAAATAGCATTCTTACTGATCTCTATCATCTTCCTCATTCATCCTCAAACACACTGTAGTGAGGGGAATAGCTACTATATTGCCTGAAGCACTGCACATAATATAGAGCAGATAAAAACACTGTGAGTTATGTGCTTTGGCTGTGTCCCACGCCAAACTCCGGGGTCCTTTGGGTCATTCAATCTTGTTTAGCAAAACACAGCATACCTTAGACTTTTGTGAGAATATTGGATGAATTAGAAAAGCAAAGAAAATAATCTGGTAGTGCCTTTGTGGATTACAATCTACCACTTCATTATATGGATATGCAAGATAATGGATGGTTTCAAAAGTCGGAGGGAGTGTTATTTTACATGCACAACTTATAGTACCTACAATATCATAGACAATCAACTCAAAAGCAGCAACTATAATTCGATATAAAGCTGCTTTCCTAATTTGAATCCCATTATGTAGCAGGAATTATCCCCGTGATATAGACACCAGTGCCACTAGTGCCAACACAAATCCTTCTCATATTGCATTCAGACTATGGGAATATGTGACAAAATGTGGTAAAAGATGACATTAGGGGAAATCCCCGTTGTTTAAGTTCAGGTCTTCAGGTACAATTCCGTGCTCTGCATATTATAACGTTCGTTTTAGAGAACTGACGTTCCAAACATGGGGTACCAGTAGTAAATTAACATAAAGATCGTTGTTCTTTTACATGGCTACATATTGCTGAATAATTCATGTAAAATATTCATATTGGAAAGTATCAACTATAGAATATAAATTTGGATCTAAACGGCGGAATAAGACTACTCTCCTCATAGAAGGGCAAATGAGACGAATTGTATGAATATTTCCGAGGAATTATCTAAAATGTCTATGGCATGGTCCATGGTTGGTCCAGTTTTGGTACGGTAGGTCGGCCATTATTTTTCTCCTAGGTACGTGCCTCTCCGGCCTGCCCCAAGTAGTGTTGGTACAACTTAAGGTGCACTAATGACTGGTGCACACCTTAAACCCGTTAAGGGCCGCATAGTGATTTAATGTACTGTGCCCCTTATGTAGCCCTGGTGAGTATACTCGCCAGAGCTTCATCCATGCATATGAGGACCCTTTAAGAGTATTTCAACCCTGGAGGGTCGACATGATGCTTGAATGCCACCCTGCGTGTAAAGTAACCCGGGCTGCATTCATGCATCATGACAATAAAGGGCATGGTACATTAGAATAACATGCTGCCCTTACAGGGTTAAGCGAGTTATTTACATGTCTGGGGTCAGGGTCTGGGCTGTAGGGAACCCAAGTCCCTTCAGCAAAGCCAACACCTGCCCAAGGCCCGAGAAGCAGAACAAGCTTTACATAACCCTAAAACAACGTTAAAAGGGGACCTTAGCATTCTTCACACGTTTAACAGTATGTGTTTCTGCTCAACAGTGTGTTTTAAGTTCTGTGCGCTGCTTCCAATAAAACATACTCCTTGTACGAGTGTTTTTTGTATGTAATTGGCACATACAGTTTACCCCTGTTCAGGGGCGTGGTAATCGGGTGAGGGGCACATTTTGCCAACCCTTAAACAAGGTCAAACCCTAAAGGTCAAGAGGAAAAGGGCCAAAAAAGGTTAGAAACCCTCATCCAGGTGATTCATTCAATATAATATTCAATATAGTATACAAAGACATAATACTGTTCTCCAACGAAAACCTAAAGAGCATATAGAAACTAAAGTGCGGCCTTTAAAGGGTTAAGGGAGTGGACAGTTTTCAACAACGGGGGGGGGGGGGGGGGGGCAAAAACATTGGACCCCTGTTTAGCGAAAATGCCAGCGCGTTACTATAGCTCAAAAGGGGTCAATTTTAAACCTGCATGGGTGGGCCGAAATAAATTCGACCCAAAAGAATTTCAACCTGCTCGTGCGAAAATCAACCGAGCTCCCCCCCCCCCCCCCCCCCCCGTTGTTTAATTTGACCACTCCCTAACTTCAGCTTGACTCCATGCTATGAGCAGCTCAGTGCAGACCGGGCGAGCTGCTCTCGGAGGAAATCAGCCCTTGTTACTGAGCAGCTCCTGCTACTTGTCTGCGGCATCTTTAACCCTTTATCGACACGTGTCGCTAAAATATGACATTTGTCGTCATGATGCACCCATGCAGTCCTGGCGAATGACTCGCCGATGCTGCATCAGTGTTTCATGCTAACCCTTCAGGAGCTTTTCAACCCCATAGGGTCAGCACGATGCTTGAATGCAGCACTGGTGAGTTACTCACCAGAGCTGCATTAATGCACCGTGACGACCAAGGGCATGATGCGTTAAAGCGTTATGCCGCCCTGAAAGTGCTAAGCCTGTAAGCACCGCATTGTGTTTAATGTGCCATGTCCTTGGTCGTCATGATGCATATCGACAGATATAGTGACTCTATAGTCTCCTCATGTGGGATAGTAAAATTGCTATTATATCTGGAATGAAAGAAATGGGAACACAGATTATCTGAAGCATGTAATGATATATAATGTGGACTTCATTCCAATATCTAGATTTATTCAGCATAGTATAACCTAAGTGAGTTATTTGTCGGAATAGACAGCAGAACAGATTATACATTGCCATTGCCAGTCTACAAACAGTCTTCTTGTATCTGGGCTATGTAATGTTCATAGCTGTGGCCTGTTATTTTGACCCTGGAGGGAGGTGATTTCCCCTCGTCTAGACCTTTAAGGACCACATAGTGCTTCATGTGCTATGCCCTAGCTAGCTTTGATGTCATGCTGTATGAATATGGCGCTGTCTACTGCGCTGAGACATTCCGAGATGCATGAATGCAGCCGTGGCGAGTTACTCAACAGAGCTGTGTTCATCTATCTTGATGACAGAAGGCATAGCTTTAAAACACAATGCATTCTTTATATAAGGGCTAGGTATGAGATAGATCAAAATCTGAAACAATGTGATTGTCAACGTTCCTCCCTTCTTACCCAAATAATTCACAATACTGTTGTGAGGCCATCTGTGCCCATGCCTACAACAGAAGAGCACATAATTCAGTCTGTGCAGCTCTAGTTCTTTTACTACACAGCACTTTGGTTAACACTATTAGTAAAAAACAACAACTCCACAAATTTTATGAATAATGATTATACCCAATCTTATTACTAGCGTCGACAGAACTGTACTATAATCTTATTGTTATACTATTACATTCTATAAACATCTGTGGGCAGATGAAGAGTCATCCAAGGTTAAATATTTGTACTTTTAAAAATTGAAGTTATAAGTTTTCAACTGAGGTCTAATGATAATTATGGGATGATATTGCTTTACCCCAATGCTTTAATGATATTCATATTTGTTTAGCATAGTTCTGTAATTCAATGAAATTAAATTTTATATAATTATATTTTTACTTTCAATTTTTGCAGAGTAAAAAAGAACTTGCAAATTGAACTAATAGAAATTGATAACAATGGTGTGAAACTAGATTCTTGTCCCTTCATCTGCATCTCTCTATACATAGATTATCTACAAAAGACAACCCTAGCATTTAGGCCACCAGGAGGACTCTCAGGACTGGCCTATATAATGGGCACCACATTCCTATGGGGCTCAGCTTTGTGGGAGGGAAGCCCTTTTTAGGCTTCCCACCGACACTATTGGACGTGATTCGTCTTTCATGAAACCATTCACGAATATTTCTGGCAGAGAAAATGACCCCCCAGCTGGCGATAAGATTGATGAGCATCTCCCGAGCGCCTCATGGATCTGCTCCTGGCGTGTGGCGGGAGTCAGTCAGGGATGGGGCTTCCCAGGGCTTTAATGATAACCCCTTAAGGGCCGCATAGTGCTAATTTAATGTGCTATGTCCTTTGCTGCTATGATGCATGGCTACATTACTGGTGGGGCTACTTGCCAGGGCTGCATTCAAGCATTATGCTGACCGTACGAGGTTGAAATACTCCTGAAGGGTCTGCATGATGCAACGATGCAGCACTGGAACTTACCTCTGCTGTATTACTTGGTGCATCATTATGATAAATTTTATCTTTAAGTGACATGCCAGCCATAAAGGGTGGATAGTCCTTCAAGAGGTGTATAGTGCATTATTGTGTTATTCCCTTTGGTTGTTATGGTGCATGGATCCAGGCCTGGTGATTCATGCATCATACCGAACCCGTATGGTTGGCAGAATGCAGCACTGATGAGATACTCGCTAGACCTGGCTGCATCTATGCATCTTGAGGGAAAAGAGCATATTATATTAAAGCACTCTGCTGCCTTTAAAGTGCCAATATGGAAGCCCCAACGGATGACTTGTTGCTTAGCCGTGGAGGCCTTGAGAAAGAAAAGATGCTAATGGAATTGTACCAATTTGTACATGATACCGTGGAGACTACAGACAACTGAGAGAGAGAGAGACGAGACAGAGAGACAGGAAGAGTAAGGGAGAGTGGGAGGGGGAAGAGGAGAGAGACAGTGAGAGGAGGGAGGGCGATGGAGAGGAGAGGGGCAGAGAGAATAGGGGGTAGCTGGATTGCATCTTGAAAGAGGGAGACTTGGGCCGTTTTGTGTTTACATCCCCAAGCCAGAGGACTTATTCCATTGATATGTGGACATGCATCCTTTAGGTATTCCCCTATGTTGTCAGAGGGATATATGAAAGAAGCTTCTGGGCCTAAATCAGCTTGTTAGCATTTTTTATCCTCTCATGAATGGCAATAGTGTTGTTGTCCTTGCCAACTGTGACCTAACCACAATGCAGTGAACAATGGGGCAGATTTGTTTGTACGTAAAAGAATAAAGAAATGGGTAAAAAAAAGAGGAGAGCTGAAGTACCACCAGGAAGATTAGTTCTTGCTGGAGGGAGTTTTTTCTTCTTCTTTTATTCCAGTCAGTGAGAGACTGTTCCCCCTGAGACTAACCACACGACACAGAGAGGTGACGTGAAGGTTCCTTAATTCTCATTCCTGATCTAGCCCTGAGTAAAGGAGTGGTCATTTTTTAACAACGGGGAGGGGGAGTGGGGCTCAGTAGATTTTCGCCCTGACATGCTAGATTTTTTACAGAAGCGCCCTCCCCCTATGAGAAGGGTCCTACCTTTTATTGGTCATTTAGTTTTTTTAGGGGGCGGTCTGATGGATTTTCAGGGGGACCAAGGCAAATTTAGTGAGAAAGACCCTAATACTATAGACCTCTCTTGCAGGGCGAGGGCACTAAGAAAATGACACTCTTTGTAGTAGAAAAAAATACCTGCACGTATTTATAAATTAAAGGGTTCGGCCGTGATGAATTCGAATCCTGCTGAATAGGACAGAACATCTTGGGTGGGGACGGGAATGAACCGAAACATTGTCAGCTCTGCCCAGGCATAGATCCCCCCCCCCCCCCCCAATTGTCAAAAAACGGCCACTCCCTTAATTCCGATTGCTGATCTAGCCCTCAGTAGCTCTCCCCATAGACTCCCTATAGAGAATACCTCTAGCTGAGACGCCTCACCCCCAGCCTCAGTTCCCCTTGGCTCCCCTAAAGGCAAAGGAAACAAAGGGTGGAATTAGAGGCTTAATACTTAATTTAGCCCGTCCTGGAGATGACTAGCCTTGCATACCTAACCTACCTGACTGGCATCTTTTTCTGGCAGCCCCGTAGTCTTACTGTGAGGGATTTGCTTTCTGCACAAAAAGGGGGGCAATCACTTTGCCTTGTGTTGGTGTGATGGCTAAGCCTGCTTGTATTCAGGAGGGATTCTGACTTAATGGAGGACAAATGGGGAGTGCCGGATAGAGTGAGGATTGGGGGCAGATTACTTGACGCCTCTGGACAAGCCAAATCTGTAGTAATATCATTGCCACAAAGTGTGGGGAAAATAGTGTGTATTTCTGGTGTAGTAAGCGCTAGATTATGATGATAGTATTTCCTCTGTTATGTATTGAATATTAAAAAATATATATACATAATTTACACACACTTAGGGTAGGAGTGACAAAAGATAGAAATAAAAAGTGAGAGGGTAGCACACACACACAGGCATAGGCAGACAGAGACAGACAGAGGCAGACAGATAATGACATAGCCTGGGGACAGAGAAAGGGATAGAAATACAGAAAGACAGTGACATCAGCATTAATAACATATACTGTTGAGTCAGAGATAGAATGATAATTCTTCTGTGGGGAGGTAAAGCTTTCAGTCCAGATGCTCTGAAACATCCAGATGTTATGCCATGTCATGTGCAATTGATTATAGTGAAATTCAAATGTACAATCCCTAATGGCAGTATGATTATGCCATTACCATAAGCATCCACATTAGTATTACTTAGCGATAGCATCGAACTCAGTGACCTAGACACAAACACATTATACTTCTATATGTATGATTCATGGGCTAGGATAGATTTAACAAGTAGCTATAGTGGTATATAGTCTAGATGCTACATTTAATGTAACTAGATCTATAAAAGTTCACAAACAGGTGCATTCATGGTCCAAAACCCTCTCCACGTGGTCACATACAGGGTGTAACTGAGCAGCATGCTGGACTGGTTGGTGTACGTGTCTACAAGTTTATTACATGACAGATACGACCCTCTCTATGTCAGCTTAAACCTATGGGAGCTACGTTCTCCATGTCCTCATCAGAAGGCCATGCCCCCACAGAGTAGGGTATAGCTATACTCAATGGCCTCCAAGTTTGTAGATTTTCTTGCCATGCAGTGCTGACCATGCGGGAGGGGCATAGGGTACCGCCATGCAAACGCCTACACCATTTAATGAGGCATGCTGCTCCGTTAGAACCTGTGGCCCACAATGTGAACTGTCCCATCTAGTGTGTGGTAAATATAGCAGCTCAGAAAACGGTCTGTATTATGCTTCAGTAGGCTGGCACATATAGAAGCCGAGTTGAATTGACATAAACTAGCAGGTTGTAGACCTAAAGGAGGAATTAGACAGTATTATGTCATTTTTGGTGACATTCCCAACAGGCAATGGGATTTTAGATTATTCACCATCGACTGTGGTCCACAATTTAAGCCTGTTGATGCCTTAAACGTAGCCAAAATAAACAGCGACCAACTTCACCAAAATAAAGGTATACATACATCCAGCTAGGCCTTGCTGGGGGCCAATAATTAAGTTTTGCATTAACATGTCCAGGGGATTATGAAGTGTATGGAGGGGTTTGTATGTTTATGGTGTGTATAATGTGTGTGTGTATGCTTATACTTTGCACTACAGGACCTTATACCTCACATATTGGTCAACCCCAGGTTTGCATCTCAAGGATACTACCTGGACCTACAAATTTGGGTTATATAACCCTTTAAGGGCCGCATAGTGCTTTAGTATACATTACCCTTTGTCGACATGATGCATGAATGCAGCCCTGGCGAGGACCTAGACAGTTCTGAATTCAAGCATCATGCCGACCCGCCAGTGTTGACACACTTGGCATGATGCAGAAATGCAGTCCTTAATTAAAGGGTTAAACTATACACAGTGCAGGACCTGTCTAACATAGCTTGTATGTTGGTCACACTATATTATATTAGCTGTGGGGATGGTTGTGAATAAGAGGAAACCGCTTTCCTATAGTAGAGGTGTGGCTGAGTTATAGTAGGGGAAAGGGGCAGACGTGTTTCCGGCAACAGACCAACACTAATTGTTGTGGATAGTGCAAAACTAAATCTTGTTACACTTTACAGGAAATTGGGACTGTCAATTGTCCAGCAAACTAGGGAGTATGGCATAGAATGTATGGAATTAACTAGAACTCCTGTCCATCTAGCGAAATTTTTAATCTAAAAATGACCTTTAAAGATTGGTTTCATAGCTATTCTAGTAACGTCATTATGGAGAGAAAACTCATGCATAATGAGCATCGGTTCCTACACGGGGTTGGAAAAGGCCATTCTAGTACTTAAGCTTTGTTTCTCCATATGAAATTTTTATTTTTTATTTTTTATTTTTTTATTTAACCGTTCATAACATGCAATGCGACATTATGATCTTCCCGGTTAATTTCCGCGGGGGTAATCCATCCAGTGAATACATATAAGACATTTTATCGTTAGGTTGAACAGATCTTTAGTTGACCTTCAGGTTCCACCCACCTTTTGCTGCAGAGATTACAGTCTGGTAATAAACTATTTACATACAACAGATGAATATATACAAATGAATGAGGTAAAAGGATGTTCCTTGTACATCTTGGTTTCGTGTAGGATCTATGGAGTCGTTCATCCATGTGTCGAGGTCTATGTGGTCTGTGGGGTCTGTCCACTCCAGTAAACAGACACACACCATCTCCACCACATCACCTTGTCTACTGCCAGCCTATCTCCACCACAACGCCTTGCCAGCTGCTAGGACTAGACCAATTACCATTACCATATACATTGTACTTTGTTTTCTGTAGATGAAAAGGGATATTGGCTCCAGATCAGGGAAATCGTGATAGATGTCTGATGAGCAATGCTATATTTGGTTGTTCCTAGGTAATACAATAAAGAATAAGAGAAGTTTAGCAATGTACTTTCCTTAAAGAAACTATGGTTTACATGATATTACACATTCATGATTTGAAATACACCTTTGTTGCCCATGCACCATCACGATTCTTAGCTTAAACTGTGCATGTCATTCAGCATTCTTTTTTTTAAAATATTAGTACATAAATACCTGTACCGTAATCCTCTATTCACATTTGCAATGCTAATATCTATTTTCCAAATCATCACTGATGCATACAAGTCTACACATGTATTAACATATCCCTTATGGAATAGTTTCTGGATCAACATCATAAATACATCCCAATAACCTTTCATCAATATATATATGAGAACATTTTCTCTGTAGTTATTGGACATCCTATGAAGAGATCTTATCAGGATCTATTCAGGAGTATATTATTATGATGCCTGCCTCTAGACACATTTAACCTTTAAAGGCTGCACATTGATGTAATGTATGATGTCATTTGTAATCATAATGCTTGAATGCAGCCTTGCACGGTCTTTCACCAGGGCTGCATTCATGCATCATGCATGCCAACTCTTCAGAAGTGTATCAACCCTATAGAGCCGGCATGATGCATGCATGTAGCCCTGACGAGTTACTCGCCAGTGCTGCATGAATGCATCATCGCGCTCTATATTGGGCTTAGTACCTTAGACTGTTAGAGCGCTGTTACCCTTCAAGGACTAACGGTGGTAATATCAGTTGATTTTATATGCAATCACCGAGCATCAAGATAGAGAAAAGCTTCCATGGTCACACTTATACCCCCATGTGGCCAATTTGATAGCATCAATTTGTGAGAGATCAGATCAAGTTTTATCGTTATCGACTCTCCTGTCAGGCCAAGGCTAATTGATCGAGAAATGGCAAAAGTCTCTGATTTTGAAGAGGGTATTACATTAGTCTCCACAGCGTTTAGAATGGAAACTAATTTCTCCGGTTGTTTGTTTTCCTACTATAAGGTCCACAATGCAGATGCAGCACAGAAGCCAGACATTGGGATTATGATGTTTGGTGGAAATGGTGGTCAGGGAACAACAATTAAGGGTTTTGGGACTTTAATAATGAAACGTATTTCTGATTGAATTCAAATGAACAGAAATTAATTTTATTTACACAGAAGGGATACAGTCGACGACCCACATGGAGTTGAACAATTGTTTCATAAATGACGTTCACACACATCTATGTATATATGATAATACATGATCACAAAATGAGAGAAAGAAAATCTAAAGAAATACAGGGAGTCGGCATATGACCATGACTTGAAATAATAGCATGGATTGTTAGTTCTGTTTGGAGGTTTTATGGACTGTTTCCAAACAAAACACGATGCCTTCAAACTGAAGTAGGCATCCCCCTACCCCCCCCCCCCCTATCCAAAGAAAGGAGAAATCAAACGATTTAATCTCATGTACAGTATTGCTGAACGCAGTTATGTACATATATCAACTCCTTCATATAAAATGATCAGAGAACTGAAACCTTTTTAACCTTTCATTCCAGTAACATTAGCTCGTTGTTTGATACTATGTACAAAAGGCTGCAGTTCTGGGGTTGTACAGGGGCCACACCAAGTCGTCAATATCAGAGCACTTAAAGGTACTACTGACCTGCAAGAGGTTTGCCTCGGAGCACCTCCCCCCCCCCACCCCCTCCACACGGCAAAAAAGGTGTTTAGATCCTAAACACAATCCTAAACACAATCCTGCCCCGTATTTGTCCACACAATAAGTTCCTAAACATGTTTAGATCAATAATATGTTTAGCTCAGTGCTTAGAAATTTATGTGTTTAAATCAATGTGTTTAGAAGAATGAAGTGTTTAGAATTCAAGAGTTTAGCATATTATTGTGTTTATACATCAAGTGTTTAAGGATAAAAGTGGTGTGTCTAGTGGCATGTAGATTATTATTATGTTTAGATACTGATATTTGAATAAATTACTAATTTATTTTATTTCCATATAGTGTCTTGAAGAGACTTCTAGCAGTCCCCCCTATGAGCCAATATACATGCATCACTATTTCACATAGGCCTCTACTTTAACATAGACACAACCTTGAGTCAATACAACAGACCTCTAGGGAAAATAATGCTTTATACATTCTTAGAGTTCTTAAAACAGGTGTCTATGTAACAGATGTAACTTTATTGCATCGTGATCATCGTGAAGTAGCATTCTACCCTTGAATCCTACAATGTGTATTATTATCCTTTTGTATCCCATGAAATTTGAACTAATTTACTCAGATTTAAGCACTTTTAGAACAGCAATAATGTGGGTTGTGGTTGTAGAATCTATAGCCAACCACAGAGCTGCCATCTGGTATGTGTTTGATATACTATGATCTAAACACCACATGTTTACTTCCTAAACACCAATTCTCCATACTGTTTAAATACTAAACATCTAAACATATTCAACATAAATGTTTAGGTGTTTAGAATAAAAGTGTCTAATTCCTAAACAGAAGGATTCAAAAACACAAACCTAATAAAATGTTTAGACTTTAAACATGTTTAGACCTAAACATGTTTAAAACCTAAGCACCTTTTTTGCAGTGCAGCCCTGGGGTACGCATAGTGAACCTTATACATGTTAGCTATCCTAAGCAAGGGTTCCTGTGTCTCTGCATTAACTTATCTTTTTAGAAAACGTTTATTGGTTGATCCACTGCAGTAGCTGTGATAATAAATACAATTAATTGAGGTGATCCCAAGTATTTAGTTATAATTATAATGATAACCGATAAGCTCAGGGCTTTTACATAGTGACATGCCAATAAGCTCTAACAAATATTTATCCTGATCTGTTTTACCTAAACCTTAAAATGCTAAGTGGGTCTTATCTATATTCCCATATCTATATTCCCATAATCCAAGTCATGGAAAACATCATTCTATATATTGCCAGTGAAAAAAATCCAAACCATGGGACTGACCAGATCCTCTCTCATGAATCAACATTTATTTTGGGAAATTTTAATCTTACATGATTAAAAACACATTTAATCAAGTTTGTAATCACTGATTCAACCAAATACGACCCAGAGTGGCCTTTCCTGTGCAAGGACATTGTTGGTCCTAGGAGTGATGAATAGGCAGGCACTGAATTAATTAATTCCAAAGTCCACTTTCGCTTATTGCTTTAAGACAAATCTGTCCTCTTCCTGGACTTGAGCATTACACATTTGGTGTAAAAAAATATCATTTTGATTTGAATTGTTAGTGTCTCTTGCAACTCTACAGATCTTCGCGATTACTAAGTATAAATACGTGTCCTGATGTGTGTTTTTAAACTCATGTTTGTGGGGCACGAGCTTGGAGGACACCTGCATAATCAGATAATGTTAATCCTATAAGTAGGGACAGGCCAAAAAAAGATTAAACCCTAAAACAATTTTTGCTCCCCTTACATCTGTTGCAGTATTCTATAGGTATTCCAAATCAGTTTTATTTTTGTTTCTAACTTGATTAGAAGCTGAGAAAAATGGATTTGAAATGTCGGATATGGGGAGTGCATCTGGTATATGAAACTGTGATTTGGGACTGGCTCTCTGCTGACAGGCAGACTACCACAAGGTAGGGTGTCTTAGCACATTTAGTGATGCCAAAGGTGGAAAACTACATTTGAATGAGTAGGTATGTGGCATAATGAAAGAAGGATTAGGACTATGTGGTAAAATTGGGATACCTGGAGGAATGCATAAGACCCTGGAGGTAACATTAAAAATACACAATGGGTATGGAAAATACTCATTTTGGAACATTTAGAAGAGATAGAGACACAGAGATGGTGATCAAGCAGGATATAAGTTGGATAGGAAGACCTGGGAGTGATGGTCAGCCTAAATAAAGGAGTCACCCTGGAGGTAGCATCTGATACCATCAGTTGGGTTTGTAATACATTTGTACATGGAGATGTGGGACACTGGAGGAGGGATGGGGGACCCTGGAGGAGGGATGAGGAACACTGAGGGTACAAATAGGGGAGGAATAGGGGACCTGCAGGAGGGGAAAGGTTGAGATGGAGGAGGGGTGGGGGACCCTGGAGGAGGGATGGGGGACACTGGAGGAGGGATAGGGGACCCCGGAGGAGGGGTAGGGGACCCTGGAAGAGGGATAGGGGACCCTGGAGGAGGGATAGGGGACCCCGGAGGAGGGATAGGGGACCCTGGAGGAGGGGTGGGGGACCCTGGAGGAGAGATAGGGAACCCTGGAGGAGGGATGGTCATAAGGGTACAATGTATCAAAATCTATGAATAGGGTCAATCATCTAAGTATAGTTTACCATATTTGCTATTATGTAACAATGTGGTACTATCCTAGAGCTTACAGGCAGCAAATCAGGGTATAAGGAGCTATAGATAGCTAGTTAGACACCAACATTTAGATGTCCTGGTGCTTTCAGGTGCTTTAACCTAAAAACCTAAAAATTGAAGAAATGCAATAGCATGTAATATAGAATTACCCCTATGGTGCGGTGAATTTTGGTGATTCAATATTTGATGCCAATTTGCAGTGTTTAAATGGTGCCATTATGTTATTAAATCACAGGGGCCAGATAACTTACATAACTGTGATAACCTTTGGTCTCTTCTTATTGGCCATCTTTTTTCTTCCAAATGGATCACATGACATCACACAACTCCCAAAATGAGGCTCACAGTGTGGGCCAGAGTGAGGGGGTCTCCCATGTCCATGGGGAACTCCCTCTGTACAGCATTCATAGACCCTCACACCATGGTGCCACCTGGTGCTTTACCCGGTCCCTACTATAAGTGCCGCATAGTGCTTTAATATGCTATACCTTTTGTCGCCATGATACATGAATGCTGTCCTGTTGAGTAACTCGCCAGTGCTGCAGTCGGGCATTATGCCAACCTGGCAGAAGTATATCAAACCTATAGGGTCCGCATGCTGCCTGAATGCGGCCCTGGCGAGTAACTCCTCATGGTGACCTGGGGGCGTCGCATTAAAGCACTATGCGGACCTTAAAGGGTTCAAGACGGGTGCAGGATGAATCATAAAGTTGTGCATTTTTGTTCTAGGTTTGAAAAGACGAATCAATACATGAGACAATGTGGGGTGTGGCCGGGAGCAACCCTGCAGGGGTCTACCGTGTCACCAGGGAGTCATGAATGGTTAACCCTTAAGATATGGCATCATGCATTGATGCATGGTGCCTTAAGTCATCATGATGCATGAATGTAGCCCTGGCAAGTAACTTGCCAGTGTTGAGTTCAAGCAACATGCCGACCCTATTGCTGTGATTGAGACACTTGATGCACTAATGTACCCCCAGTGAATAACGCGCCGGGGCCTGCGCCGAGGCTGCATTGGTGCATCATGACGACAAATGTCATCTTTTAGCGACATGCCATCCTTAAAGGGTTAAAACATATTAAGTTTACACCTGCACGCCAATGACTCAGCACATTTAGTCGTAATATACTAAACAGGTGTACAAAGGGAAAAAAAAGGTGAGCATCAGCCTGACGCCAAGAATGCCTCCACAGCATTGTTAGATCTATGTTTCCATAGTTTGGCATTTGGATAATAGCCTCACTTTCAAAGCTTTAAGAGTCCGGCATTGTCAGATCCTGGGAAGAGAGTCCAGCATTAGCAGACTCTTTTGAAATGCTGGATTGCACAAGGGGTGTCTAGCATTGCCTCAGTCTGTCACCAGTCACTTACTTCCGATGTCACATGTCGCCTCTAAGCACCTATCATGTCCCATGTTGAATTTAAGAAATACCCCCATGTCATTTCACTTATTCTTTTGCTCATGTCATGGTCACTAATCTTCATGTCCCATGTCGATGTTAAATAAAGGCCATGCACGGCGCCATGTCAATTCCAGGGAACCACTCCATTCCTGTACGTACGGCGGGGTTGGACTGGAGTTGTTGTTACTGTCCTTCCTTCTTCACCTTTTTGAACCAACGTTATTCTGCATGAATCATGGGTTCAAGACAACTTGAAATCTTGCCCTGCAATGCCTCAAAGTAAGGAAAGACATCAATTTCAAACACGTATACATCCCATCCATCCATCCAGGTATCATGTGTACATCTGTTCTAGGTAGTAGAGATAGGTGCCTAAAGCTTGGGGTAATAGATCTGTGATGCAGGCCTGGAAACTCAACAAAGGATATAACTCAGATATGGGACTTGAACAGAGTTTCTACATCTGTAGACTGTCGTGCACTTTTTGTACACCTCAGCTCCCCCTACCCCTCCTTATCTCTGGCAGATTACACCTGTTGTACTTAGACTTGTGCAAAGGTTCCCGCGCACCTGCAACTACCTTATTTAGGGAGTGGTCATTTATCACCTAGGGGAGGGGGTTGGGTTTTGAATGAGGAGGCTGCGAACAAATTACTATTGACCGTTGAGAGAGAAAGGGAGCAAAATGATTTGGACGCCTCTCGGGGGGATAGCAGTTCATCCCTTTTTTTTTAAAGGAAAAATGCCAGCATGCTACTATATTTAAAATGGGTTGGCTGTGATGAATATTTGAACCCTGGTAGGGGGGGGGGGTAATTGGACACCTCTCATTGGGAGGAAAAATATGTCAGCCAACTAGTTTGGAAATCCCACCCACTTGTTCTTAAAAAATGACCTCTCCCTTCCCTGTGATTTGAAAAAATGAATATATAACATAGGCAAGACACATTCAAGTGTGATTCGATTATGAGGCAGGTAAAGGCAGATGAGGGGTGTGTATTAAAAATATAAAGTCTTAGGATTAAATCCCAGATGGATGGGAAAAGATACATTTAACAAGTTGGCTTTGATAATCATCCTTTAAAAGAATATTATTATGACATTGTATCCATTTAGAAGACGAAATAGGGCATATCCGAAAAGGATGTCTGTGTTTGAGATGATATGAAGACAAGATAGATAGAACTGGGCCGCTGTAACTTCCTCTATACTTCTGGTTAAATCCTAACACTCAGTCTGTAGGGATGTATTTAGGTTCAGAGACATGAGTAATGCCCTGGCCCTGGTCTTCAAAGACGGGAATACATATCAAACAGAATACCCTGGATATTATAGATATTAAATGAAAATACTATAGATATTATCCATACCAACTAGTCTCCAAATAGCAGTGCTAATAAAAGTATATAGGAGCCTCTCACAAAGTACGCAAACATTAACATGTGGCACCAAGACCCATACCAAAGGGTACCTGTCTTAGGTTCAGGTGTGCTATTCAACAAGGACACATGTTACCCCTATAACTAACCCCTTAATGGCTGCATAGTGCTTTAAAGCATTATGCCCTTTGTCGACATGATGCATGAGTAACTCGCCAGTGCTGCATATATATGCATCATGCCGACGCTACAGGGTTGATACACTTCCGAACGCCATGACGCTGAATGCAGCCCTGGAGGGTAGCCTCACTAGGGCTGAATTCATGCATCATGACGACAACAGACATAGCATATTAAATCACTATGCGGCCCTTAATGGGTTAACATGCGAGACCAGATCCTCTCCCAGGCAGAACATGCTACCCTGTGTCCTCCCCCACATATACACCCATTCAGGAGAGGACATGCTTGGCGGGCCGACATGATATGTGATTGTCATGCAAGCGTGTGATCACACGCCATATACAGGATATCAAAAAGCAACAATAACTTGCTTCCTATACTTAACAATTACAATTAATTCCCTCAGGGTAATATCGTTAGAAACAGTGATGTCATAGGAATTCGCCAAGGTGTTTTGCTTATCAGTTTTCTATCTGTTCATAGACGCCTTATCAGTGTTCCATGCACTGGTGGTGTAGTATGAAATTGGCTTACCCACATGAGTAGGTCACGTAAGGTCATTAGGTCAGCTAAGGTCAGTACCAATTTACGGGAGCAGTTACCGTGGTCAAAATATATCATAACAGGACTTATTTTCTTGTACTGCTATGTTATGATACCTACATAGTGGGGTGAATGATATTAGGTTAGATTCCTGTCAATTTCAATTCATGTTGGCGAGTATAATTATGGACTTTGATCCAAACGCATTATAATTAGGGAATTATACATTTGATGACACCTAGTTCACATTTCGTGGAATCCTAATGATTGTGTAATGTCATGGCCATTGGCGTGCATACCATTTATGTCTATCACAATGGTTTATCATCAGTCTGATCCTTGCTTGCCTCGAATAAAGTTATTCAAGAAAATCAATTTGTACCCTTTCATAGATGAGATTCTACCTTCCATATTTATCGGGACTATAACACTGAACAGAATGGAACATCTAACATGTCCACCTACTTAGGCTATTTCATTCTGATAACTTTTTTGCCTCTGACCTCTGTATTTATGGAAGACTTGGCCAAAAGATGAAAGGGTAAAAGGTATACCCTGACCAAAGAACCCTAAATATTTGGCGATATGGAACGGGACATTGCATTTTATCCATATGCCTTCACCTGATTGCCCAAAATGGGGGGTTTCAGTAATTAAAAAGAAAGTTTGCCTCTGACCGCTGGGAAATCTTGTCACCCCATGGCATGAGATGGGCAGCGTTTTTTTGGCGGCCAAAAATATTCCTTACAAATAAAAATATGTGCAGGCCTATAGCTGCCCAACGTTAGGCCGTATCCAGGTCAGAATGATGACAACTATGATGTAAAGCAGCTCATCTTTATACAGTTGTGTCATGTATAACCCTCATCACTGACAAAAACCTTCACCTGTGATCTACTTTTCATGTCCGAACCGGTTCAAGTATGAAAAGTAGTGTTTGTTGCGACAAAGTCTCTTTTTTTATCCTGAGTGTACCTCCCCTTCCTGTACATACAATACCGTGTCTGACTAAAAAGACACCTTCCAGGGGGGGTTTCTTTATATATTTGTCATCACATACAATGGTGCCATCACAGTACAATCCCCTCAACTCTTAAGGCCCACATAGTGCTTTAATATGCTATACCCTTTGTCATGACGATGGATGAATGCAGCCCTGGTGAGTGTAACCTCTCCAGTGCTGCATCCATTCATCATGGTGATCCTATGAGCTTGATAAAGCCTTGAAGGTTGGCATCATGCTTGAATTCAGGCCTGGGAAGTTACTCGCCAGGGCTACATTCATGCCTCATGCATACCGGTAGTACATTAAGGCCCTATGTGGCCCTTAAAGGGTTAACAAAGGCCGCCTTCTTCTAGACTCCCTGTAAAGGAGTCTTCCCACGTAGACCTACTGAATTCATACATTCCACTTTGATCATTACAAAATCGTTCAAATGTACTTAGGTATACAAAAGAATTGAGCTGACTTTGTTACTACACTGTAAAAGGCTGTTGTTCATGAACAGCAAAATTTGCTGTTTAATGTACAGTACTTTAGCTGTAAATAATAATACAGCAAATTTTACTGTACATGTACAATTCTGTTACTGTAGATGCAGGTTACGGTAGTGACTTGTAGATCTACAGCACTTTCCCCTGTAATATGTACACGAGAGGTCGTGGGATCGATCCTTGGTCTAGTCACCTCTCATTTGGGATCTTTACCAACAAGGCTGTAGCTCATTTAATACAGACATGGCAGAGCTAGCTTATATCCCAATATGACCATTTTTAACGCCGGCTCGTGGCGCAACGGATCAGGGCCCGTCTCCAACACCACAGGTGGTGAGTTCAATCCTCGGTCGAGCCACTTCTCTTGTTTTACCTACATCTACCTAAAATTCGCTTTCCCCTTACATGGATGATTAAAGATATCACCAGCACTGGGAGGCGAACCCAGGACCTTCAGATTTGGGTTTACAATTAATTCTGCTGTACAGTAACAGTAGATTGTGCTGTTACTGTACAGTATATGTGCTGTAAATATACATAAGCTGACTTGCTGTAGGTCTACAGCACAATCTACAGGAACCAAAGTTGCCGCCAGTATTTGCTGTACAGGAACACTACTTACTTCTAACAGTGTATACTGATTCCTTTAGAATCACCCTGGGTTATTTTGATGAATATGATAAAATGCATAATGTAAATTCATAGGCGTGTACAATAGCATCGGGATGACTTTGTAACCATACTGATTTCTGATCACCTTGAATTAAAGGGGTTAGATATAAGTAGCATCAACAATAAAACAAACGATTTAATAGGTGTCCTTTTTCTATTATCATAGGTATCTGAGAAATTAAATTATCATGTTATATTCACAAACATTTCTGTGGATTCATTGAATCAGTTAAACCCTATGGGTGCAACAAGTTGGATCAACTTCCACTGGGTGGCCTTGGTTGGAAGTACACATTTGGGGGTAGATTTGGGATGGCGAAAATGTGTGTTAATATGCTTAAAATTTCGACCCCCGCCCCTTTTTCTTAGATTCAAATTGCCTCTTGACAATGTCATTGTAGAATCTTATATTTTGGTGCTTCAGGACAACATTAACGGTCACATTTATACTATTCACATAAATATGTCACAGTTAAGTTCAATCACCAGCTACTGCTACTTTCCGATTTGTCTATACAGCTCCATAGAGGCAGCAATAATGCCAAAACTAGACATCTAGGCTTGTAGGCATGGTGTATAAGTGGTCATGTTTGGCATAGCTTCTTACCATTCCCACCCACTCCCTTGATCGACTATAAATCCCACATGACTCCCATGGGAAGTATGGTGTAACCTACCCCTCTGCAGTTATACACGCTATGTAGTTTACAAAGTGACCATGAAATTCCCCTTTTAAAAACGGTGAGAAGATATAATATAATGCCAAAGTGTGACATTTAAAGGGCTGATAAAGGTGAGTTAGGACATGAAGAGCTTGAATGCAAAACGACACAAGCGCCATTCTAAAAATAGGGACAGACATCTGACAAAAGTGAAGATTAGTGAGAGTGAACTATAATCCTCAAACAATTTTTCCAAGATTTACTATTTTTCATATCTTTAGGACCTACTCAGTATACACTCTGTTACTAAAGTATAATAATTGACCCCAGGGTGTCTTTCCAAAAAGCACTAGGCCTATATACTTCAATTCTGAATCCAAACTCTTCACATGTAAAGATAGGATGACCCTAGGGCAGACTCAGTGCATGTCACCAATAATCCAAAAATATAGATCCAATCCACAATAATCATTAGGTTAAGTATTTTGGAGGCTGTATAAACAAGTTATCACCTGAACCCGTCACAAAGCCCTTTAAATGTGTTCTCCCAGTATCATACAATACCAATTCAAACAGAGTACTGCCCTGAATCCTTTCAGCATGGTGCTCATTGATAAACTGTTAGACCTTTAAGGACGGCATTACGCTAAAAGATTACATTTGTCGTCATGATGCACCAATGCAGGCAGTACCGAAATCGCCGGTACCGCATAGGTGCATCATGCCCACGCTTCAGGAGTGTTCAACCCTGAAGGGTCAGTATGATGCATGAATGCAAACCTGGCTAGTTACTCATCCGGGCTGCATTCATGCATCATGATGACCAAGAGCGTAATGAATTCACGCATTATGCCGTCCTTAAATGGTTAGACATGACCATAACAGTTCTTTGTAATCCATATATGGTCTTG
Organism: Harmothoe impar; assembly: GCA_947462335.1. Classification (NCBI taxonomy): domain Eukaryota; kingdom Metazoa; phylum Annelida; class Polychaeta; order Phyllodocida; family Polynoidae; genus Harmothoe; species Harmothoe impar. The sequence goes on along the minus strand of OX381718.1, from coordinate 43,450,404 downwards.
TTAGTTTGGAGGAGGGTCCTCTGAAGATTCAGATTATTTGTATTGGGACCATTCCTACCACTGGGAGCCATTGAATACTACTTTAGTGGTGGTGGAGCAGGGGTGGGCTGTGTAGTAGACCAGTTTGGCTGGGGTAGGGGGGTGCCTGGGCATTCCTTTTGTATCCTTATCACTTAACCATGGCCTTTTCAACCCCTTAAGGTATACACCACATCACTCATATCTACACATGCAAGGGGTGTATAGGGGCAGACTGAATACCAACTATACAGAACTTGCTCATCATAAAAAGGCCCAATCCACCTATTTCTCAGATGGTCTCAATTCAATCCTGGCTTTGGTGAACTTAAGTGCATGGGTCCTGGATTATATTCTGCAGAGCTAGAGTATTGCAGGGTTTGGGTAAGGAATCTCAGTTTTCATTATTACTCTAACGCATGCCCCTTTCTGTTAAGTCTCAACGGGTATATATACATGTTTTGTATGTTACATACATAGTAACGTCTTAAAACATACTTTTCTCTAATAAATAGGTGATTTAGAAACGTTTCTTTCAATTTGTTATTTTCTTTCAAATCATCATTGCCATTAAAAGGCTGCAATTATTTCCCTACAAATATGCAAAGAGAATGTAACTTATTGCATCTTTGTAACAACTATCATAGATTCTTGCATAAAAATTACTAGTAGAAGCCGCGGCTTGTACGCGACTCCGACTCAGCTTTAACTTGATACCAAAAATTCCTATATATAGAGTGCAGCCTATATGAGACTTTTTATAAGTATACTACAATACTAAATTTTCAAACTCCCTGTGCGGCTTATAGGAATAGTTAGGGGTGCGACCAAAACGCGAATTAGGCTTATACGCTACAGTTTACGGTAGAACTCGAGCATGGCGTTATCCCACAACCTCCCCTGTATGTGTCACCACACTACAGTGGCCAGAGTCCCAGTGCCCACTCTACTCTAAGTGCGACATACACCTAAACCTCTGGCATTAATTAACCAATAATGAATGGCTGACGCCCTCACAAGGGGCTGTATCGCTGGATATCGGCACGAGTGCGTAGCACGAGTGACGATATCCAGCGATACAGCCCCGAGTGAGGGCGTCAGCCATTCATTATTAGGTTTATTATACGATTATTCCATTTAAATGTCTTTAATTACCTTATATATGTCCTAATTTAGCCATTTTGAATGATACATAAGTCGTCTTGTACAGAGGGTGCAGTCGCCATGTTGTGGAACTCTTCAGTAGCGGAGGTGAGGAAGCAGAAGCTTTACACTTCAATATAGGCAGCGTTTCCCCAGCCCTGTATCATATCAGCTGTGGCCGAGCGGTTAGCGTGTACGGCTCACATGCATGAGATCCCCGGTTCGAACCTGAGGGTGGACGGGTGGAAACGTAGCAATTTTAAAAGGCCTATATGTATGTGAAACCCCCCCCCCCTAAAATTATTTTAACGACTAGGTAAATAAAGTCCAACTACTACCTTTATAGTAAAAAAGAAATTAAAATAAAATATCGATTTTCAAAGAAATTATACGAAAAAATGCCTTTTCTTCTGTAACTCGGTAAATAATGGTCCTACAGGGCTGGAAATCCGCCTGTAGACTCCTTGTTTCGCCACCCACCTCTACCAGCGTCTTCACGGCGTGGTGGTTAGCACATCGGACTTCAAGTCTTGATGTAGCGTGTTCGAGTCTCCATAGAACCTCGGATTTTATGGGGGACGAAATTTCGGAATTGCTCAGGACCACCGGAAACGGGATGATATCCCCCGGAAACGTGCTGATATCCACCGGAAGGGTGCCGATATCACTAGATATCAGCACGGGGATATCACAGAAAAAGCACGATGAGTGGCCCGATCGTATAATAAGCCCATCTAGTTAACCCTTTAAGAGCCACATGGTGTGTTAAAGGATTATGTCCCTTTTCGTCATAATGTGTGAATGCAGCCCTGGCGAGTAACTCGCTAGTGCTGCATTCAAACATCATGCCGACCATATAGGATGATGCATTCTCAAATGGTTTGTATATATGACGCATGGAAGTAGCCCCAGTGAATTAGTCGCCAGAGGTGCATTCATACATCATGAGATTGACGACAATGGATTAAAGCACTATGCAGGGCCTAACGGGTTAACTAACATGTTTCTGCCTCCCTGGTCCATTATTAGCTAAGTATGCCCAAGGGTGTGTAGGAATAGCGCAGTCAAGTGGAGGAACCTAAGGAGAATGGCTTTTAACCCACACGAACTGCAATATTACTTCCCCAGTGACCAAAGTGGTCTGGCTAAATAGTGTAGATTTGCATTTGTAATTGAATTCAGTTCACCATTTGCAATAGTTAGCTGGAAAGGGAGAACCCAAGCTAAACGCTGGGCTGAGCTGAAAGCTTGGGTTGGCTATAATGACGTGTTATGTGGTTGTGTGGTGACATTGTTAAACTTTGCACATCCAACATGATTAACATTATTATAATTCTAACTTTTAAGTTAGCAATTATCTATCAACAATCTATCATGAATCAACAGACCCGTTCTCTAAGGTAGGACTAGGGCTCTGTGTTTGTGGGAGAAACTGTACCATAAATAAAGATTGAGGTATTGAAGAATATATAAAGCTCTACTCTTTATAGAACATAATCATTATAATGTTACTATAACTAGAGACAGAACAGATAGATTTACTGTGTCCCACTTCCTCTTCACATTGATAACTTCCCAGTGGAAAGGCAAACTGATTACTTTCTAGGGTCCATCCTATAACAAGTATAGACGTGTAATGATGCTGGCTACCACGATTTCAGAGGAGGGTTTTCTGTCAGGTGGTACCAAATAGACTGATGTCTATTTTGCATTCTAGCACTAAGGTTATACCATAGGCTGCCGTAACAAGTGATTGCAGGCAAAGTGATTCCGACCTTTAAAAAATGAGTAAGGCAGGCAAAATGTGACAGGCCGAATCCCCTGCAGGTAGAAACTGTGACACACAGTCAGTCATCCCTCCTAATATGTATTGGTCAAGAAAAACAGGCTGGCCTGTTTGATTGGATTATTAAATCAAAAGTTTAAAAACTATTAAAGCAGATCCCCTAAGGTCAAACACATATATATGCGCAATTAAAATAAATTCAATTCGGTCTCGATCCCATTTTACCACACACTTATCAACGTGTGAAGTTGAGTTTTGAATTCTGGATATTTCTATTTGGCAGAAAAACCTCATTACACCAGGCCATCAAGTTGTGTAGCTCATCCAATACCCGCCCTCCACCCTCCCATCACCCCTCACCCCCTGTCCTCCTGGTCCTACCCATCTGGCCCCCTGGAGACCTTTAATCAACCCTTTAAAGACCGTTTAGTGCTTTAATGTGCTACACTATTGATCGTCATGATGCATGAAAGCAACCCTGACGAGTCTACTCACCAGGGCTGCAAGCATTCATGCATCATGCCGATCCTCCTGGAGTATATCAATCCCCTAGGGTCGGCGTGATGCATGAATGCATTCCTGGCGAGTTACTCACCAGGGCTGCATTTTTGCATCATGACCACAAAGGGCATAGTACATTAAATTCCCTGGTGCCCCCTGGAGACCCTTAATCAGGCGCGTCTGAATGAGTCAACATGAGTTCACGCCTGGACGCGTGGTTAATGGCGCGGTCCGTCCTCCAGTCCATCATCTCCATGGTGTTAACCCTTTCAGGGCGGCAAACTGCTTTAACCCTTTAGCAGTTTAGGGACGGCATGATACATGATGCACCAATGCAACCCAAGCGAGTAACTCGACAGTGCTGCATTGGTGCATCATGCCGACTCTTCCGGAGTGTCTCAGCCCTAGCATAATGCTTGAATGTACGTGGTAGGTTACTCACCAGGGCTGCCATAACCTACGACCAAGGGCATGATGCATTAAGGCATCATGTTAATACATTAATCCCTTTGTCGTCATGATGCATCAACGCTGTGATGAGACGTGCATGCAGCCCTGACAAAGTATCAAGCCGACCAAGGGCATGGCACATTTAAAAGAGCAAAGTTCGGTACTCCTCCAGCGACAGTTGGTGTGGGGTCGGGACAGGTACCCAGCCCTGGACTCATGATGCATGAATGCAGCCCTGGTGAGTAACTCGACAGGGCATTCATGCATCATACCGACTCGAAGGGTCAGGGTGATGTATAAAGTGCTGCACTGGCGCAGGGCATAGAGCAACTCTCCAGGGCGGCATTCAGGCATCATGCCAACCCGATGGGATTAATACACTCCTGAAGGGTCAGCATAACGCACCAATCGAGCATTGGCGGGTTACTCGCCAGAGCTGCTTTCATGCATCATGGCGACCCTATCGGGATGGTTTATGAATGCAGTACTTACACAGGACATAGTGTGTTAATAAAGTGCAATGCGGCCCTTAAAGGGTTAACAGCTCGTCCTTCATCTCAATGACGCTCATGGTAGTAGCACGTGTTAATGAGTTGGTACAATCTGCTCCCACTGGGGGGCTGGGTGTGGTACACGTGGTAGTGGGTGTTGTACACGTTGTAAGTTAGGCTACCGGGGTCGGGGGGGGGGAGGTACTTAGTATAGGAATGGCTACCAACTGTGGTAACTACCCCGAAGAGCTGTTGCTGTGCGCGCGTCGAAGCAAAAAAAAAAGGGGGGGGCTGTTAATTATATCAAAGTAAAATATTAGAGGCTGTCAATGACGGGAAAGTACTAGACCAGGGACTGTCACAACACTCCTGAATGGTCGGTATGATGCACCAATGCAGTCGAAATGAGTCACAATCCAGAGTTTACTGTCCGGTGCCGCAATGGTGCATCATGACAACAAGCCTTGGGGAATCCTGCTGTACCCAAAGGGTTAGATTATCCGACTATTTCCCCACTGTCCAGAAACATCTCTGTGTTGGTTTGGCCTGGAGGCAGTGCAGCACACATGACAGCCGCACTGCCTGCTTTACTTCACGCCACACGAGGCCTGGCACTGGTCATGTGTCGTGGGGTGGGGCACTGCTAGAGTGAGTAGTAGTAGGAAAGGGGCCTCGGCTTCAGCTGTCCTATAGCCTAGTAAGTATTGTATAACCTATACCTGGACAGGGTTATGCCATATTATAACCACTGCCCAAAGGGTCGAGACGTGGTGTGATAACCTATGGCTATCTGACTTAACCGTCGGTTATGTGAGGCTATACGATGTACCCAAGGTCTACAGTCCTTTGTCTCCGCCTTCCTTCGTGGGTTAATCAAAGAAATAAGGAATTGCCAAGAGTATTGTCATCTGGGAATCCGATTTATATTCAAGGTATATTTGGTGGTATGCATTTATAATACATCATGCAGCATGCAATCGTATGGCGACTGCTATTTATGACTGTTTTTAAGCTTGCACATGCTGAATAAATCATATAATCATACCGCACAGTTGGGACCTTAACCCCTTCCACCCGGTAAGCCAATATATTGCACAAAATTGCATTGAGTTACAAGAAACCCCGTGGTGAAGGGGTTAAAATATGTTTTCCCAACCCATTGGCATTCATAGTCACATTGTAAAAAGCAATTAAATCCACTTAAATCAGGCAAGCACCAACTGTAAGATTGCCATGATACGTCACACTGTGCCCATGTCAAGCCAAGCAGCACCATATTAACCCTTTAAGGGCCGCATAGTGCGTTATGTCCTTGCTCGTCATGATTCATGAATACACTCCTGTCGAGAAACTGGAACCAGAACCGGCAGCATCATGCCGACCCTATTGGGTTAATGCACCCTCGAAGGGTCGGCATGATGCACTAATGCAGCCCTGGCAAGTTACTTGCCAGCACTGCATTGGGGGCCAAATGGATTATGACGAAAACACGTGCTTTTGGCGACATGCCGTCCTTGAAGGGTTAATACAGATGGCGGGGTGGGAGTAATGAAATGGAAATCAGTCACGGAGCACTCACAAAGTGTTCTGAAGATTGATAAGATAAATTATTATTTTCCAACTTAAAACTGCATGATAAGACCTTACAACCCTTGGAGCTCCATCAATCAATGGCATTATATATCAATCATGGTAGCAGGATATTTTCTTTTTAAAGATTATTTAATTATCATTGTTTCCTCGTGTGTGAAACCTTTGTATGAAAGTAGGGAGAGAGAGCATTACGAATCACTGCTTTAGGGCAATTCATCAGACCATCTCTATAGATACCCCCATTATATCAAAACTAATGATAATTATCATACCAGTTGAAATTCATCCCAATATTTTTGCTTCTAGCAAAGGGAAAGTGCAGTGTAGTGTGCTTATGGTCACGGCCATCCCTGAACAATAGCAGGGGTATTTTGATTCTTGTCAGAAATTCCTAAAATGGCAGGACTGGGAGGTAAGCCATATTGTTGACTTCTCTAGAAGAAGAACATTCACACAACTCAGCCTGTAGAAGTTGATCAACTTCTAACAACTGGGGTTGTTTGGTGGAGTGTTGTGGGAGCGCAGGTTCAGAATTATTGTCGCTGAATATGCAGGTCTTTCGCTAAAAAATAGCGAAATTTTGTAACCCCCCCTACTATGGACGAGGGCTTGAAATGTGTGCACCACTCCAGTTGGCAATAAATGAGACCCCTCATGAAGTTGATGTAATAGAGCAACTTAAGATCGCATTTATTTAGTTGTTTAACAGACAGAAATGCCACAAACAGATATATATGTATCTGCTGTAATAAGGTGAAAAGGACAACAAAGTGTAGACAGAGGCAGAGTTGGCCGGGGGGTGGGGGGGGGGGGTACCACCAACCAAACATCCATACGTCAATAAGACACATATATCCCTTAAGTCCCTCCCTCCACACACTCCCCTCTATCACGTCAGGCGGTTAATAGCCACAAAGAACGGCACGGATTACCCGGTATGGCCCCTGTAGGCGAGGTAGAAGAAAAAGAAAGGGGGGGGGTGTTGTGGATGAAGGAGGGGGTGGGGGCATGTCCCAATGCAGTTGTAGCTCAGTATGTCCCTTGTAGGGAATAGGAGCACAGGGAAAAATAAACTGAGTCAAAAGGGAGTCCAGGCTGCCCACAGAATGACTCCCCTCTTTATAGGAATCACTGGCTGATTAAGAGAGCCTAGGGGATTCCCTAACTCATTAAGGGAGTCACCAAGGGGAGTCACATAGCTCCCTGGCTCACCCAAGGGTATCACATAAGGACCAGGACTTTAGAGATTAACCCTAAAATGGTATTTTTATGTGATGTGTAATTGGTAGGGATGGGGGGGGGGGGTATAAAACAGGGGATTGAGGCGGGGGGGGGGGGGTGAGTAGCAACATCGAGCATGTTTGATGGGAATAGGGATAATGGAGCAAATGTAGAAATATTCAACTCAGGGAAAGCAAGGGGGGAAGCAAGTCGTAATGCATTAGCGATGCGAAGTTACCTGGGAGTACATTATGCTTTGGTTCTTTCTGTGAGTTCTACTAATGTACATGAAGTTAGATCAAAGTAAGGGATTACCTTTGCTATCTGAGGAAAACCAAACTTGTATGTATCTATGTGTGTGAAAGGGTGGGGGGGGGGGGGTAGTGCATGCCTGTAGGCAGGCTGGAGGGACCGGGGGGCCTCCAGGGAAGGAGATTAATTTTGGGCGTGGCCTTAGCGTGGAGGAAGACGGGGGCTGGGGGATAAACCCTTTAAGGGCCGCATAGTGCTTTAAATCGTCATGTCCTTTGTGAATGCAGCGTTGGTGAGTAACTCGCGAGTGCTACATTCAAGCATTATGTCGACCCTAGGGGGGTTGATGTGCACTCCCCAAATGATCGGCATTCTGCATGAATGCAATACTGGCCAGTAGACTCCCCAGGGCTGCATTCAATCATGCATCATGCCCACCAAGGGTATAGCACATTAAAGCACTATGTGGTCCTTAAAGGGTTAAGACACCCCGGGCACTAGGGTGGACATGGGATTAGTCCTGCTTTACTGTGATGTATAGAGGCACAGGCCCGGCTCCTAAATCCCGATAAACCTCATAAAACAACACCTATTTGTGTAGATTTAGGTGCTGGATGGGTCTGGTCGGGTTTATCTGGACTCTGGGAAATCACCCCCTCCAACTGCTGCTGAGTCATACCTATCGATCTCCGCCCGCAGGCTCTGTGCCCTGGGATCACTCGCCTCCCTGAGGCTTAGTCTGGTTGTGCATGTTTGTTAGGGGGAGGCATTTGCTGCTTCCCATTCCTTTGAGTGGGTGTGTTTGTGGGGGGGGGGGGCGTGAGTTCTTTATATAGTTTGTATACTCATGTCTACATTTCCCGTGAAATTGGGCACACATTTTCGAGTTTTCACCAGAATTTTCCAGGTTTCATGAGAATCCTTGGAATAAGAGTACCTATTATTCTTAGTTGATTTCCCAAACATAGTATAATGTATCCCTCCCCGCTCCAAAAAAGATACATAGAATTTTAAAAACCTCAAATAAAGAGAATGACCCTTCCAAATATAAGGGTGGCCTGAGTTTCAGCCGCACACCCGTGTACAAAAAAAAGAAAAAAAGAGAAGTGCCCCCCCCCCCTCAAGGTTCCCATGGCGTGGCCATGTTACTTTTGGCCACATTAGGCCAGAAGAATGCAGCAGTGCCTCGGGGTCTGAACGTGGAATGTTTGCAATTTGAAGATGATCAGTCAGGCTTTACTTGGATTTTCTCGTGGTGGTGCAAAGTTTACAGAACTTTTCTCTCTTAACACAGCTGCTTTGGAAAACTGTAACAGATGGAGTTTTTTTGGTGTGCAGTTCTAACTTATGGAGTAATATAGAATATGACTTTTATCTTTTAAGAATTTCTGCCTTTTCAAGTGCCAATAAGATCTAGTTTACCAGAACAGTATATTGAGAAAGTCAACTTATGATGAATTCGGCGATGAATCAAGAAGCATACATTTATACTTGGTTCCTCCTGTCTGCTTTTTCTGATCACCTTACGAACACAGTATTAATTTTATTTTCATAAACGACTTGGTTCAGCAAAGATTGTTTCCCAGAAGGCTGCCTTCTTAGATGCCCCCTTATGAGTTAACCCTTTCGGGACGGCGTAGTGCCTTAATGCATGATGCTCTTTGTCGTCGTGATGCATGAATGTAGCCCTGCTTAATAACCAGCACAGTATTCTTGCGAGTAACTCGCCAGGGCTGCATTCATGCATCACGAAGACCCTATGGGTTTGATACACTAGTGTTGGTACTCTAGTGCCGGTGCATCATGACGACAAATATTGATTTAAAGAAACATGCCATCCTTAAAGGGTTATTTAAGTCCCCCATTTCTAGGAACACCCCATTTACCAAGACCAGGTACCTCAGCAAAAGTCAGTGAGCTGAGCTAATAGACTTAAAATGTGTGTTGTGTGCAGTGAGGGGTAAGAAGACGTGTGCCTGGTTAACCCTTTAAGGGCCGCATAGTGCATTAATGCATCATGCCCTTGGTCGCCCTGATGCATGAATGCAACCCTGGCGAGTCTACTTACCAACGCTGCATTCAGGCATCATACTGACCCTATGGGGTTGATACACTTCCAAAGGGTCGGCACGATGCACCAATGCAGCCACGGCGAGTTACTCGCTGCTGCCATATTGGTGCATCATGACGACAAGTCTCGCATTTTAGCGACATGCCGTCCTTAAAGGGTTAGTGCCTGATGAACATTCCTGGGAGCAGCGTCCAGGAACTTGGCCAAAGTCCAAAGTACTAATGGTAGTTTACCTACCACCAAAATGTTTTAACCCTTTGAGAACAGCATAGTGCCTTACTGCATTAACCCCTTTGTTGCTATGATGCATGATTGCAGCCCTGGTGAGTAACTTGCCAATGCTGTATTTAAAAATCATGCCAATCCTTCGGTATAATGCATGAATAGATTTTCCATAATGACCACAATTAAAGGCATAGTGGATGGAAGTGTTATGCGACCCTTAAAGGGCTAGTGGTATCTTCTGAGAAGACCTTCCTTCCTGGTAATGTATAAGGTAGAGTTCTAACCAGCATTATCTTAGTGCTTAATGAGTGTTAAGACTGAAGTTTTTCCTGGTCTTTTCTCTAACTTCACCTTGCATTGACATGTTTAATGCTGCCTAAGAGGATTTTCAAGAGGATTTAAAATTAAAACTACAATAAAAATTAAATGATAACGATGCTGAGTCTGTAGCGGCTCAATTAATATCAAAACTCATGAGCCACATCCATCCAGGGAGATATAAACCTTGTTGGAAGGGCTGTGCTTTCTTGATGATATTTTCCAGATGACCTGAACCTATCATGATAGCTTCCCTGTCCTTGGGCTATCCCTTTAAGGGCCGCATGTTGTCTTAATGTGTAATGACCTTGGCCGTCGTGATACATGAATGCAGCTGTGGGAGTATATTCATGTATCATGCCGACTCTCCAGGACCGGATCCACCCCATAGGGCCGGCATGATGCGACCCTATGGAGCACTGGCGAGTTACTGACTAGGGCTGCATTCATGCATCATGACGACAAAGGGCATATCGCGATACAATGGTGCACTGTGCGCCCCCTAAAGTAAAGGACTATAGGCGTGCGTGCACCCAATACAGCATGCATTAGTGTGTGTTTTGGGACATGGTTTTAGCCTCAGGCCGGGAGGCATGGAGGGTAGGGTTGGGGGTATATTTGCCTTGGGGCTCCAGTTTTATCTTTTACCTGCCACAGACGTAGGGGTGGTAATTCCTTAATAACAGGCGAAAGGTATAATAATTACATCTTAATATTATGAGCAGATTGAAACCACTAGAAACAGAGGCTAATAGTGGAGGTGCTTTCCTTTTCAAATGTCAATACCCTATTGAAATCAAATAAATAAAGTCATCACTTAGTAACATTTTGATTTCATTTAGTCCATCAGGGCTTTCCAAGTTGGTTGAAATAAGTTATTGGAGATCTAGATCAGATATATATCTTGACGTATAGCTTGACTTATGACCATTTCTACTTGTTATTACCACAAAAAATAAGGAGAAGATGAGTCAGCGTCGCCAAAACTAAACTCTTGGCGACGCTGACTTCCATGGTTAGCGCGAGGCAATGCCTGAAGTTAATAGACTGGTGGGCCAAGCTTCAAAAAGCCTCTAGAAATCATTTCTAAGGGCATGGAGCAGTAGAGCTAGGCAACATGAATTTTTTTCATCTCTGGAACGTGCTGAATCTGAATATCAATGTTGCCCAGCTTGAATTTTGGGTTTTCTATGTTTAATCCTCAAATGAAAAAAATTGTTGAAAAATACCAAAAATTGAAATAAAATATTAAGAAAAATATTGAAATGCCATATAACAACTCAGACTCCTAGAATATTCATAGCTGGGTGTCTCCTTAATGATAATTGATGATTATAGTTATCTTAGTATGAAGGTCAAGGTCAAGTAAACAAATATAAAAGATGGGAGATATCTTGTGAATGAGACTGTATATTTTTGCATCTAATCTTTCCATTTGTAATCTTGACTAATAGTGCATATTACGGAGGCTATCTGAATCAAGGTCGAAGGGTCAAAGGTCAGGGATCAAGGAAAGAGAGCTAGTGATACCTCAAAGTGCTTGAGTTTTTTTTGTTTAAGATTCTGAAAGATGTTTAACCCAACAAATTATTTCAGGTGGGTGGGGTGTTCCACCCTTGAGCAATTTTATTTATGCATGGTTGCCTAGCAACTAATTAAATGTTGGTATTCTCCCTCAACATGTCCACATTTCTTCCAACCCCCTCCCAAATCAACCCACCTTCCACTGAATGTTAACAGTGACTTTTAGCACACCTGATGTAGCTTATGTAATGCAAACATAGCAGTACTAATAAAGATATGTGTGCACCAATGAGCTACATCGTCTTTACTAAAGGTCCCTTTTAAGAAATGACGACACCCTTTGTAGAAATGGGGGGGGGGGGGGTTGCAAGTTATTTACATTATTTACTGTCAGCAAAACATTACCATGCCTCCTGTGAAATTATCAGATTAAAGTTTTTGAGATATCTACCACTTAGATACTATTGTTCCTTATGTTAATTTCAGCTAACCATGGATCCGGTAATTAATCTGAAAGGCCTTTATCACTCTAGGCTTTCAAAGATTAAAAAAAAACAAGTGAGAAAGGATTTTTTTCCCATTTCATCTATGGTATAGAATGTGCCCTCATCTAAGGCCCAATTCAGATATACATACATAAGTTCTTCAAGTAAAAGAGATCTTGGTTCACAACCCCTTGTATAGCATTTCAGATCAAACTTTTCCTAACCCTAGTCAATCATTCAGCAGAACTGTCTCTACCTTCAAACTTGGGAGTGGATGTCCTTGGTCCTTTTCCTGGGCTGAACTTCAGGGAAAGGGGTGTTTGTCTTCAGCTTTCCCCCCAACCTTGACTCTTGACATAATAGGCCTGTGAATCTTTTCCCTCCAGCCGTAATATTTAAAATCGCAACAGTCAGTTGTATAGCAAGCCTACCCTGTAGAGCTCATGAGGAAGCTTCCTCCTGCTGCAGGGTTTTGAAATTGACTATGGCTTGATTCAGCGACATCTTATTGGTTAAAGGTGATTCTGATGGTGAATAAAGCACAATACGTTATATGGACTTGGGCTGGATTTTAACCTGCCTATTTATTAGATATGTATTGACTTCACACAAGCCAATTGAAAGAAAAAAAATTTAAAAAAAATTAACTAACCACGATAAATATGACACAAAGCAAGCGAGCATCGAGCTGTCCCACCTCTCTGGGCGGCGCTCTGGCGTAAACAAAGGTGGTAACCAAGGTACACACTCCGCCTAGATACAAAACATAGGGGGCGCCCCTTACCGGGTAACAGAGGTTTGGCGCGCTCGAATGACCTGACCAATAGCGGAAACAAGAGACTCGTCTCCAACCAGCAATGTCACCAATGGTCCCTGCCAGGTATATTGAGAACTTTTCACTGAATAACATAGCAGGGGTAACTACGCATACACACATATAAATGCTGGTGCCTTTATATAGCTGATAAAATATTTTGAAATGTACATTATCTTAGTTCAGTAATATGTTCAGACACCAGATTCTGTGTATAGTAACTAAACTTAAAGGTCATAGTGGAATCAAAGCATGTTTGCTATTTTTTATGTATACTCTGGGTCCCTATCTTCTGTAAAGTGAACTATTGGGGTAAACATTAGCTCAATCAGGAGCCACCCTAATATTCTCAGAACAGTTTGATTATTTCATTCATCTGGTTCAAGGCGCAACCCATTTCAATAACTTGTGTCTACCCTTTCTTAATCCTTGGGTCTGCCCCTGGATTATCTATGAGACATATCCCTCTATAATCAATGTAGAAATATATCGCATTGGGTATTGGAATACAAAAATGCATATAAGTTGATACATAGACAAAACTCAATGCCATTGACATACATTTACATCATACTTCATGAGTTAAAGCTGGGTCATATCACACAATGCCAAAGGCTTAGCGTGATATGACCCAGCTTCAACGAGTGAGGTATGATGTACATGTATGTCAATAAGTGGGGTTTTGTGTTAATTACATGTTCTTACTGTCTTAAAATGAGCAGAATCAACAAACCTAGAGGCCATGGAGTATGGCTACACCATACTCCATGGGAGCATGGAGTATGGAGGTCACATAGGCTTAGCATAGCAATCCAGTACCATGATGTAATAAATAAATGCACTACACAGATAATCTATAGGTTTGAGAGGTTAGTCAGTAGTGGCTATGTTAGCCAATCCTGTCAAGTTAGTCAAACTGACTAACCCTTTTCTTTTTTATGCCTATTAGGGTTAGTCATTTTGACTAAGGCATTTACTTTGCATTAGACATTTTGAATATAAGTTTGTCATTTTGACCAATGAAGGATTAATAACCCTAGACAAACCTGGGATATCCACTACTAACTTACCTTATAAACTTATGGATTTTCAGTGTATATGATATAGACAATATATTTAGGTCTCAAGTAAGCCTGTCTCGTAGGTACTGGGGGTAAAAAGTCTATATTAATAAGTGCCTGGATGCAAACACAAAGTGCTACCAGAAATAGTTTCTCATTTTCACTCTGTTGACCTTGACCTTCATACAAAGATAACCATATCCTACATAATTGTTAAGGCAACACTAGGCTTTGTATATCCCACAAGTTTGAGTCAATATATGGCATTTTATTGCTTTTTTTTTACAATTTATTTCATTTTTTTTGTATTTATTACCTTTTTTTTCATTTGAAGATTAAACATAGAAACCCCAAAATTCAAGCTGGGCAACATTGATATTCAGATTCAGCACGTTCAAGAGATGAAAAAAATTCATGTTGCCTAGCTCTACTGCTCCATGCCCTTAGGAATTTTTCCCACTGCCCCGACCACCAGTCTATAAAGAGTAGAGTTCGGGTGGCTCTGTCTCTCACTGCTTTTTCTGGCGCCCTTTTTCCCAGTCTATGTAGACACCCCCAGTACATCAGCAGTGCAGCTTATCCCAATCAATGCATCCCTCCTCCCCGACGCCACTGCTTTATAGGCAATACAAAAAGTTTCATGCTACCTGGACATGCCTATCAGAGCACTCCCAACATTGTCAGTAAACATTTTCGTAAACATGAAAAACATGCCATAAGTATCTTTATGCAAATGCTGTGATATTTATTTACAGTCCATTTGAACATTTTAGAGAAATCGTAGTTTAAACACATTTTCTTTTTCGTCTTCCTATTTATAATTATCACTTTATATATCAGATTTAAAATGTCGGACATGCATTTATTTTGGCCAAGTTACACGAAGCATCACTTTTGGTGATTTCAATCAGCACCTTTAGCTCTTTAACACCTCACCCCCCCCCCCCCCCCCCACCATCCACCCTTGTCAAGGCACTTAGCTGGCGCAGCACATGTTAACTATTTATAGGCGCAGCACAGTGCTTTAATATGAAATATACCCCTTTGACATAATAATGCATGGCAAATAGTTTGCAGTGCTGCATTCAGGCATCATGCAAACAGGTATATAGATAACCTTTTGAGGAGTTGGCATGATGCATAACCGCTGAGCAACTCATTGGCAATGCATTGGTGCATCATGCCAACAAATGGACCATGACGAGCTTGAGGTATCACGCGCACCATAAAGAGTTAGTTGCCGCATGATTGGGCATAGCTGGAGGCGTGAGGGGGCGTGCATGTACAAAACACATCAGTATAAGATGATTCATTATTCAGTCCATTTGTGTCTGCAGCAGAAAGACACACACAGGCTGGTCACACATGGTGTTCTACCACTTAACTCTGTAAGGACAGATGTCGCTAAAAGATGACATTTGCCTTCATGATGCACCATTACAGCCCCGGCGAGTGACTCGCCAGAGCTACATTCATGTATCATGCCAACCCATTGGGAGTGTCTCGACGCTGTAGGGTCGGCATGGTGCTCGAATTCAGCACTGGCGAGTAACTTACCAGGGCTGCATTTATGTATATTGACGACCAAAGCATGATCCATTAATGCATTATGCTGTCCTGAAAGGGTTAACAGCTTTGATTTCTCTAGGCTATAGCAATGTACGATCAATGCCAGCAGAATCAACTTTGCATAATAGAGGCGTTACAATGCTAATTTCTTTTCGACACTGCAAAAAGAAGAAAATTTGGTTTACTGCCATTAAAGTGTATTTTATTCTATACGAAAAACCCTGTACACTGAGTGTGTCTTTGATTACGTGTAATAGATATAATGGTGTCTCAGCAACATTGTTATCGTTGTGAAATGACACACATGTATATAGCATAAATGTCAAGATCAATAATGACTGAAAGGAAAAACAATCAACACCACTCAGAAGTATGCATACTTGTTACTCCTGAGTGTATACATTTGTACATTCTAAAACTAAGATGCATCTTTAAGTAGAACAAATGTTCTGTCGCCATCCCTATCGAAATTTCTACCCTATGTGATGTATTCATCAACTTGTGGACAATAAGGCCCTGAGATCTGGGATCAATAACATTGTATCTGTGGACCCCGCAGCCATTCCCACCCCAGCCATCCCTAGTCCAGTGCCTAGTCACAAACTCAAGCCTTTAGGGAGTGCTCATTTTTGATAACTGGGGGATGGAGGGGCCGATCTCTTTTTTAGCCCCTTAATTTGTAGCAATGCGTGTTCAAAACAGGTGATTATTTTCTGACACACACCGGTTAAAAAATTGAAATGCTATAATACCCCAGTCAAGGGGTCGACATTTTTTACCACCCCCCCTCCCCAACTGCAGCCCTAATGAGTTACTCGTCTGGGTTGCATTCATGCATCACGACGATAAAGGGGCATAGGACATCAAAGCACTATGCGGCCCATAAAGGCTTACAGCTCCTCTGATATATCTATCTACTTACTGGAGCACCCCTCCCTGCCAGACCTGCCCCATTTGTGAATCCCTTGAAGGTAAACCTCAATCCTGCGCTTCAATCACCATGCCCATGGCGCTTTGACAAGACCCCGCCCGCTCCCCAAGTCCTCGTCGACCCCCTACCTCCTCCTCAGTGTCTCTTACAAAACTATAACTGTAGAACTGGTCTATATTAATTCCTACACTGAGGAAAAATATGAGCGTCAGCCATGTTCTCTACATGCATATCGCTTCGCAGTAGGAGGTATATGTCTGAAGAAGGAACTAACTGAAAATAGCCCCTTGACAAAGAGCGATAGAGCAGACTACAAAGGAGGCCCAAGACTATGTGGTCTATGCCTATGAAGACTACAGGATATACCCTTTTTATCAGTTTGATAGAGGAAAAAGAACAATGAAAAGGGGGCTCTTGGTCAGAGCCTCCGATATAAAACAACTATTATACCCCTGTTATTGGGAGAGATTGTGTCGACATTTAGAGGGATAGAGCAGCACTAATAGCCCAGACTACGCGGTATATGCCTATTAAGACTACGCAAGATATATGCTGTTTTGTCAAAGCACCTTTTTCAGTTAGTCCCAGCAGGCCTGTCCGACTCTGACAACTGGCTGTTTTCTTGGAGGCAGAAGTGACCAATGACGGTATTATAGTCACACTTATATACAGGCATCACCATCATATCCATGATTTCAGAACGATAAGTGAGCCACCATATAATTATAAAAATCTTAATTGTTCTCCAAAAGGGAAGGCGGTGGAGGCGGGCGGGGGGGGGGGGGGTATCGGTCCCCGCTCTACTCAGACTATTGCATGAGGGCCAGTAAGAGTTGGGCCTTTAACAAGCTGCGCCTAAATTCACCTCAAGAGCCGTTATTCCCATGGGGAGGCACCTTTAGGTAACAGCACCACTAGAAGAACAAGATGGCCGACACCAGCAGTTAGGACTCGAGCGACAGCGGCGAAAACACGCTTTTTTGAGCACTTGCAGAACGGATACCCAGTCATATATCCACACAGAGCTTCATAAAGGTAGTGTACTCACCATAGGACACCATATTTAGCCTAATTATGAGTGCTACTGAAGAAAAGAGAGGTGGAAGGTCCGGAGGTAGGCGAGGAGCGGGCAGAGGTGGAGGAGACGCGGTGACAGAGGGGGACGGTACTCCGGCAGCAGTCCAGCCTGGGGCGTCAGATGTAAACAAACAACTACTAGAATCGATGCAAGCCATGACAGCGTCAAATCTAAGTATGGTTACTAAATTTGAGGGATTAGAGGCTACCATAGCAGCTAATTCAACCACTATGAACTCTCATATAGCTAAGGCAGAAGACCATATGACAGATATGCTGGAAGAGGTTAAGTTGTTAAAAGGTCGGTGTGACAGCGCAGAGCGCCGATTGACAGAGGGGGAAGCGGACAGAAAACAACTGCAGATGGACAACTCACGCCTACGTTGGTCTAGCATGAAGGATAGAGAGAGGATAAGACATGTTGAGGAAGCAGCTAAACGTAAAAACATTATCATAGAGGGGGTACCGGAGGTGGCTGGAGAAACCCCAAGGAAAATTGTTCATAATCTGATGGTTGACATTGGAGCAGTGGCTGCTGGGGTAAAGATAGGCCTGGAGAGTGCCTTTCGAATAGGTAGGGTAAGAGCAAACCCACAGTCACCCCGAAATATCCTTATACGCTACAAAGACATGGACAACAAGATTGCATTGTTTCAAAATGTAAATAAAATGAGACACCTCCCCAAATGGAAGAAAGTCTATATTTCTGATGACTTAACAGTCGAACAACAAGCTGAGAGGAAGGACCTGAGATGCCTGTCTGCGCTGGGAGCATATCACAACCTAACATTAAGGCTTAAAGGGAACAAACTGGAGAATGATGCGGGTAGAACATACTACTACAAGGACGTGAAAGATCTTCCCATAGGTATAACACTAAAAGCAGCTAAACTGATTGAGTTTGAGCACGGAACAGCGTTCCAAAGTCACCATGCCTACCTGTCAAATATGTATCCCTGTACCATCTCATACGATCGCATCACTTGGACGTCCAGCGAGCAGCTCTACTGGTACATGCTGGCTACATTCCATGGGGACACCACAACAGCGGCAGAGATTGCAAGTTCTTCAGACGGCTACGAAGCAAAAAAACTCTCACATAGGATCAAGAAGACCAAAGACGATACGGTTATCAAATATGAAATTATGGAAGAGGTCATCGAGATGAAGTTTATGCAGGACGATTCACTGGGAGACTTGCTGATAGCTTCAAAAGGCAGACTTTGGGAATGCACGACAGAAAAAGGCTGGGGATGTGGGCAAACCATATCTAATATAGATAACATCGACCCAAACGCTTCCAATGAGAGCAATAGAATGGGGGATCTATTGGTAAAAGTAAGGGAAAAAATGAAGCTACTATAAGAGATTCTTGTTGTCCCATATGCCTGTAAACCATGAGTAATTAATTATGAAACCTGAAGCGTACACACCAAGGCTAAAAGTATTTATTGTTTAAATTCCTAATAGATTGTATGTATTTAGGCCTTACTATGATAAGACAGAGCAGACGCAAACATAGGCTATGTACGAGAGCAGGGTCAGCGCGGTACAGAACAGAGGCGCCACCTGACGGCTCAAAAGTGAATCAAATGAAATTATGGTCTCCACACTCCCCGAGAGATGGAGGGGCAGAGCTAACTTGTGTGTTAGGACGATGAGTATACGGTATTTCTAGCGAAAAAAAAAAAAAAAAATTATTTATATTTCTGTAGGCACTTGTATGTACATTGATTTGCTGTTACAAAGGGTAGCTAAGAATTTAGTAAATGAAATGTAAAATGTTAACTAAGTGTGTTAGTAGCCTAGCTGCACTCACTCCACTGTTAAGGAGTCACTATACCTCGTAATGGGTAGAAATACCCCACTGGTAGGTGGTGCTAGACACCCATACCTACTAATGTCCGATTTAAATGAAATTTGTGTATGTATTATGTATGTAAAATGGGCAAAAAAATACTATAGCTGTAGGAGATGATAATTATGTAAGGAGTAGTAGAAATGACTACACCCTCTCTCACCTAAATACACGCAGTCTTAGATCAAAAATTGAGACTCTACGTATACATATGAGAGACTGTGGTGATGCTGTAATGGGAATTTCTGAGAGTTGGATGGAAGAAATAGTTCCAAGCCATAAGGTAGATATTAGGGGGTATCAATTCGAACGGCTTGACAGAGCCTGGGGGGAAGGGGAGATTAAGGGTGGTGGAGGAGTGGGTATCTATATTCGAAATGATGTTTTGTACTCAAACAGTAGTTATGCTCATTTGAACGCTAGCACAAATGATATGGAAATCATGTGGACAGAGTTAATTAGAAATGGTAAGAAAAATATTGTAGTTGCAAATATTTATAGACCCCCTGATGGAGATAAGGCAAAATTTATTGAAATTTTTAACAACAAAATTGAATTAGCAAATTTGAGACGTAAAGACCTAATTATCATGGGAGATTTTAATTTTGACTTTTTGGATCCTATCAAAGTCTCAACAAAATTAATGAAAATTTGTATTAATCTTTTGGGCCTAAAACAATTAATTGACATTCCAACAAGGAGCAATGAAAATACTGCAACATGTCTAGACTGGGTGATCACCAACACGTCAAAGCTATATAAAAGTTTCACCAGGGCATGGAACATCAGTGACCATGTAGTCGTTGGTATCACCCTAGTAGACCACTATGAAACATCCACAAAGGTTAAATTCTCTGGAAGAACATATAGGAAATATAACACAGAT
This sequence comes from Harmothoe impar, assembly GCA_947462335.1. Taxonomy (NCBI): domain Eukaryota; kingdom Metazoa; phylum Annelida; class Polychaeta; order Phyllodocida; family Polynoidae; genus Harmothoe; species Harmothoe impar. Next base: position 43,430,130 of record OX381718.1, on the reverse strand, counting down.
CTGTTCAAAGCTTGTATCAGGGGTGCAGACTGGGGACCATATGATGATTGCGAAAATGTAAATCAGAGGTGGGATTTTATACTTAATATATTAACAAGGCAACTTGATGTTATGTGCCCGGTAAAAGAATTTAAGGTAGTACAGGACAGGTCTCCATGGGTAACAGACCACATATTGGAACTGATACATGATAAAGACTGTGCTCTGAAAAAGGCTATCAGAACTAAGTCTCAAGACGATTGGGAGATAGCCAAACGGTTACGGAACAGCACTGTTAAGTTTATACGTAAAGCAAAGGCTAAATATGTGAAAGACGCACTGGAGGAGAACAGGGATGATAGTAAAAAATTCTGGAAAATAATAAATAAATTGGTAAAGGGTGAAAAAAAATCTACAAATTTTCAATTAATTAACAAAATTGATGATATAGCGGTTGAGCATGAGAACACACCTGACTTTATAAATGAGTACTTTCTAAATATAGGGCCAAATCTAGCGAGAAATTATGTTGAACCGTGGTCTTTTGATGGGGAAACTAGAGCCCCAACGCTATTATCCTTTGAAACAAATCTAGAAGAGGTTGTAAATATTATCAAAGATATTGATATAGCCAAGGCATCCAGTATTGACGGAGTCTCCTCCAGGGCGCTTAAGGACTGTCTGTCAGCCATTCCAGAAAAAGTTGTCGAGTTGTTTAATTTGTCTTTGTCTCAGGGCATGGTACCAGACAGCTGGAAAGTTGGTACGGTAATACCTCTCCAAAAAGAGGGGGACAAGTCCGACGTTGCAAATCTACGACCAGTAACCCTATTACCGGTAATAGGAAAGCTGCTTGAAAAGGTTGTAAATAGTCAGTTAATGAATTTTTTTGAGTCAAATGATTTATTAGACAAAAACCAAGGCGGTTTTAGAAAGGGTCACTCAACAATTGACACCATAGCTCACTTCACCGATAGTATATATAAAGGGTTAAATAACAGACAATATACAATAGCAACACTAATCGATCTAAAAAAAGCTTTTGATACCGTAAATCACTTAATTTTAATACAAAAATTGGAAAAAATGGGAATTTCGGGATCAAGTCTAAATTGGCTTAAAAATTATTTAGAAAATAGAAAACAAAAAACTTTTGCAAATGGGATAGTCTCGAACGAAGGTGAGGTGAGCTGTGGAGTACCCCAGGGATCAATTTTGGGCCCTACCCTATTTTTAGCTTATATAAATGACCTCAAAAATGTGTTAAAAAATTGTACGTCTTTTTTGTACGCGGACGATACTGTACTGTCTCTAACGGGTGAAAATCTACAGAGTTTAACAATAGATATGCAGGAGGATTTAAAATTGCTAAGTAAATGGTTCTGTAAGAATAAGCTCACTTTAAATGCCAAAAAAACAAATTATATAATTTTTGGCCTCAGGTCTAAGCTAAAAGAAATTGTGAACCACTCTTTAATGTTAGACGATAAGAAATTAGAACGATGCATTTCTGTGAAATATTTAGGGGTCACGATAGACCAAGTATTAAATTTTAATATGCAAGCGGAGTTAGCCTGTAAAAAAATGATTTTTAAATCATATTTGTTGGCAAATCTAAATGAACTTTTGGACACAAAAACCCTCCTGGACATCTATAAGACCATGGTATTGCCCCATGCTGATTACGGGGATATATTTTATGATATTGCAAACAAAAATGTATTAGATAGATTACAAGTGATTGAAAACAAAGCGCTCAGGAAATGTTTAAAGGTCAATCACATGTACCCCACTGTGGCGACACATCAGGAGGCTAAAATATCAAAGCTAAAGCCTAGGAGGATTATGCATCTTTATAATTTTATGTTCAAACAACAGAAGAATAAAGAAATGCTAAATGTTAGACAAATTTTCACGCGAGCGCATGATGCCAGTCTGTTCAAAGTATACCTGCCCAAAAATGAGACTGGGAGAAAAAATGTTCTGTATAGAGGAGCCATGCTATGGAACTGTCTTGATGTTAATATAAGAAATTTAGAATCGTATGAGGATTTCAATTTAAATAGAAAAAAATGGCTCGGTAGCACAAACTACAACTTTATGTACTTCTGAGCTATGCTGTGTTACAAAATTTCGGTGACATAGGCCCACCGAACCCATTTTTTCTCTCCCCCCCCCCCCCCACTAGTTGTATACGTATTCTTGTATCTATCTATGGATAAAAAAAAATGTGATCTCAGATGAGAGTTATTCATCGACCATATACATACTACTCATTAAATTTGTAAATCCATGCATATTGAAAATATACCGGTACACAGCGTTGAATATACATGAATACTTATGTACAGGGAGCCCATCCCTTACTGTCATACATACATGCAATATTACTCAGGTAGATATTATCGAGGAATAGAATGTAATTTCACAACACGGTCCTTTATATTTATATACTTATACTTTGTTTGTTTGAAATGTTAGACCAACCCAAGTACACGATGATAGTCAAAGTCTATATTTTCATGATAGAAATGATGTAATCGCGATGTGATATTTTTGGATGTGTCTAATGTAATAATAACTATGTATAAGCAATAGCATTATTGCTGATAATATTATATATTATACGAGGTTAAAATCATATACACGACACTGGATAAGGATGTTAATCGAGCTGAAAAAGCTCTTTCTTTATTCAGTATAAATAAACGAGGATGTGTTATGCACATCTCTCAAATCAAAAAAAAAAGCCCTTACGGGAGCTGGGGCTTGTCTCCAAACAAAGTGAGCCACCCCCGGATTTAGTTCTTAAAGGGTCGCATAGTGCTTTGTTGTGCAATGTTCATTGTCATCATGATGATTGCATGCAGCCCTGTTGAGTAACTAGCGAGTGCTGCTGCGTTCAAGCACCATGCAGACTCAAAAGGTTGATACATTCCCGGAGAGTCGGCATAATGCATGAGTACGTAGGCTCGCCAGGGCTGCATTCATACAAGTGTATACTCACCAAGGCTGCATTTATCATATCGTGCCAACAATGGACATTGCACATTAAAGCGTTCTGTGGCCCTTAAAGGGTTAAGGGTCGTTCAGACTGCCCTGTGAGTGTGGTGCCCCTGGGGGACACGCTGATCTAGACTGTAAATGGTCCCTTTCTGTCATTCACAGACATTTAAGGGCTTTGAAGTGGGACTGAGGCCATTTTCCACTTGACCAGGTGCTGTGGACCCTTTAACCATTCAAGTGCAGCATAGCCATAGTGCTGTGACGCATTGTGCCCTTTATTGCCAATATACATGAATGCAGCCCTGGTGGGTGACTCCCCAATGTTGTCTACTGAACGGGTCTGATGCACGTCTGAATGGTCAAGATGGTGCATTAGCGCAGCCCTGGCAAACAGACTCACCAAAGCTGCATTCATGCATTATGACGATCTAGGATCAAGCACAATAAAGTACTATGCAGCTCTTAAATGGTTATTGAATGGGTCCCCTACTACTTGTCTGTTATAAGCGTTTTAGATATTTGAGACAGCATCATTAAATCTTTTCATATCCAATATTGTGCAATCTTTATAAACAGCTCAATACTATTACTCTGCCATTTGTGTCATCTTACCTAAAAAGTGACGATATTACGTGGGTAAACTCGAATAGCCTACAATGGATATGTCTCACTCCTCCTTCAGTCGGTAGAGTTTTTGACGTCAAGAGCTATTATACTATTCTTGCGAAGAGATCAATTGAAATGTAAGAAAAATCGCGTCTTACGAGGTTTTATGTCCTTGTCAAATATAAAACCACCGAAGTAGGTTTGTTGAAAATCAAATGCATACAGCTTATTTTCCTGAATTAACATAAATTATTCTCTCTTCTATTATAAAAAAAACGTACTCAGATACGACAGTGGTGAGGGATCAGCAAACCTGTTATTGGCCGGCGACGGAGTCCCCGGCCATGGTTAAGGAGTTCACTTTTCCGTAAGGTTTCAACGTGATCTGCGCGTCCATAGGATTAGCATTGCATCGTTTGCTTTTTGCACCCTACATACATATGCTCTCTAGTCCCGCATACTTCAGCACTGCACTCCGCTGTCCGCTGATCAGAACCTTGCGGCTCTGTGGTCTCCCACCCCTCAGCACTGCACTCCGCTGTAGCGTGATCAGAACGCTGCGTCGTCTGCTCGTTCCCCTTACGCATTAGACCTTACCTGCAACCATTCTATATGTTTTTCACACGTCTCTCACCCAGAATGCACTGCTCATTCCGGTCTGCTGAACTTTCAATAGCTCACAGGTCTGGTCGGCACTTGCCATAATAATGCTGACACGGCATGATCCGGCTTTCCTGTGTGGAGTGTGGGATGTTGTTAACACGTCACAAGCCGTCGGAGGGGGGGGGGGGTACTCACTCATATTTCGATACCATGTGTGAACACAATTTCAAGGGAAAGTGTCCGTTTTTGGGCCCTAGGCATGGACCCGCTAGGGCCCTTGAAAAGGTTTTTTTTTTTTTGGTAATTATGGAGTAAAAGGGGGTACATTTTAAGCCCAAACGACTGAAAAAATACTAGAGGTGATGGTCACACAGTTACTATAGAGAAGATAGGGAGTGGCCCCCCCGGACCCAGAATGCACTGCTCATTCCGGTCTACTGAGTTTTCAATAGGTACAATGTTGTCACACGTCTACCCTCCCCACTCTTGCGCTTGCCATAATAATGCTGACACAGCCCGCTCCGGCCTGCTGCACACCAGTCAGACGATGTTGTTCACACGTCTGAGTCCCCACAGAATAACCTCGGCACCTTTGCACGGGGGTGGGGGTAGAGTATTTGTTTTCTGAGAGCTGCCTGACCAAGGCATGTACCGGGTATAGGCGTCTAGCCGGTTGCATTATCAACCAATGAGAAAATTCCTTGGCCTTCACTGCGGAATTCTTAGGGAACATTATGTAACAGCATGTACCCGTTGTGATTGCTGTATCACTCAGATACATGGATGCATAACAGTATTCCATTGGTCATTATAGCATGGCGCTCCAGGTGAACCGTGATGCATTCAAGCATCATGACCTCGCCACACTAACCCTTTCAGGACAGCATGGCACTTCAGGTGAACCACGATGCATTCATGTATCATGACCTCTCCACACTAACCCTTTAAAGGCACGTTTAAAGACAGCATACATGTATTGCTTAAAGTGAACAGTGATGCAATCATGCATCATTAGTGCATCAATTATAATTATAGAATAGTATATGTGATCCAGAATCCTTGATGGAAGCCGGCCACCACACCTACGGTGTGGATTTCGTAGATCATATACCTTTTAATCCTAGTTAACCCTTTAAGGGCCGCATAGTGCTTTAATGAGCTATGCCATTTGAGTTATGCCATTGATGCCATTGATGTATGAATGCAGCCCTGGCCTGCATTAATGGATCAGGCCGGCAATACGGGTTTGATACACGCCTGAATGGTAGACATGATGCACACTCGACAGTCGACTCATCAGGGCTGTATTTTTATGCACTGTAAATACTGAATCTCGAATTCGTCTTTTTATACTGTAAAACAATGGATTTTACTACCAATGGACACTAATACCATAGTATACACTGTAAAACTACAGTAGATTCTATTGCCTAGCCGCATTGACTTCTAACAGTGTGCATCAATCTTACCAAGGGCATATCACATTAAAACACTATGCGGCCCTTGGATGGTTAAGTCAGTAAGAAGGGGGTGTTTACCGACACCCTGGAGGGAGTACAAACAGGTTCTTCTCAGGGGCAGAGGCTGTATGCTGGGGACGCCTGGATGCACCAGTTACCTGGGGATGTTTTACTTGCTGTAAGGATGCCTTACACAGGTGGGGGATGGAGTGGAAGAAGTCAAAACTACCTGGGCATGACTTACTTAAGTAAAAAAATATTTTAAAATATTAAAAAGAGGAAGAAAAAAGTATGTTTCAGGCTACCTGACTCTACCTAGTAACACCCGGTTAGGTACAGAACATGGCACCAACATTGACACGTTGTTGCCAATGCTGATTGATTCAACATTGATTCAACATTGATTCAATGTTAAACTGGATCTTATGCCCACTGGGATAGGGCCGATCCTGTATAATCTTATCCAATTTCTGAGATCTTATTTCACAGCACCTTACACTATTCCACACCTCTAAACTAGGCTCACGCCTCATGGTGTGGTTAATTAAATCGCTGGCTGTCAACATATTCAGGAAATACATTCTGTGACATACTTTGACACCTACATCAATAGGTCATGTAGGTTGTTATCAAAGGGCCCTATGTGTGAATATGTGGGATATCGCTATGAGTAGGCCTAGGGAAAATGATGGAAAGGTAGAGATATAATCTCCAGTTTTTACTGTTAGCCCTCCTCATAGGACTGAAGTGATGAGGCGTGGTGTGAGGGGGTGAAGTATCGGTTAGTCTATAAAAGTGGTGAATGGTAGAGGTATGGAGATGACAGGTCCTGAAGCTACCTTGAACTACTAATTGGAAGAGGTGTTATGAATGCACTGAAGTCAATTGAAAGAAGAAAATGAAAAATAATCACAAGATACTGAAATAATCAGCAAATGATTCATACGGTAATGGTGATATTTATTGGCTTCGTAAGGATATATAATTTGATGCTGATGAGTCATGGTACCAAGCCTGAATTGGATATGGGAAGCTTTCATAAGGACCTATTCAGGGTGTTAGTCTGATTTCAAAGGTCTTACAAGGACTTTGGTAAGGCTGCATTGCAGGTCCTGACATGGACATTTATTCCATCTAACAGGCTGTGCTTTCCTATGAGGTTTTGAGAAGACAGAATTAGCCACAGAATTACAAAGCTACCTATAGATCCATCCATATCTTATATTCAAAGATTCATGCTTTGGTTACATAGGATGTGTATGTATGCCCTGGTGCGCAAGAGACTTGCTATTTCTTTTTGTTATGAAGCTATTTTATAGTAGTTTCCCACCTACCACCCACTCATGGCTGGAGTTCAATTTCCTCTGCAATTGAAACCCAATCTTTACAAAACCACATAAAGTTGTCAAAGATGGTCTATGAAAATATACCTTCCTTTCCTTCCTACTTCCACTACCCCCGATTCTCACTCTCTCAGATTCGCTGTACCTCTTTCTTTCGCTTCCCCTATCGCTATATCCTGCCCTCCCTCCCCCTCTCTACCTCTCTACCACCCCCTCTCTCTCTCCGTCTCTGCCCTCCACTCTACTTTTTTAGCACTGACTTTAAACATTCTTACTTCTTTTTAACGATCTTTTTCACATATCCACGTCTACTTAAGCCGCTGATCCACTGGCGCGAGTTTGTGTCGAATATTGTCTGTCAGAAAATAAACGAGTCAAAAGTTGTCTAACCTATCAGGTTACCATCCCAGAAATAGAATCTGGAGCTGGCAAATGTCGGTTTTTGGGCTGGTACATGCCAAGTGGGTCTTTTATCTCCAGCTAGAAGACCCGATTCCTTGTTACTTTGACACGTTTTGAACTCGTTTATTTTCAGTCACTTGAAAGAATCTGGAGACAGACTTACTTTTTCAGTGTACACACACGAACCTTGTGGATAAGCTGTTACAGAGACTGTGATTTACTCCTGGGACATTCTATCCGTGTTTACTCACACCAGTGCATTATAAACTCGTAGCAAAAAAAAACTGAGCAAATTCGCGGCAGTGGATCACCCCCTTTACGCCGGTGGTAGCATACAAAGGGCCCACAGCACAGGGCACAGGGCCCTTTATACATCCACCCATTGCACGCTCAGCTGAAGATTATTTTAAGATCTACCTTCATACAAACCTTGTAAGGCCACACCGCATCCACTTAACCCTTTAAGGGCCGCATGATGCTTAGATATATTCTGTCCTTTATCGCCATGATGCATGAATGCAGCTCTGGCGAGTAACTCACTAGAGCCTCATTCATGCATCACGTTGACCTTACAGAGTTAATGCACTCCCAAAACGGCCATCATGATGCATGAATACAGCCATGGTAAGTCTACTCTTGTAGCATGACGACAAGTAGTTTATCATATTAAAGCAGTATGTAGCCCTTAAGGGGTTAAGACGCGTCATCACACAGCCCATCCTGGGTGGAGCGTAGAGTGGAGGCCCCTATAAGGCCCTCCCTCTAAGGCCACATACAGCCCAGTAACACCACACCATATCCACTTAAAACATCTTTATCATCCCTCCCTCTGCCTCCCTGCACCATGGGCAGTCTGGAGCCGATCTGACTCCTATCGTCTTTCGCTCCACTTGAAGTCAAAAGTATAGATGGTGTATGTTATCAGCCTCCTTGCACCTTCTGGCGTTGGAATAAAACGCCACCCTATGTCAGTATAGACACCCCCCCCCCCTCCCCACCATCGTCCTTATCAGTGATGACTGTATTTCACTCGGAAAGTTTGTTAACCCTTTAAGAGCTGCATAGTGCTGCCTCATAGCCCCTTGTTTACCATGCATCATGTCGATCCTTTAGTGGTGTATCAACCCAAGAGGGTTGGTCTGATGCATAAAAGAATAAGAAACTCGCCAGGGCTGCATCCATGCATCATGACGAACTCGCCAGGGATGCATCCATGCATTATGACGATGAAGGGTATGCACCCAAAGCACATTAAAGCAATATGCAGTCTATAAAGGGTTAAACAACAGCTTTGACCGATTGGTAACATACAAAGGCAACACTACCAGACCATCTCATCCCTTTCTGCAGTCAGGGAGGAGAATGCAATACCAGTGAATGGCCCCATCTTGGAGTTTCTAACTTCTTAAAGGCAGTAAGAGATGATTTAGCTATCAGCTGTGAGACTTGACAGATTTAGTTGAATGCAGATTATAGGGTAGATTCACCATGAGCGTACCTTCACCATTAGTCGGACAGAAACTATGAGGCGGACACTGATATTTCTAATCATCCATGTATGATAAAACCTGTATTGGTGATTTATTGTAAAACTGACACTTATTGATATAATGTGCAATGTCCGTCATCATCATTCCATCATGATGCATGAATGCAGCCTTTGCGAGTAGACTAGCTAGGGCTGCATCCATGCATCATGACGACAAGGGACATTGCGTATTAAAGCGCTATGCGGCCCTATGAGAGTGGCCTTTATACATTATAAATGAGTGCAATGGATTCATGTAAACTGATACCATATAAAGGTCTCGCAATCAAACTTTAAGAATGAAAGAAAATACTGATGATACACAGAATATCAATTTCCTAAATCTAAGAAAACCATACTTTGGGAAATCCTGTGTCATTGTGTCGGCAAGATGGAGATGTATACAGACACTTGAGTTTATGATTAAATCTTTCTTCTTTCTTACTGTATTTCTTTTATTGGGGAGGGGACAGTTTACTTCTGTGTACTGAAGCATACTGTATGTATTATTGCCATCTCCTTTTTTCCAGCGGGGTTTTTACTTGGGCAGCTATTTTAATGGAGTGCTGATTTTTTAACAACTGCGTGGGGGGGGGGGGGAGGGGTAAATATCATGACCCCTCTTGACCTCTTCCACATGTTTTGACTCAAAAAGTCCATGGGTTACAAACGGGGCGTAAACGGGCGCGATTGACCTGTCGGGGGGGATACTTTTTGTACGTTCTGTGTGAAATCTCACCGCCACCCCCCCCCCCCCCCATGTTCTTAAGAAATGAGCACTCCCTAAGAGTGGATGTCAGTTTTATGAGTTGTCGTTGAAGGGGGCACTGTCGGTCCTCCATAGTCTGCCAGTCATGCGTTCAGGTTTTTATCGCATTTCTATTGCCATCTTTAAATTTATCACTTCAAGATTTTGAATTTCAAAAACCGTTAAGTGGATAAATAGGGGGAACGGACATCCATACGCCAGGGGAGTCTCTTTACTACAATTTATTTAGCAAACATTTCCAGTAATATGTTGTTTAGCTGTTGACAAAATCCTTCTAGTCTATAGTAGTTATGTCTACTGCTATTCCTACTCCTATCACTCCGATATATCTGCTTTGGTCCTCGGCATTGGTTCACCTTTTAAGGACGGCATAGTGCATTAATGCATTATCTCCTAGGTCGCCATGATGCATGACTGCAGCCCTGGTGAGTAACTCGCCAGGGCTGCATTCATGCATCATGCCGCCCCTATGGTGTTGAGACACTCTTAAAGGGTCGGCATGATGCACCCGTGTGGCGCTGCAATGGTGCATGGTAACAACAAATGTAATCTTTTAGCGAGATGCCATCCTTAAAGGGTTAGCACAAACAATAGAACTGTTCTTGGTTCAATCATTGTAAGTCGCAGCACATGTACTTCCAAATTGGTTGTGGTATGCACCAATTGTGGTACCCACACATGCATGGCCAGATAAGGGTTGCACATGGTGATGCCGAAGAACTAACCCTCTAAGGACCACAAAGTGTTTTAATTAGCTAAGCTATTGGTCGTCATGATGTATGATGCAAGCGTCATGCCAACGCAATGGGGTTGATACACGCCCAAAGGGTTGGCATGATGCATGAAGGCAGCACTGACAGGCTAATCCCCATGGCTGCATTCATACATCATGATGACAAAGGGCATAACACAATAAAACACTATGTGGTCCTTAAAGGGTTAAGCCATGATAACCCCTGATCTTAGTGTGCTCCCCAATTAAATCAACCCCCAATGACCTAGTCCCATGCCAAATCCCAATCTATTTCTACACCAAAGACAATTATTCAGGACCCCCAGTACCACAAAGTTAATACATTTAACATGCACAATGGAAATTGCCCTCCAAAAAACACACAATGGAATGTCCCATGAGGGTTTCAGTTCTATTTCCTACTTTTGGCTCCACGTGTGTTTTATTGTTGCAACAAGGGTTGTGGTTATAATGGAACTGTCAGTCAGGGTCACAATGCATGTCGTTTTTACATCAACAGCTGTCAGTATTCATAGTTTTACTCCTCAAAGTTCCTCCGTCCTGTCATGATACATTGACATGAGTATTTGAAATTTAACCCTTTAAACTAAAGGACGCATACAGCTTAAGAGCTTAAAAGTCCGTTGTCGTTGTGATGCATGGAATCTGCAACCCCTATATAGGAGTGTCAACCCTGCATATCAACCTTGTATGGTCGGCCTGATGCTTAAATGCAACACTGGTAAGTTTCCTGCGACATCTGCATTCATGTGTCATTACGAAAAGCGCAAACTTTGTTATAGGATAAAGTTGCCCCTCACCCTTTAAGGATGACACGTCGTTAAAATGTGACATTTATAATCATGAGTGATGCAATGGTGTAGCCCTGGCGAGTAACTTAGCGGGCTGCATTGGTTCATCATGCCAACTCTTCGGGAGTGTCAACCATGTAGGATCAGCATATTGCAGCACTGGCGACTTACTCGCTAGGCCTGCATTCATGCATCTTGACGACCAAGGACATGAGACATGTAGTTTGCGGCCCTTAAAGGATCAATATCCACAGCTGTCAATATTCACATTTTTACTCCTCAAGGTTTTTAATCCTCGATACTGTCACAATACATTGACATGTGTGGCATTTCAATTCAAACAGACATGGGCGACTTCTGCAGTTTTGTCCTTCATTGTATTCCTGTCTGTCTATGTGACACATGTCTATGGACCTGGCCCAGAGTTCTAAGGCTCCTAGAGAGATTAGGACATTATTTTAGGAAACCATGTGATACAATCTGTCCCTCATATTACAGAACATGTATTTAGAGAGAAAGGCCCCGCTTTCTATTGCCTGGCATGGTTATCAATGAATTAACGTGATTTTTAAGGAAAGCCCAATTAACATGGGCTGATATTATTCAATGTTCTCATCATAAAGTTATGGCGTTATTTCTGTCGATCATCTACTATTGGAATTCATGTCATCAAAGTCCAAATAAAATGTTCCTATGCTCAATTAAAAACAGCGACCAAAATAATCCATCTTCAATATTTTACGACCCCTACCCCTCGACTATACATACATGTATTAGATGCAGTTGCCAAAGTCAGACCAAGAGCTATCCCATTCTGGTTGTGTAAAACATGTCTTTATCACTTGTAGCCTTTGGTGAATGTAGCCAATAGACAGAACCGAAAGATAAATTACCAACGCGAACAGGACTTGTCACTTTTAGGTGAAGCTCTGTATTCATTTCATATTTATATGAAATCAATACAGAGCTTCCTAAATGATATTCGATTAATTGTACCTAAGAAATACACTAAAAAGATGGATGACATCGCTGTGGAAAACCTGGTCATGGAGTGCAATATCCAGATCCCGCAGCCTTTGTGGAGAACGAGTGTCTCATGCCTACCTATAGAAACTCACCTTCTCAGTATGAAATAATAGAGTTATCCCATCTATTAGGATTAACCATATTCAGACCTGGAGCCATCCCGGTTCTGCTCTGCCTGTGGTCTTGTACACCCTTCCTCCACCACGTGTAAGCCTGGGGCACTTTATCATTAGCTGTTAGCATGCAGAATATAAGTGGCCCTTAACCCTTTAAGGGCCGCATATCGCTCTCACGCGCTTTGCCTTTGCCCGGGCGAGTAACTCACCAATGCATCATGCCGACCCTACGGGGGTGAGAGGGTCTGCATTCCTGCATCATACCAATAACGGGTATGGCATATTTAAGCACTATGCGGGCATTAACACTTTAAGGGCGGCTTAATGCCGACATGCCATCCTTAAAGGGTTATGGTGCATCATTTGCATGCAGAGTTTGAGTGGCCCTCAAGATGTAACATGTAGCCTGCAGGTGGCGCTTCAGGGCCCGAGAGTGGCCATTTTATATTAGGGAGTGATCACTTTTTGACAAGAGGCGGGTGGAATCTTAGCCCCCCCCCCCCCCACATAGAGGGGCTGAGCATTGTACCTTTAAAACAGACGTTGACCCCCCCCCCCCCCACAAGAGGGGACAAAATGCTTTTGCCCCCTCCAAAAAAAGACCCACCTCCCCCTGATCTTAAAAATGATCACTCCCTTAGATAATGTGATGTGGATGGTAAGGGTGGGATGTAATTCATATTTTGAGGTCTTGTTTAGTGGAAAGACACTTTCGTTTTTTAGATACACATATAATGTACTCCAAGGCTTTCACACTTATTTTAGAATGAAGTTAGGTAATAATAAACTGCAACACTTGTCTACAGAAAACCTCCACTTGAATCATGCACATGTAACTGAATGTTGCCCTCGTTGATTCTATACAATATCACATGTTTTATCACTAAAAAGCAGCTCTGAGTATAGGTCCCTCATTTTAGCTTGCTCCAAATTCCAAAGGCCAATTCCAATTCCTAGAGCGTGGGTAAATTGTGTGAGCCTTTCCCGTGGCCTATATCCTAAGTACTAGGGTGTGGGAGAAATGTGTGATCCTTTCCCATGGCCTTGATGCAGGCCAAGGTGAGTGACTCCGTGCTGCTGGTGGGAGTAAGTTAGGGGAGGTGGCATTCCCAGAATCTGTTCTAAGAAGAGAGATGGTGCCACTGGTTACATGTGGTCAACTGCCTCTCTGTGTAGACTCAGTCATCTTTATCCGCCTGTGGATAGTGTGTTATACTGTATGAATTTCGGCATTCAACCAATGACATTTACTAAACTTAAAGCCTCTCGGTAAGCAATAAAAAGGTTTTCTTAAATGCTAATGTCCATGCAGTTATAGTTCATTGCTAGAGATTTGAATCCCACAGAGAGACCTTCTAATCACTCCCTCTGATTTAGAATTGGCAGGATTGGGGGTAGTGGTGAGGGGAGGGGAGGGGGAGGCTACTTTGTACACCCCCAATGTCCCCTCAGGTGTGCATAAACCTGTTACCCTACCTTTGATCATGATTAGTGGCTGATGGATTCCGCAGGTAATTGCATTTAACCCTTTAAGGACCGCATAGCACTTCAATGTGCCATATCCCTTGTCGTCGTGGTTCAAAGAGTACTCACCAGGGCGCTGCATTAATGCATCATGCCGACCCTTCAGGAGTGTATCAGTCCTGTAGGGTCGGAATGAATGCATGAATGTAGCCCTGGCATGCTACTCGCCAGGGCTGAGTTTATACTCTCATCATGATGATAACGTGCATGATACATTACTGTGCATGGCACATTGAAGCACTATGCAGTAACTAAAGGGTTAACACCTCAATCCCCACCTACACCCCAAGCCACACCCCGTCCCTAACTACAGAGGCAAGAGAAAAAATGTGTTTTTTACTTTTATTTTGAATCATTCGATCTTGTTAACAGAAATAGACCCACCTCAACTTTGTTATATTCAAATATTAATAGGATTTTAGAGAACTTTAGCATTTCACAATCGAGGCGAAGTCTATGGAAATCATCCTCTTGTATTTTTCTCTTTCAGATCCACATTGCGATCTAATGCAATGCGGCCTTTGTTATCAAGATGCATGACGCAGCTGTGATGCATTCATGCATCATGCTGACCCTACAGGGCTGATACACCATCGAAGGGTCGGTATGATGCATGGAGGTAGCCCTGGCAATTAGACCCAACATTAAAGAGATCTTTAAACTGTAAAATCTGAGTATTGTACACGAATCAGATGAAGCAAGTTGATGCCAAACATACCTTTATAGGGTGCAGGTTATTTTAGGTTAGCTATTGCTTGTGGTACGGGTTATATGCGGGCATTCGCAGTACCAGATATTTTCCGACCATGTTACATTAAGCGCAGACTCTATTTCTCTTGATACTACCCTGCCCACCCACATAGCGTCCAATCCCTTTGGTATTAGCCCTTTAAGGATGGCATAAAAAGTAATGCATCATGCCCTTGGTCGTCATAATTGTTGATTGCAGATTGTCAAGTAACTCGCTATCGCTGTATTTTTTTTATCGATATGCCGCCCTTTGAGAGTTAATAGTAATCAGATTTGCCATCTCACCTCCATGAGCCTATTCCAAGCCTCCTGTACCCCTCACCCCCCCCCCCTCCCCTCTAGCATGTTAAGGGGTTTGCCTCTGGTGCTGCATGGTTTTACATCAGCTCATTTGGAATAGTCTCAGAACTGGCCTAATGCCAACGTAGTTATGTTTCAAGCAACATGGTCTGGAAATATGTTTGACGGATTTTAGATTCAGCCCAGAAAGTCACTATGAATTGAGTTTTTGTGTAACACGGTTGAATTTCATATAGTGATATCAAATCTTTTCTAACCTATGAGATTATTTATGAGGAAATTTATTATGCAATATTTCATATTGCCTTTGAGGGAGTGATAATTGTTCTTCTATGAAATAAATTGTGACATGGTCTGGGAAAAGGGGTCATAGTGCACCCTGCAATAAGGTCCCGTTTTGCAGATCGTGCCATAATACAAGACCAAAATACGTATACTTCTCGATTGTACTCTAAGCTATCTGTCATCTCTGCTATCCATTAGACCAAGTATATCCCATTAGGTTCATTTTCAATGGCCTACTTCAGTTAGGCATACACCTCTTTAATGTCGAAAATCCCCGAGGTATAAATCGTGTCCCACTATGATACCGGCTAAAGCATCTACCCGCCTCTAGTCTATGCTGTCCCCACTCACAACCCTCTAAACATGGCCTCTTCACACTGCTGCTACATGTTTACATGGATTCTGTCATCGTTATATATGCATGGCTCTGATACATCCAGACATTAATCTCCGACCCTCAGATTAGTGTTTGGCGGGTCTATACTACTCTAAGTTGCCATTATACTGAAAGGGTAAGTCAGTACAGACTAACCCAGGTTGGTCATATGAGTGTTAGTCACAATGGCAAAGTTATATTCAAAAATGACCAAGGGGTCAGTCAGTAGTGGCTAACCTAGGTCCATCATTGGTGTGTTGTATTTGTATACCACTAGTTGGGGCCACCTGTGATGACCACTCAGTGGCTCCCCCTGGAACTAAAAAGACTAAGGTGGGTTGGTCAGTAGTGACCAACCTGATAATAATAACTAATCTAGGTTGGTCGTATAGGGAGCCAAAAAATGACTAACTAGGTTAGGCACTAGTGACTGAGAGGTTGGGCGTATAGGGAGCCTAGGAATATCAGTGTACCCGGATAATGGTCAGTTTGACAGGAATTCCAACCCAGTCCATAATGCATTGCTGTATACTGGTTCCAGTCTGGCTGCTTCAGGGCACCAGCAACCAGCTCACTGCTGCACACTGCTGGTTCTAGTCATACCAGTACACCTACAGATCACCAGTACATGTAACAAGCTCCTTGAGTTCAGCATTGCCAGTCTCTGGGAAGAGGGTCCAGCATAGCCAGACTCTCCAGCCTCTAAATGAGGAGGCAGCATTGGCTGACCCTCAACAAAGTTCTTGACCCTATGGAGACATGACCAGCGTCAGGCTGACGCTCACACATTTCTGGTGTGGTTACAACCCATGCACCCATAGGTTTTAACAAAACCTCAGTTTGGTGCGTGAGTAACAATAGGGTATTATCGGAAGATGTGCATCCAAAGGTCTATGGCCATCTTTGCACCTCCCAACATACTCTACAAAGAGGTAGGGTCCACAGAAAAAGTGACCAGGGCATGCATTACCACCACATGCTGTAACTGAGTCCTGCTGCCATCGTATTGTGTATGTATAGTGTATGTAAAGGTCTGACATTCCTAGTCCCCGGTCATCTTTCCACTTGAGGCGGCAGCACTGTACATGGGATTGTAGGTAAACAGTGGCACCATCTGAAGTACAGAGATTTGTAGTTCCTACCTTTCTACTACATGTAGATGGTGCCACAGTCTACCTACAATCCCATGTACAGTGCTGCCGCCTCAAGTGGATAGATGACCGGGGACTAGGAGTGTCAGACCTTTACATACACTATACATACACATTCAATGGCAGCAGGACTCAGTTACAGCCTGTGATTATCACCATCTATTGCACGTTGTGAACAAAACCTCTTTAAAATTGGGAGGTGCAAAGATGACCGTGGACCTCTGGCTGCATACCTTTTGCATAGTACCATAAAGCCTACTCACTCAACAAGCTGACCCATGTGAGTCATATACAGGTCAGCCATGTTTATAGGCCCTTCCCCTGCTCCACATGGCCGACGCCTGGGCCTCCTCCCAGCAGCCCCCATTACGCTGGTACCACGCAGACACCAGTATAACGTGTAGAATATATCACCAGCAACCAGCGGAACCCCCTCACGGCGCCTGCCTTCACACCCAATCACTCACGCGACACACTGTGCGCATGCGCCGACTACTCATTTGCATATTAGAAAAAAAGAGAAGAAAAAATATATTGTTGAGCTAGGCAATTGCCTTTGCCACTTTGGGTTTAATTGTTAGACGCTCGATGGCACTCTATGGGATGTGTTAAATATACATTGTATATAATGTTAGACGGTAATGAAAACTTATGTTTAATTCTGGAATTGATCTCCATTTCAAAAGGAATTCTACTTGTACTGAACTCATGCATGTTATAGTCCACGAATAGATTGTAGATGGACACAGTGGGAAATGGTAATCTACCAGTAATATCCTACATCTAGGACAGCATTAAAGCATTACCAGTACTTATTGTATGTATGCTTTTGGAATCCGCAATTCTCTCCACCCTCGCCATTCACATGTAGGTGATTATAATATGAATGAATGATCGATCCTTACACCACTTAACTCTTTAAGGACTGCATACTGAAGGTCTGCAGTCCATCATTATGCAGTCATTAAAGGGTTAATTATTCAAATCTAGTACTATATTGCCTAGAGGTCCATCCTTGTATTTTGTCTACCATTTCCAGCTTCCCCTTCCCCTGACCAACCCTGAACCTGCTTACACAAACATCTGAATGATGTTTTTCCTAAATAAAAGTGAATACCCTGTAATGCGGTTCTCGTGTTCCCTTTTACCCTTGCCATTAACCCTGTAAGGACCGCACATCGCTTTAATGCACTATGCCCTTAGTCGCCATGACGCATGAATTCAGCCATGGCGCGTAACTCCCCAGTGGTGCATCCATCTGACTGATCCTACAGGTTTGATACGCTCATAAAAGCTCTGTTTGGCTGCGCATGAATGCAGCCCTGGCTATTAATTGGCCAGTGTTGCATTCATACATCATTAAGACAAATGGCATAGTGCGGTAAAACACTATGCAGCCCTTAAAGGGTTAACTCGCCCACAGAACCCTAATTTGGTAACACTTTGGAAGATGAGTAGCTGGAGCCAGTGGGAGAATTGAGTGCAGGGGCACGGGGTTCGGGAGGAGCCTCTCAATCTAAACAACACCCTCTGCTACAATTATCACTATAATTTGTGCTTCTCGCTGTGCAATATAGTTCTTGTCGATGGTCAACATTAAATTGTGCTAAGGGCTCAGATCATTGTGAAAAATTAGTATATATATATGAATCCTTTAAAATCAGATTAAGCTACAGAGAGGCTTACTAAGAAAAGGTAATATCTTGATTGTACTATAAACTCTTGGTAGGCCAGCAATAGCTACACTTTCTTTTGTAAAACATATTATAAAGTCTGGACTGAACCACCGACCTTCTGGTTGTAAGGTGAAATCCCTACTACTAGGACACCACTGTTGTAAATGCCTCCATTCTCTCCACTCTCTCTGTACGACTCTCCATGTGCCAATCCCTCCAAGCCAACTCATCCTCTCCCATCTCATCTCTGCTTTCCATACCCAATCCACTCAACCCCTCCCTTCACTAATACAGACACCGCCCCACTCCTTCTCCCCCCAGCCAATCCCACAGTATTCCTCATTGCACTTACGATAATGCCTCTGTATCAGGCTACTCCAGGGGCTTCATGTCACACTGGGGGCCTCATCTCTGACATCTTCACCGCCCCCTGATCATGCTCCAAGGGATGTCCTCCACACCATAAGACACTCCCAACCCCGCTTAGCTCTTAAGGGCTATATACCGTATTGGCTGGTATAAGCGCCCGCCCCATTGATTTCACTTCTCCCATACCCTAGCGCTTATTAAATTTTATACTCAAATAGCGCTTACTCGAGACCAGAATGTAGTGCACTATTTCATTTCAAGGCTCATGTAGCTGCGAGGTTTATTCCAGGCAGGAGCATATTTGAGACCCCGGTGCTTATATGGGCCAGTAAGGTAGTACTTCAATCTATTATGAACTTTGTCATCATGATGCATAAATGTAAGATCCTCCAACAAAGTCATTGGACCACAAGGAGACAAAGGAGTATGTCTTTTACAATGTATAACCATAATAGAACAAAAGGGCATAATGCCATAAAAAACACTGTTATATGTAATCCTTAAAGGGTTAAGACACTCCCTACCCCTCTTAGTAGGGTGTTTGGGGAAATCTGCTTATGGCTACTATGTTACTACTGCGCTGGCCACCCCCCCCCCCCCCTGTGGCTATTGTGCGCCAGTCATACCAGTTTACCCCTCACAGCGTTGTAACCTTGTGAGGCCCGATCATCTCTGGTCAAAATGCCACTAGATAGCGCCATTGATTATGTGTCTCAGAGAATGTTGAGAAACACCCCTCCCATCCCAGCCCCCCTCCCTCACATTCTGCCGCAGAGAGGGTCACCAGAAGGCCTCTCTATACAGCTCTAGGGGGTCAAATCTCCTGCTGCACTCTCCCAACAGATTCTGTACTTGAAGCTGGACTCTGCTAAATGCGTGTATGTATTATCTTGTATTGTCATGGTAACTACCCATAAAACCTTGTGAATCCAGGCAGTGTCTAGCTCGGATACCTGCAGACTCTGCTAGAAGAGTGTCTCTTGCTGAGGCATCACTCTCCCAGCATAGCCTTGGACCAGACTAAAATTCAACTGCAAAATTGAAATTAACATTCATTTAATACCCAAAAGGTGTATAAAGATGGTGATAGCAATACGGAGAGGTAATAGGCCTTGATGGGCCCCTGCTTACCCCTCACCACAGAATGGCGAATGCCCACCCCCCCTCCTGTCCTCCAGATGTCCTCCGCACCCCATTCCCGGGTACCTACTCCACCCTCCCCCCCCCCCCTCCCCAGCCCCGGCCCCAGCCCCACCCTATCCCCACAGAATCACTGCTAGGGGCCCCTGGGAAGAAGTGCGATTGTCTTTGTCTCCATGACAACATCAACTTCCGGTGCTGGCTTGATGTAAAAGACGGGACCAAGCGGAACGGAACCGGAAGTAATAGCGTGTTGGTCACCAGGGGTCGCTGTGCCCGCCGATCTTAGTCTAGTGCGCATGTGTGCTTAGATAGCGTCTTCCGGTGGTGTCTCCGCTTAGACAATAGCTGCGCCGGAACCGGAACAGACAGGGGAGGGGGCTGGGTGCGCTTTGTGGCAATGCGTTGTGGGTAATTGCTGTCAATTCGCTGGCTCCCTCTGGCGGAGATAAAGGGAGGCAGGGAATACGCAGGGTCAACCCTGCGCCGCCACACCGGAAGGGGCGGCGGAAGGAGTTCAAAGAAGATAAAAATTACATTTTGCCCTCCCCCCGAGAAGAGCTCTAAACAAATTGGCTTTCTTAAGGATGTCGTGTGTGGTAACAATGAAGATGTGGCCATGTCTACACTGGAGCTTGTTTAACCCTTTAAGGGCCGCATGATGCATTGATGCATCATGCCTTTGTATGATCGTCATGATGCATGGATGCAGCCCTCGTTAGTAACTCTCCAGTGCTGCATTCAAGCATATTGCCGACCTTACGGGTTTGAGACATTCTCTCAGGGTCGGCATGATGCACTAATGTTGCCCAGGCGAGTTAAATAGGATGTGCTAAAAGAAATTGGTCTTTTGCAGTAGCTCTTGTTGTAGATACATGGTTTGATGCCGGGGGTTGGGTACCAAGTCAGTTAATACACATAGGATTGCTCAGATCTTAGCACTGGTTGTGAGTATCACTGATAAATGTGTCCCCACCCCCCTCATCGTTTGTAAATCGGTACACCTACGGTAGATTCTACTGCACACGTACAATGTGTGCAGTAGAATTGGCAACCAGCTGTTAACAGTGTAGGAACTTAAATGTGATACCAAACATGCTCATATTTTTCTTTTCAATTGTTTCCAAATTAAAAAATGTTAAAAAAAAATCACATCCCATGCTAACTATCAGTTCCCTTTTCTCTCACCAGGTGGTTCAGCTGCAGGGGCATGGCATCCAGGAGCGTCTTATAGCCACAGACCCGACCGGTCGGCGTCTCAGCATCCCCCTAGAGTACCCTGTGGACGTCACCGTCGTCAACGCCAACACTAGAGGTCAGTCAGTTTATTCTTCTCAGGCTGAGGAAAATTGTGTATTTGTGTGCATTTTTCACTGATTTTTACTGATATAATTAGGTAGATATTAGTACATCTTTACAGATAATTTACCCCTTTTCTTTTTTACAGTTTACCTACACTAAACGGTATACCTGTAGTAGATTACACTGTGTACCTACACTAAACTGTACACCTATAGTACGTAGGCTGATTCTACTGTATAGCTACATAAAAAAAAAAACTTTTTGCAGTGAAGGCTGGGTTACGATAGACCACAGTTTCTTAGGAAGCAATTGGAAAAATTGAACTATTATTTTGTTCATGAGATGTTATAGCATTTCATACAGTCCCAGTAAAGTCCAGTGCATGTATGTACCCAAATACCATGCGGCCCTTACAGGGTAACTAATTAAATCTGCCCGCAGACTGTCTGACCACCTTAGTAATTATGAAACACATGATACGTGTAATCAGCCTTGTGTCTGCTGGTTCCCAGTCGGTGCAGGTGTATGTGTGTGTTTGGGTGCAGACACACCAGGTACCAGTGTCCCACGCGCCAATATGGCACACAAATGGCGCATGTAACATCACTATCACCTTGAACTTGAATCTCTGCTGGATCTGGGTTTTTAAGTTGGAACCAGAAAACAGGAACCAGAACTGGTACCAGAAAGCATAACTACCATCATATCAAGCTGGCCACACCTTGACCTCTGTTCCCGAGTGTCATCGCTGGCACCAAAGGTTGCTGGTTAAAATAGTTCCTGTATGCTTGGTGCTGTAGTATTAAAAGTGCAGATGGGTACCGCGTAGGAATCCCCCCCAATGTACGGGGGGAAGTGACGCGGTCATGGCCCCTTAGATACCAGTGATGTCGCTGGGACGCGTCCGAGGACGAGTTGGGGCTAGCTTGCCAGCATATATTCTGGTTCCTGTTCACTGGTCCCAAGCTACCAGAAGGGATTGCCCGGACCCATCAGAAAAGTTCAAGGTCATATTGGTTGTTACCAGAGCCTTCCTTTGGAACGGTCTAGGAATGAGCGTACCAGACGGCTCTCTTTGTTGTCTGCCTTTTGATGTTCATATCGTGAGATGTTCTCCAACCCTTTAAAGCCCCAGCTCCCCTATAAATAGGGCTGAGTACCTGTCCCGACTGCGCCCTGACTGTCGGTGGAGGGGTACCGAGACCTGCGGGTTTAAGAGCCACAGTGTCCTTTAATATGGTATGTCTATAATGTTCTCATCATTCATGAATGTAGCACCGGCGAGTAACTCACCAGGGCTGCATTCATACACTATGTCGGCCCCTCGGGAGAGTATAATATACACCGTAAGTTTGGCATGATACTTAAATGCAGCCCTTGTGGGTTACTCACCGGGGTTGCATTGGTGCATCATCTTGATAACGAACACTAAGTGCTGCACTGTGTGACCCTTGGAAGCATGTTCTTTTACCCGATATTTGTGTGGGGTGACGTCTGTCAGACCAGCTGAGGAATATCAATCTCTGAAACAGACTCGCTCAACCAGTACCCTTTTCCACCACAAGGGCTCCAAATGCGACTGGAGGGTCTGCTATATTAAGATTGTTACTTCCTGTCAGGCTGTGCACAGGATTTGGTGCAGAGGAATTGATTGGTGAACTCATGAAAAGAAGTTGATAAAACAGGTTTTTTTATATAATGGGTGTGGACCACCAAATTCGACATGGCGACATGGCTATTTCTTATAATCGACAATCGACATGAGGCCTAGTGACATGCGACATGAGGCTCAAAAAACATAGTGACAGGCGACATGGGCAATTCTTAAAATCGACATGGGACATGGGCATTATTAAGCGACATTGACATGCGACATGGCCATTTTTTAAGATCGGCAATCGACACTGGGTAGGGTGGCCGGAGGGTCGGCGTGAGTGCCCAGTCTGTATCTGATCCTATGTTAAATGACCCTTTTATGATATGTCCCCATTTTTGTTTCAGGGCAGATAGAAACTTCTAGTAATTTGTTATCAACAGATCTTGAATGGGTCCATCATGTACAGGCTGGAATAGGCATAAAAAAGTGTATTACATAATGTAATTCAGGGGCAATATTGACTAACCTCAGATGTTGAGTCTTTTTTGTGCTCAATATCTGGGAGATCTCTTGAACCTCTCCATTGGTACAATTTGCACTGGTTGATGGATAATCCATGTAATAACGAAATTCTTTTTGTGTGTGAAGCATCCTGTATGCAGGTATCTCATGAGGGATTCCATGATTGCCTGACACAGTCAGATCCTTATCAGATAAGCCATCTAAAATGGTTATTTTTAGCTCAATTATTTTTCTAGAAATCTTCAATTGGTAGTTCACGGTTGACTACTGAAAATCGAGCTAAATCAGCTGAAAATGATGCATTTGGAATGGAAATGATACAACCTACCGCCTGCCAGCGTCAGGCCATCTGCTGGGGGTCATTTAGGGTCATTTGGGTCATAATCCAAAGATCATATCATGCAATCAACACTAGATGGCACCCCTGTCGTATAGGTTAAAGAGACAGCCAACAAGGTGATCAGTTGTACTTTAGTTTAGACCTTTGACACTGCAGCAGCCCTGTGCTATGAGTGAGGTATGTATGTACACTCTTGAAATATCAAAAGCTGTCAGACAAGTGAGAGGGGTGAGGCTATTCTAGTCATCTATCATCCATTTCCTATAAAACATTTGAAGATCACATTAAAAGATTGTTAAATGCGGATATTGGGGCTTTCTCTGTATATATGATACATACTTGTCAGATCGATTTATAAAAATCCTCCGGCCACCCTACACTGGGACCCCCCATCCAGACCCCCTATATAAGTTTGCCTGAGACTGTCTGTGAAAGGGCTCTGATTCCTCGATGACTGTGATTTTGTTAATCCAACAAATGTCATCTGGCAAAATGGAACCCATGGTAATTCATTGGAATGAAAACTGTCTGCCATACATTCCAATCTAAATTAGGAAGTTGGTAGTAGTTCACTATGAATTTAGTCAAGGCCACTAGTCGGCCAACATCGATATCAGCATTGACAAAAGCCACATAGGAGAAATCTTTTAAAGCGGATATTTTAGACTTAAGCCTTGGGCTGTCAAGGTATTCTGTATTTTATCAGCATCACAATAGATCCGTATTGGTTTTATGAAGAGCTGAATTCCAGCCATCATGGAAAGAACGTAGATCCATATGCATGTACCTTTTACTACTGAGGTGGAGGGAAGACTAAGAAAAGCCTATCCATGCATACTTTAATGAAATACAGATCGTAAATGCCTACAAGCATGGTTTCGAACCTTTGATTATATCCCTTTATGGGCCGCAACGTGCTTTAATGCACTATGTCCTTTATTGGCGTGATGCATGCTTGTAGCCCTACCTGGTCTACTCAGGTTGCATGCATGCATCATGCTAGCCACATGAGGTGGATACACTCCCCAAGGGTCATAATGATGCATGGATGCAGCACTGGCGAGTTACAACCCAGGGATGCATGAATGCATCCTAGCGACAAAAGGCGTAGCAGATTACAGCAAAATGCGGCCCTTACAGGGTTAAGGGACTGTCCTACCCTTACAGGGCTTTATCATTATTCTGCCCTAACAGGGTTAAGGCACTATGCTGCCATTGCAGGGTGTGACTAGAGGCTCCTCCAGTGCTTCCTAGCTGTTGTTGTTGTTCCTCCAGGGCTGGAGGAGGACTTCAAACACTCCCTCTCTACCACCTCACCAGACAACAGCTAATGGAGCCAAAACCTGAGACTTTTCTTCTTCTCTGTCATGTGTGCTTTTACTTCTATCTCCAACTATCTCTGTGTAGGGCTGCATTCATACATCATGCCGATTCTGCAGTATTGCATCAGCCCTATAGGGTCGGCATGATGCTTGACTGTAGCTTTGTGGGGTAACTCAGCAGGGTTACATTCAATGAAGTCGTTATGAAAAGAACATATAGACCCGTATACTGTTCCTGAAGTACAGTGGAGGCTAAGAAAATGCTAAAGAAAATACAGGTTGCAAAAGGTGAGGAGCATAGTTATCAGTCTTCAGGCCTCAAACAATCCTTATCACTAGCTCACCAGACAACATCACTTGGACTGTTGGAGCCAAAACCAGAGACTTTTTTCTTCATCGTTTGTATTTCTATTTTTATCTCTGCCTCGCACTTTGAGTGCATCGTTCCTACTCTCTGAATCGCCCTCGATACGATAACTTTTAAAGCCACCGGTGGTGACAGGCATTCAAGACCCGGTAATAGCCACGCCAAGGGATGAGCGGAGTGCGAGGGTGTGATGGATGAGTTCAATGATAGAGATTGATCTGCCCTCCCCTTATAACTTTATTATATACGGCTGTCCTCTACCCCCTGGCCAAAGTCAAGTTGCTTCCGACACCGCTGCTTAGGGCATTATGCTAGCATGGAGTCAAACCTGCTTAGCTGGTCCACACACAACTTTGTTCTTGATATTCCTTCGGTGTGCTTTTTGTCATTCATGCATTAACAAAACAGAGTATAGGAATGCTCAGTACTGTTCGGTGAGCCGCAGGCATGGTAAGAACAGGCCCTATTCATGTTAGCTTTACGGCTCACAGTTTGTATTTCCATACTGGAAGCTCCAAAGCTGGCCCAAGGGGCATAAGAGTTTTGTCCCTTTACTTTGAAGTTATGATAGGTGGCAATACTTTGTTTATTCCATATTAAGTGCAGTTCAATTCGGCTTCTATAGTCCATGCTTATCCTTGAGGACACAATGAGTAGTGTTGCTATGAGTAAGGAATTACCTAAATAAACTATATATATATATAGGTCACTTGAATGAAACATTATAAGACCCTATTAATACATATACAGGACTTTATGCAGAAATGAAGCTGTACTCAAGTGTATATCATAAAAACATCAATAGTGTGCCATTGTTCAAAGCTAATGACTCATGAACCTGATAAATCTTGTGGGTTCACGGTCAGATGCTGATTTAATGCACATATGTGACCCCATCTGCAAAAAAGGTCCTTATTGCAGGGTGCACTAAGGTCCCTTTTGCCAGTGCATGTCACATATATGTATTATTGGTTTCCTGGTATTACATTGTCCCTTCTAAATACCCTCCCCCATTCATCCCCGGCTTTTGAATGGGGCTTAACTCATCCAAATTGGTGTAGGTAACCCTTTAAGGACGGCACGTCGCTAGATTATAGCATTCGTCATCATGATGCATGAATGCAGCCCTAGCTGGCAACTGTAATCACTAGTACTGCATTGGTGCATCATGCTGCCCCGTCAGCAGTGTCTCAGTCCTGTTGGGTCGGCATGATGCTTGAATGCAGCTCTGGTAAGTTACTCGCCAGGGCTGCATCAATACATTGTAACGACCAAGGGCATGATACATCAATGCATTATGCCGCCATCCTTTAAGGCTTAACTCACCCAAATTGCTGTGGTTTAAAACCAGTAGGTCTTTATATCCAAAGGAGCACTTGAACCCTGACACAGAATGTAGGGGGCTTAGTCCTACATACGGGTATGCACCAGCCCACATCCGGGAACCCAACCTGCCTTATCCGGGTCCCTAGAAGTCTTCAGTATGACCTTGACAATTTGGATATTATAGTTGTGGGAAAGGGCACAGATGAGGGGTAAAGTTGTTCAGATTTATGATAGTAGGGGCGGTTTTAAAAGGTCAGTTTTGGGTCCATAGGGGACTGATTGGATACAATTCCGAAAGCTGACACAAAGTCCATGTTGACCCCCCCCCCCCCTATTCTCTATCAGCCTAGAAGGGGAAGCAATACTACCGGTAATTATCACTGAGCCCCCTAAATCAAAGATGGCCACCAACTGAGTAGCGAATTTAAACATTTAACTCAGCAGTTCTCAGCTGCATTAAACTCGGACTGTATTCAAGCATCATGCCGACCCTACAGGTTTGAGATACCCCCAAGGCCTACATTGGTGCATCATGACGATAATGGGCATCATCAAACGACATGCATACTTCAAGGTTTAATTTGATGAAGTAGAGCTGTATTCGACAGGCATTCCACTATTCCAAACATTAGTCTGAGGGTCGGGGATATACTATATATAATAACTACAAGATAGTATTTATTGTTCAGGACTAGAGACATTGTTATAGCTGTCGTGCCCTCATCCCTTTGGGGGTAACCTGGTCCCAATGCCCCACCATGGTAACCTGAGCACTGGGTCAGTAGGTATAACGACCACCATAAACCAAATTCTTTATTACTCTCCCCCCACATAGACTACCTGGGACCTTTAAGGGCCGCATAGTGCTTTGATGCAGCATACCCGTGGTAGTCATGATGTGTATGAATGTAGGGCTACATTCAAGCATCATGCCTACCCTATTGGGGTAAGGCACCCCTGAAGACCAATGCACCAAGACAGCAGCGTTCAGTTACTCGCTGCATTGGTACATCATGACAACAAATGTAATATTTTAGGGACATACTGTCCTGAAAGGGTTAATAAGGCATGCCCTTTGTCCTCATGATGCATGAATGCAGCACTGGCGAGTAACTCGCCAGGGCTGCATTCATACATCATGGCGACCCTTCGGGAGTATACATAGGGTCGGCGTGATGCATGAATGCAGCCCTGGCTAGTATACTTGCCACAGTTGCATTCATACATTCTGCTGCCAAAGGGCATAGCACATTAAAGCACTTTGCGGCCCTTAATGGGTTAGATGGAATGCCTGTTACGATTAGGTTTGTGGGCTCTTAAACTAAGTGTATCAGATGTTTATTAGCAGTGACCGTGCAGTTCGCTTGTTGGCGGAAACAAAGCTCCCATTATTGCCCACCTCCAATAACGATTCCATGGATATCAGATGCTTTAAGTTTATGAAGTAATCTACTAAGACCTAGCGTTTTTTCCAACATTTACTTCTCACTAGAACTACTCCGGATGTTCGTTTGCTAGCGGATGCTCTAACTGAAAATATGCCGAACGGTGACATATGACAACAAAATTAGGAGTGAATTATTCTCTCTCGTATTGCTCACGTCATGTCACTAATTTCTGCATTACTTTATCATCTTTCCAGATATTCAATATCATTTATTCTGTGATACTTAACGAAATATTTTATTATTTTCAGAGGTGAGGTCTCTGGAGTCGGCGGTCAGGAAGTATAACCTGCCCCTGTGTGTGCAGGTGGTGTCGGCCCGAGAGGGGATGAGGATAGGACAGGCCAACATCCTAGGGCAGACCATCAACATCATAGACACACATGAGGACACCTACGTCAAGGGCAACAGCATTGTCGACGGTAAGCTATCATCTGGGGGGGGGGGGGGGGTGTCACCAGCTGGTCACATACACCCTCAGAAAAGTGAGAGCCATTGTCGCTAAAACTATGACTCTCACTTTTCTGTGTGTGTATCTCAAATTGGATTAATGCTGAAGGGTCGGCATGATGCATGAATGCAGCCCTGGTGAGTAGACTCGCTAGGGCTGCATTCATGCATCATGCTGACCAGGGCTTCTTTACTCAAGAATACTTAGTCTCACCAAATTGATACAACTTTGAATCTTTGGGGGTTTTCAGCTCTGGACTATGGCATAAAATAGACAATCATCATTATCAAGGTTATCTTTATTGTAGGGGATCAAGCTGTTATAGGGCTCCTTGCTGCCTGCACAAGTTTAAAAAAAATGAAATGATAACATTTTATAAAACAAAATTGTCTCCACCCTACAGGTTGGATAGACCAGTCGGACATCGCCATCATCCCATCCTTCCTGCGGGTTCACTTCGCGGTGGCGGTGGGGATGAGGGACGCTACGGACGATGAGTGGGACGACTACAGGAACATGTTCGCACGGTCCGTACGACACCTCTATACTGAGTTCGGACGCATCTCAGGATGGCCAGGTACGTTTGAGACTCATATTTTGGTCCTTAAGGACCCATGTTGCTAAAAGGCCACATTTGTTGTCATGGTGCATCAATGCAGGCCCAGAAACTTGTCACTGCTGCATTCGTGTATCATGCCGATCCTTCAGTAGGTATCAACCCTGTATGGTCACCACGATGCTTGAATGCAGCACTGGCAAGTCTCTCGCCAGGGCTGCATTCATGCATTATGACAACAAAGGCCTTGGTACAGTAATGTAGTATGTGGCCCTTAAAGGGTTAAGGGTTAAAACATAATTATATTTCATGTCTTGTGCAGTAGCCTGTCCCATTTCTTTAGAGATAAATTTCCGTGTAGCGGACCAATCAAAATAAAGACTCCTTAGCAGCTTCCTCACTCTAAATATTCTCAATGGCCTGTAAAAGTCAGTTTAATAGGGTAGCCCTTGATAATAGCCGATTGTCTGTTCCCAGTGATTGGTGTTTCCATAATGTTGAGTAGACGTTTTGTGTAACGTTGAGTAGACACTGGCCTCATAATCAACCATCAGAATCCTTAGTCTAAGGAAGTGGGTGGGTTAAAATGAAAACGTTTTACAGAGCTTTATTTGATATTACATCTTGAATCTGGATAGGACATTCACAGTAGACTTGTCAGAAGCAACCGAGGTTTCATCTATCTCCCCTTAGTGAGTGGTCGTTATTAACAAGAGGGGGGTTTTGGATTTGGCTTGGGGGGGGGGCTCAAAGATTCTGACCTTTCTGGAGGAGGAAGTTGAAGAGTCATCCCTTTTTCAGCTAAAAAAAGTCTAGCACGGTACTATAATCCAAAGGGTGTGTGTGTGTGTGGAAATTTATAAATCCTCTGAAGGGGGGGGGGGGTGGCTGAAAATATTGACACACAGGAGTGAAGAACCATACCCCCCCCCCTCGTTATCAAATAATGACCCCTTCCCTACCCCTGGAGTCCTCGGCTCAGGTGGCGTACATACTTCTATTATGCAAACAGACAAAGACTTTGTCAGCAGCAATATTGTAGGAAGATGACAGGTCATACCTAGTGGGTTGGATGGCGGTGTCAGGTCCCATGAAGCATATCCCACTGCAGCCTGTATATAATTTTCGCAGAACGACTAACCATTCTGAATGTTGAGTCGAGTCGAGTTGTCCTCGGTTGTCTCATCAAATCTGCAGGGAAACGTTTCTTTTGTGACACATGTATCTGGGAAGTTATGTTTGTGAGACTTGTTGGGACTATGTTATCCCAATAATTTGTTCATGGGATATTGAACTCTTTTGTCGGAAATAGGCGGCCAATAAATATTGTTATTCAATTGAATTAAATTACCAAAGATTTTCCGACATCATTCATAATTATTATCAAATATTCCGTGTTAACATAGAATAAAAAAGAAAAGTTGCATATTAACATTGGTGGCTAGATATTCCTTCAGTTATTGATTGTTGTAAGGATATGATTAAATATCAGTTACTGTAAATATTGCAAGAGACAGTTTGCCAGTGCGGCTTATGCGATTGGCCCAAAATGAGGTTGCAGCTTATATGCAAGATTTTAGAAGTACACTACAGTTCTAAAGTCACCATAATCAAATGCCCTGTTCGAGCGAAACTGATAGCGAGTTAGGCTTATGTGCAAGTATTTACAGTACTTTTGTGTGAATAGAATTGTTTTTAAAATACTGTTCTTCTTGTGTTGTAGGTGTTATCATTCAGGATGGTAGAACTGGTGGTCTGGCTAGCCTGGGCAGCCCACCGAACAGCCCCCACCTTGGCAGAGAGGAGAACACATACCAGAATAGCCCACACATGACCCGGGCTCTTCCACCCAGAGAGGACCTCTACCAGAACCTCCCTCCGAAATCCCCAGGGGCCAAACGCCGACCAAACACCGTCCCGAAGAATCTCCGCGTCCCAAAAACTCTCTCTCCTCCTACTGCAAGGGAGTCTTCCTCCTCGAATGAGACAGAATCCAGTGTTCACATGATTGAGGTGGACATACACACAAACTCTCTGCCATCTGAGCCAGAAATAGAGCTGGTGACTCTAGAGCCTCCACCAAGTAGAGAGAATAGAGAGCAGAATAGAGCGCCGTATGAGAATGTCTCGCTGCCACCCCAGCCTCCGCACCACCGACAGGCTAAGCGTGACACGCATTTCACTGATGGTGAGTCGGCCGATGAGCTCGATGTGGATCAGATGTTTGAGAGGGTTCTGGTTGTGGCTGAGGAGGAGGAAGAGAAACGCAGGACTTTAGAGAGAGAGCAAAGCGAGAGAGCTTCTCGCGAGCAGGAGCGCTCCCGAGAAAAGGACCAGGAGCGCTCCCGCAGCGAGAAGGAGCGAGTGTCCGGGAGTATAACTACAAACAGTAACACCGTTATGAATCTGGTGAACCGTCTTAACTCAAACGCCTCTGCAAATGTTGCCGAGCGTCCCGATGTTAACCAGAACAGACAACACACCGGTCCTGCACCGCGAGCAGTTGTGCCACCTACCAGGCAAATCAGTAACAACAATAACAACTCCACGACCGACACCAACCACCTAGGACCTTTTGTGGTGTCGGTCAATGTGGGTACCCTTAAACCGGAGAATAATAACATTGAGGTCTCCAAGACAGGCATTTCTAACATCCCTCGGTACAACACGCTAGAGGAGGTACCCCGCGAGTTAGACTCCCTCACCGTAGAAGAGGTTTGCCAATGTCTTGATCTACTCAACATGTCTGGGCATGTGCCCAAGTTCAGGCATAAGCAGGTTGATGGAAAGCTAATGGGAGACATGAGGGAGAGTGTACTACAGACAGAGTTCAACTTCACACCCTTTAATGCCTCCAAACTCATGCGGTTCGCACGAGGCTGGAGGCCCAGGTTTACTTGATAACGTCAATATGTAAAAGCAGTACTATTTAGGCTTACTAATAATTACCATAAGAAGAACAAGTCAAGTGGTTAAAAGCCCATGAGGAATTTCCTGAAATGATTTGTTTCCTAAACAAACAATGCCATCCATCTTGAGAGTGCTACCGTATACTTCTAGATAGTAAGATTAGTTTTGGCTATATACAAGAGTCACACACTGTATATGTAACTTTGGCAAGCCAGATCTAGGGACCACATTGGGACCTGAGGGTTTGTTGTTCAAAGTATTTTCAGGAAATCTCCTTAGGGACTTGAGAGGGTGACGTTGAAAGATAACAGTGACCTTACCATATTATTTAGGCCCATATCTCATCTGAATGATACAGATACCAGAATACACCTATTTTATTGTTGGTATGAGACAGACTTATTTGTTTTATGAGAGTTCAAGCCATCTGTGATTGGTGAGGAAAGTGTTGGGTGTATGTGTTTTGTTTGTTATAATCTTGGAATGATTAACTGTACATATTGATAAATGACCATAGTACTACTCATGCGATAGTAAAGTCTATTATAACAGGGGTTTGTCATAAGGAAACCAGGAAGCTTCATGCTATTTAACAGTGAATGCATTGATAGTTGCTTGAGCCATCCTAGCCATGAACAACTGTTTGAGTGAGTGTGTACCTCCTCTATTGAAAATAGAAGGATTAATACCATATTTTAAATAAAATTCACAAAATGTCTAGAATTGATAAAATTATGGAGAAAACCGTGCAGTTTATGTTTTCCATCTGAGTTCATTCAGGGGAATTTCTTCTTTAAGAGTCATTGCAATAGACAGAGGTTGTAGCATACTTTGGTATTAAGTGCAGGTATGAATGAATATCCATGTTATTCCTTTGTATCTATGCAAAATTCTCACAATAATATTGTATTGAAAGAAGCCAATTCGTCTTCCACACTGAAAAGAATTATAAAAACAGTAAAATCTTTTCTGCCTTCATCCAGCAAAAATATATTTCGTCGAAAAGTAATTTTCCTACCATGATTATTTGCTGCCTTCATCTGATGGATCGTAAAAAATCCTTTACAGTCAGTAAAAGGAAAAGCATTTGTGTGTATATATTTTTTCATCACTTTACACAAGAGATAGCTTTGTCTAATATTTAAAGCAGAGTTAGTTGAGAATGTAATATTATACTAACCAGAGTAAGAATGTTTTGTGTAGTAGCACAGTCACAATAAAAAGAAAGTATGTGTCAAACACCCATGTATTCATATGTCTATTAGACGTTCAAAGTAATCTAGCAAGAAAAGAAGTAAGACTTTGGTTCATTTCAATGATTTGTTTGTGCTTTCATATGTTTGTATGTGTATATTATTGTAAATTTGTATTGATTATAATACTTTATGTCGCCCACAAGACAATGTTACTATTACTGTGTTTGTTTTATATTGATGCTATTAATGTAGCGGAATAAATAATTTGAAAAGTGGAAAGTGTGTTCAAATATGTAGTTGTTTCTAGATTGCTATAAAACAGGACCAGCCGAACATCTGTTATCAATTTAGGAATTTCCTCGTTTTCTGGTACAAATCTTTGGTCAGAAAATAAAACATTTTGGGTAGAAACTAAGATTATAACCTTTAGCAAGTTTCAACTGATCAAAGTTGTCTAGATAATTGTCTGACTTCAGGTCCTGACCATTTAGTGGAAATACCTTACAAATGTGGCAAGTGGGAGTTGATGCGACTCATTTGTTGTACGTTGTATTCTCCAGATGCAAAAACCTCAGACTATGGTGCATTTGGTATCTGAAATTTAGAACGTGCGTATAAATGCCTGGCCCTTACCTTAAGCGCTGCTTCAACCAACGCGATCCGTCAATGGACGGACCGGTGAAAGCAGAATAATGGAAATCCGTCTGTCAACGGGTGACGGATCCGTCACCATTTTGGCGGATCCGTCAAGTGACGGGAATATTTCAAATTTTTTTATATATCCGTCCCTTGACGGATCCACCAAAATGTGACGGATCCGTCGGCATAATCCCACTTTAGGTCGCTAGTTAGGTTAAAGTAAAACAAGGAATCTGTTCCTATTAAACGGAAATCGTATTATTTCTTATAGTAAATTATATGGAAACCCTTCTATTCTATGCAGTGATCACAACCAATAGCGACTCCATCTGTTAGCGACTTAAAGTGGGAGTTACTATAAGGTAAAGCTTCTTTTCTAACCAGTGATCACAACCAATAGCGACTCCATCTGTTAGCGACTTAAAGTGGGAGTTACTATAAGGAAAACCTTCTTTTCTAACAAGTGATCACAACCAATAGCGACTCCATCTGTTAGCGACTTAAAGTGGGAGTTACTATAAGGAAAACCTTCTTTTCTAACTAGTGATCACAACCAATAGCGACTCCATCTGTTAGCGACTTAAAGTGGGAGTTACTATAAGGAAAAGCTTCTTTTCTAACCAGTGATCACTGCCAATAGCGACTCCATCTGTTAGCGACTTAAAGTGGGAGTTACTATAAGGTAAAGCTTCTTTTCTAACCAGTGATCACAACCAATAGCGACTCCATCTGTTCACCCCACGCAGGATCACTCTCCTGTTCAGGAAGGGTAGAAACACAAGCTGTTCTCCCGTATGGCCAATAGGAGAAATCATTGTCTCATTCGGTTCAGACACTGTGTTCTCCCATATACCTATGGGTGAACAATAGTGTATCTATAATCAACCCTCTTCCTCTCCCTTCCCTCCTCCTTCCCCCCTTCCCCTTCCTCCCTCCCTCTCCCTCTCTCCTTCTTTCTCTCCTTCCTCCCTCCCTCCTTCTCTCTCCCCTCTCCTCCTCATTGAGTTTTATCAAAATAGGCAGGGTAAATCTGAAACCTTTTTTTGGCCTTATGTTGTTCTACCATCTCTCAATGGTAAAAAAACAGGGTGTATCTATGTAAATATCTAACCATGTATTTCACCCTATGACTAATGGAAGAAATTTAAAATGTGACGTAACGTTATTAGATTGTGTCGTTCTACCATCTCCCAATGCTAGAAAACAGGGTTTCTATATGTATATACTGAATCATGTATTTCACTGTATGATCTATAGTAGAAATTAAGAATTTGACATAATAGACCTAGATAATGTCGTTCTACCATCCCTCAATGGTAGAAAAAAAGGGGTTCTCTATGTATGTACCTAACCATGTATTTCACCATATGACCCATGGTAGAAATTAAGAACTTGACATAATAAGCCTAGATAATGTTTTTCTACCATCTTCTAATGGTAGAAAACAATGTTTCTCTATTCATCTAGCCATGTATTTCACTATATAACCTATGGTAGAAACAAAAAGTTTACATACTAGCACTAGACAATGTCGTTCTACCATCCCTCAATAGCAGAAAAAAAGGGTTCTCTATGCATGTACCTAACCATGTATTTCACCCTATGACCCATGGTAGAAATTAAGAATTTGACATAATAAGCCTAGATAATGTTGTTCTACCATCTTCTAATGGTAGAAAATAGTGTTTCTTTATTCATATATCTAGCCATGTATTTCGCTGTATAACCTATGGTAGAAACAAGAAGTTTACATACTAGCACTAGACAATGTTGTTCTACCATCCCTCAATGGTAGAAAAAAGGGGTTCTCTATGAATGTACCTAACCATGTATTTCACCATATGACCCATGGTAGAAATTAAGAACTTGACATAATAAGCCTAGATAATGTTGTTCTTCCATCTTCTAATGGTAGAAAATAGTGTTTCTCTATTCATATATCTAACCATGTATTTCACTGTATAACCTATGGTAGAAACAAGAAGTTTACATACTAGCACTAGACCATTTTGTTCTACCATCCCTCAATAGTAGAAAAAAATGGTTCTCTATGTATGTACCTAACCATGTATTTCACCCTATGACCCATGGAAGAAATTAAGAATTTGACATAATGAGCCTAAAAAATATTGTTCTACCATCTTCTAAAGGTAGAAAACAGTGTTTCTCTATTCACATATCTAGCCATGTATTTCACTGTATGACCTATGTTAGAAACGAAGCAGTTGACATACTAGCACTAGACAATGTTGTTCTACCATCCCTCAATGGCAGAAAAAAGGGGTTCTCTATGTATGTACCTAACCATGTATTTCACCATATGACCCATGGTAGAAACCAAGAATTTGACATAATTGGCCTAAAAAATATTGTTCTACTATCTTCTAATGGTAGAAAACAGTGTTTCTCTTTTCATATATCTCGCCTGTATTTTACTGTATGACCTATGTTAGAAACGAAGCAGTTGACATACTAGCACTAGACAATGTTGTTTTACCATCCCTCAATGGCAGAAAAAAGGGGTTCTTCATGTATGTACCTAACCATGTATTTCACCATATGACCCATGGTAGAAACCAAGAATTTGACATAATGAGCCTAAAAAATATTGTTCTTCTATCTTCTAAAGGTAGAAAACAGTGTTTCTCTATTCACATATCTAGCCATGTATTTCACTGTATAACCTATGGTAGAAACAAGAAGTTTAGATACTAGCACTAGATAATTTCGTTCTACCATCCCTCAATGGTAGAAAAAAAGGGGTTCTTAATGTATGTAACTATCCATGTATTACACCCTATGACCTATGGTAGAAACTAAGGAGTTACCATGCTACTACTAGACCAGATCTTTCTACCATCTCATAGTGGTAAAAATATAACGCCTGACCACACTGTTCACTCTATGATCCATATGGTGCAGTTGATATAATAGAACCTCACTAGATCTTTCTACCAGAAAAGGTCTTGGAAAACAGATTCTTTTTATATGATGCCCAACTGTTTACCTCATGATCTATGATAGAAACTATACAGAACAGATCATTCTGCCATCTCATTATTAGTGGTAGAAAACAGAGTCTCTTTATGTTATTCCCATCCATGACATAGCGACTAAGCAGTCAACATCTGTCCTACTGCTAGATCAGATTATATTGTTCTACCATCTCCCAATCATAGAAAACAGAGTTTCTCTACGTATATACCTAACCATGTATTTCATCCTATGACTGATAGTAGATACAGAGAGACACTGGCACTAGATAATGTTATTCTACCTTCTCCCAATGGTAGAAAACAGGATTTCTCTATGTAAATGTCTTGTCATATATTTCAGTCAAAACTTAAAAACGTCTTCGTCTTTTCACGATTTTGAACCTTTTTCTCACCAAAGTAGCCAGTATCGGGAAAATGAACTCTTTTTTTGCAATCATTACCATATTTTGTTAAAATACAAATTTTGTTAAAGGGGAATAATTGAAAACCAAGTTTTAAGCTTTGACACCTATTTGGTAATGGGAGAAACCCACAGTGCCTATACAAAAGAATTGGGCTTTGGTTTCTCCCATCCACTAATGGTAGAAACCTATGGTGCCTATACAATAAACTTGGGCATTGTTTTCTCCAATCTGCTAATGGGAGAAATCCTAAGCTCACTTGATACCAGTATGAAACACTAGGTGGCAGCACAAAGAAACTTTATGAGAGGTTATATCTAAACTAAGGACAATAATTTATAGACTTTTAGGGAATTGTAGAGTAAAGGTTGCAACTTTAGAATGTCCTGGAGTTGCATGTTCCATTCAATAACCACTTTTGGCTGATTTGACACCTGAAAATGCGACCTTGACCTTCACCACAGTCAACCAAATTATTTGTGACTATTGGTCAAAATGAGGTGTTCATCGTCTCTCAATATAGTAAAGCTCAAAGTAAAATATTCCTTTTAACTTGGATCTATTTCAGTTTTGACCTTTGACCTTGACCTTGACCTTGACCTTGACCAAAACCCTTATAATATTTCTTTTTATACCAATGATATTTGGAAAGGCCATAACTAGAGCTTTCCAATGGTGTACGATGTGTTTTAGTCTTTTTTGGTGATGGGTGCAGCCAGAAATATTGCTCCTATCTCTGTAATGCTGCAGCATTAGTTCTCTGATTTAATGTTCCTAACTTTGCAGAAAGTTGGTCCAATAGCTATACTATAATACATAGGCAAAATGATTTTTATCTACTCTGAAGTTAAAACATTAGGCCATTTGAGCCAAAATGACGACCAGTCATGAGAAAGAGCCATTAGTGCTTTCATAATTCACTAGGTGGCAACAGCATTTTACCTTTTCTGGTTTAAAACTACATCATACTCATAGAAACTCACATCTGAAGTTAGATGGAATGAATGAATAGAAAGGGCCAAAAAGCAGCTTCAAATGTATGATTGGGCATTGGTTTCTCTGATCTGTTAATGGGAGAAACCCTATGCCCAGTTAATACCAGTTCAAAACACTAGGTGGCAGCACAAGCAGAATGCTAACAATGGGCCAATTTTCTTATATAACTCATCATTTCATTAATTTCCCGGACTGCACCAAATATTATTTGTAATCAGGAATCATATGAATGACTAACCATCTAAATTTAGATTATATTTAAGACATTATGGCCACCTAGATCTCTCTATGGGGATTAGCACTGTGGTGGGCTGTTATGGATTTAATCTAAAATATAGACAAAGATAAGTTCTGGTCATATGAATTCTATATGATATAAGATGTAGAGCATCATATGACAGCAGTTCATATTCCAATATAGTCTAGATACAGAGCAAACAGCAGAGATATAGTGATACTAGGGGACATGGCACATTGTCATCCTTCTGGTTGTGCTGCCATCTAGTGTTTTGTATTGGTATCAAGTGATATAGAATTTCTCCCATTAGCAGATTGGAGAAACCAATGCCCAAGTTTATTGTATGGGCACCATGGGTTTCTCCCAATAGAAGATAGGTGAAACTATGTCTGATCAACCATTGGTGGGGCATAGCCCTGGATAGGTTCAAGACGCCTGGACCCGAAGTGGGTGGAATATGGCATGAGCCATCTAGGCAACCCGAACCAGACCCAAACTAAGTGAAATAGGATAAATGTAGTATGTATATTGTTTGTATTAGTAGTAAACCCCTACACTAGTATATCAACAGTGCATGGATGAAACACGTGGCTAATCCTATATATAGACACACATGGTTTTCTACCATTGGGAAATGGTAGGACAACAATATCTAGTGTAATTTCTGAAAATTCTTGGTTTCTAACGTCATAGGGTGAAATGCATGGTTAGGTATATACATAGAGAAACCTTCTTTTCTACCATATCCCGATGGTAGAACGACAATCTAGTGCCAAAATGCCAAATTCCTAATTTCTACCATAGGTCATAGGGTTAAACTCACCATATATACATAGAGTGACCCTCTTTTCTACTATTGTCAGTAGTAAATAATTATGTTGACTGTTAGTTTCTATGGCATGGTTGGGCATAATATCGAGAGACTCTGTTTTCTACTACTATGAGATGGGAGAACGATCTGGTTTGGGTAATATGTCAACTGCTTGGTTTCTACTATAGCTGTAAGGCTGAACGTCTGAGCATCATACGTATGGTTTTCTACCACTATGAAATTGTAGAACAATCTGGTCTAGTAGTATAATATGTAAACTGCATACCATTCCACCCTAGATTGTAGGTGACCAGTTGGGTATCATTATAGACTCTACCACATGAAATGGTAGATAGATCTGATCAAATACTATGATATCAACAGCAATGTTTCTACCGTATGGATCATAGGGTGAACGATGTGATTGGGCATTATATATAAGAGACTCTGTTTTCTACCTCTATAAGATGGTAGAAAGATCTGGTCTAGTAGTAGCATATTAACTCCTTAGTTTCTACCATGGGTCATAGGGTGAAATACATGGTTAGGTACATACATAACGAACCCCTTTTTTCTACTATTGAGGGATGGTAGAGCAACATAGTGTAGTGCTAGTCTGTCAACTGCTGTGTTTCTACAATAGTTCACATGGTGAAATACAAGGCTAAATACATAAATGGAGAAACACTGTTTTCTACCAGTAGAAGATGGTAGAACAACATTTTGTAGGCTCATTGTAGGCTTAATCTCTACCATGAGTCACATGGTGAAATACATGGTTAGGTACATACATAAAGAACCCTTTTCTTCTACCATTGAGGAATGGTAGAACGGCATTGTCTAGTGCTAGTATGTCAACTGCTTTGTTTCTACCATAGGTCATACAGTGAAATACACGGCTAAATATATGAATGGAGAAACACAGTTTCTACCATTAGAAAATGGTAGAAAAAAACTCTGGCTCCTTATATCAGTTTCCTGGTTTCTACCATAGGTCATAGGGTGAACTACATGGGTAGGTACATACATAGAGAACCCCTGTTTTCTACCATTGAGGGATGGTAGAACAACATTGTCTAGTGCTAATATGTCAACTGCATCGTTTCTACCATAGGTCATAACAGTGAAATACACAGCTAGATATATGAAAAGAGATACACTGTTTTCTACCATTAGAAGATGGTAGAACAACATTATCTAGCCTCAGTATGTCAATTTCATAGTTTCTACCATAGGTCATAGGGTGAAATACTTGGTTAGGTATACACATAGAGAGAGGAAAAAAACCTGTTTTTCTATACATAATTTTTTTTAAAAGCTTGCTAGCTCACTTTGTTGGCAACAAGAGGGACCAAGGGTAAGTAAGGAAGTGAAGAAGGGAGCAGAGAAAGAAGTAAGGAAAGATAGAAAATGGTCAGAAGGCATGAAGGAAGGAAGGAAGGAAGGAAGGGGGAGAGAGGGAGGGAGGGAGGTAGGGGGAGAGAGAGAGGGAGAGAGAGAGAGAGAGAAAGAGAGAGAGAGAGAGAGAGAGAGAGAGAGAGGGAGGGAGATGGGGCAGGTGTTCATAGATACACAACTGTTCTAGTGCTAGTATGTAAACTTCTTGTTTCTACCATAGGTTATACAGTGAAATACATGGTTAGATATATGAATAAAGAAACACTATTTTCTACCATTAGAGGATGGTAGAACAACATTATCTAGGCTTATTATGTCAAATTCTTAATTTCTTCCATGGGTCATAGGGTGAAATACATGGTTAGGTACATACATAGAAAACCCTTTTTTTCTGCTATTGAGGGATGGTAGAACGACATTGTCTAGTGCTAGTATGTAAACTTTTTGTTTCTACCATAGGTTATACAGTGAAATACATGGCTAGATGAATAGGGAAACACTGTTTTCTACCATTAGAAGATGGTAGAAAAACATTATCTAGGCTTATTATGTCAAGTTCTTAATTTCTACCATGGGTCATATGGTGAAATACATGGCTAGGTACATACATAGAGAACCCCTTTTTTTCTACCATTGAGGGATGGTAGAACGACATTATCTAGGTCTATTATGTCAAATTCTTGATTTCTACTATAGATCATACAGTGAAATACATGATTCAGTATATACATATAGAAACCCTGTTTTCTAGCATTGAGAGATGGTAGAACGACACAATCTAATAACGTTAGGTCACATTTTAAATTTCTTCCATTAGTCATAGGGTGAAATACATGGTTAGATATTTACATAGATACACCCTGTTTTTTTACCATCGAGAGATGGTAGAACAACATAAGGCCAAAAAAAGTTTCAGATTTACCCTACCTATTTTGATAAAACTCAATGAGGAGGAGATGGGAGAGAGAAGGAGGGAGGGAGGAAGGAGAGAAAGAAGGAGAGAGGGAGAGGGAGGGAGGAAGGGGAAGGAGGGAAGGAGGAGGGAAGGGAGAGGAAGAGGGTTGATATAGATACACTATTGTTCACCCATAGGTATATGGGAGAACACAGTGTCTGAAC
This sequence comes from Harmothoe impar, assembly GCA_947462335.1. Taxonomy (NCBI): domain Eukaryota; kingdom Metazoa; phylum Annelida; class Polychaeta; order Phyllodocida; family Polynoidae; genus Harmothoe; species Harmothoe impar. The sequence continues at coordinate 43,388,244 of OX381718.1, read as the reverse complement.
CGAAGGAGACAGAGTTTTCACCTATTGGCCATACGGGAGAACTGCTTGTGTTTCTACCATTACTTGAATGGTAGAGTCGTCCTGTATGGTGATCTGTTAGCGACTTAAAGTGGGAGTTACTATATAGTAATTGTGGAAATAGAATCTAAAAACATCCAAGGGGAATATACCCCCGGGGGAAAGGGTTTCCCTTAAGGGGAGCTATTAGAAAAACATGGGGCATGGCTTTTTTGGGGGGAAAAGAAGGTAGGTGACGCAGGATTATTCATATTAATATGGATAAAATAAACAATATTACATTATACAAGGTTAGAATGAATAGGTCGCTAGTAGGTAAAAAGGTTTAGGTCGCTAGTCAGGGGGAGGGGTAAAATTAACAGAATAAGCCTCATCTTTGTCTCGGTAAATAGTCAGAAGGAAGGGTATTATTAACGGAATAAGCCTCATCTTTGTCTTGGTAAATAGTCAGAAGGAATGGTATTATCAACGGAATAAGCCTCATCTTTGTCTTGGTAAATAGTCAGAAGGAATGGTATTATTAACGGAATAAGCCTCATCTTTGTCTTTGTAAATAATCAGAAGAAGGGGTATTTGATAACAGAATGAGGGTCATATTTGAAAGGGACAATTTAACAAGACAAAGATGAGGCTTATTCCGTTAATAATACCATTCCTTCTGACTATTTACCCAGACAAAGATGAGGCTTATTCCGTTAATAATACCCCTCCCTTCTGATATATACCACTTCACTCCAAATTAATGTACATGCACTACAATGTACAACTACAATAGCGACTCCATCTGTTAGCGACTTAAAGTGGGAGTTACTATATAGTAATTGTTGAAATAGAATCTAAAAACATCCAAGGGGAATATACCCCCGGGGGAAAGGGTTTCCCTTAAGGGGAGTTATTAGAAAAAAAATGGGGCATGGCTTTTTTTTTGGGGGGGGGGAAGAAGGTAGGTGACGCAGGATTATTCATATTAATATAGATAAAATAAACAATATTATATTATACAAGGTTAGAATGAATACGTTGCTAGTCAGGGGGAGGGGTACTACCTTGATAATAATTGCCTTTTCGGTTCCTCCATATAACATTCCACTTTTTCCTTATACCCCTACTTTTCTTAAGATTCTAACCCTTTTCACAACTTGAATGATCAACTAGCGACCTAAAGTAGGAGAATGCCGATCCGTCACCCTCTGACAGACAGATTCCCGTTTTCCTGCTTCCACTGATCCGTCCGTTGACGGATCCGTTGATGGACAGATTAGTGGATCACTTTTTTGGGTCCTTGTGACGGCTAATTTGGCTTCCACTAATCTGTCCATCAACTGATCCGTCAGTCAATGGATCCGTCCATCGACGGATCCGTCAAAACAGGTGACTGATCCATCAAATATGGACGGATCTGCCGACAGAAGGAGGAAGGAGTGGAAACAAAAACGTGACGGATCCGTCAAAATTGGACGGATTTGCCCAATCCGTCAACGGACGGAGAGAATGGCGTACATGACTGATTCGTGACGTTGCGTTGGTGGAAGCAGCCTTTTAGACTCTAGATTATGGCATTAATTGGCTAAATTTCACTGAAGCTTGTTCTGTGTAATGGCTTGTCTCAGGTAGTAGGGAAGCTGGTACAACTACAACTACAAAAAAATGGCACACACCGGACGTACCTGCTGATAAACCCGTGACAGAAGCTCATCCACTTAGAAGATCAGGCAATAGTGCTGTCCCCTAGTGGTAATGATCGCCACTAGGATGCTGTCCCATGCCATGCCCCCTATCGGTTATGGTGGTCTTATCCCCCTAGTGAGGAAACCGTGAACTAGAATTGTATGCAAACACTAGACACCAGGGGGCAGGCTAGTGTTCCTGCGTCCTACTGACCTAGATAGGATTGCACCACTCCATGATGCCACTTTCCTCTATGCCTTGCCATAGTGAGCCATAGTCTTGGGGTTTACACGCATACAAACATCCTCACCCCACTTTATTGTTACAAAGTCACGGTTCTTGGTTCAGACCTTGAGCCAGGACCCCGGGGGGGCCACTCCCTATCTTTTCTATAGTCACTATGTGCGAACATCACCCTTAAATTGGTACCCTTATCAAGGGGCGAAATTTTTAAAAAGCATACTCTTTTCAAGGTAAACTTACCAGAAAAACGGACCCTAATCATGAATGACCTTGAAATATATACCCTAATCACAGGGTGACCCTGAGAAAATATCTGAATCAAGGGTGCCCAAGAAATATTGTAGAAAAATAAAGTAAAAAATACCTTTTAAAAAGCCATGAGGGTCTGAAAATGTACCCCTTTCTCCCCAGATTTGCTTAAAAAGCACCCCTTATCAAGGACCCTCGCGGGTCCGTGCCTAGGACCCAAAAACGGACCCTTTCCCTTGGAATTGTGTTCACACATAGTCAGTAATGCTGAGGGAGTGGCCCCCCCGGGGCCAGGACACCCTCCTGCGTCCGCCCATGTCCTCACATCCCATTGTGTTGGACCGCCCCTGCCATGACAGAATTGACACTCACCTTTCTTTTTTTTTTAAACACTAGTGGACAGACTCACGTGGGAGCGTCAACAAGCAAATCTGTCAAATCGTAGAATCTGTCTAATCTTAAATTCAAATGGCTAATCTTAAAATGGCTAATCCTAAAATGGATAATCTTAAAATGATTAATCGTAACACTAGAGGGCACCACTGTCATAGTAGAATGTACACTGCAGGCTCCTCCTTCCATAATAATACTAGTCTAGTGCTAGTAGCCACTACTCGCACCATCTTTTATGCAAGGAGATGGTGGGAAACGATAATCTTAAACAAATGCTGTAATCTTAAAAGTTAATATCTATAAGATCTTAAAGCTTTTAGGATTGGTCATTTTAAGATTGGACAGATTTTCTACTTGATGTCCCTTGATGCTCCCACGTGAGTTTGTCCTGACGAGCGTGCGCAGCCGTCGTCTCACTCTATCACAAAGTGTCCACAAGTACAGTGAGACCTTGATAATCCCTGCCCCTCCTGGTATAACTGAAAATCGTATGGTCCTCAACAGGCCATGATCATAAACTCGCACGGAGTCTGCCGGGCAATGGTCCGAAGCCTGCGGTGCTGTGACTGTAGTACCAAGGGTGAAGGGCCTTGCTGCAGTAATGCAAACTTGACACTCATACTCCATTTTGTCCAAAAGATTGAAAATTTACCCTGATACTCCTTGACCTCTGACAGGACCTTCTGACCTTGGGGCAGGTTCAAGGCCAAAACAAGGTCAGAACTATGAAGCATGTTTTGTCTTGCTGCGTCTTGCGTTCTAGACCGAGACGTGATCCATCATCGGGGCAATTGCGGGGGCCTTGTGGCTGAGACTTCAAACATGATCTTGCTGATTTGCATAGGAGGGGGAGTGTGTACATGTGCAGATTCTGGTGGGCCGGGGGGGGGGGTTATGGAGGGAGGGGTGATGGGGGGCACTATCCTAGACTCCGTGTTTGTTTTGAGATGCTGGTATTATAGTCTTTATACTCATGGGACTATCAGTGTGGGACATTGTCCACTGAAGTGACTTTTGAATAAAATGTGAAGCATGGTGGGGTATCAGTATGGGATATGGTGGGGGAGTAGTGTACAGTGTTAGGAATTAATGTAGCTGAGCAGTAGGATGTCCCTTAGTTTAATTAACAGTGCATGCGACTGTATTAGTGTATATATATATGTGCAGCAGAATTTATCGTTGGTTTGCAGTATAGAAGGACATATTTTTGGTTTCACTATTTACAGTGTGGAACGTTGGGTTGGGTATAGAGCATGGGACTGTCAGTAAGGGATATGGTCGGGGGGGGGGGTGTATATCCCTATGATGTCGGCATAATGCATTAATGTATCTGGTGCATGAATCCAGCCCTTATGTAATCGCCTGTGCCGCATTCAAGCATCATGCCAACCCCTCAGGGTTGAGACACTCCTGAAGGATCGTCATGATGCCCCAATGCAGGGGCCCTTGATGGGGGGTCCCCATGTCACATGCCGATTTTAAGAAATGATTATATATATGTCCCATATATAAAAGAAAACCCCATGTCTCTAGTGTCACTAAGGCGGGGTATTTACGGCCGTATGCCCCCGGAAAACTTAGGAATTTGCCTATTAAATTTGGGCATTCAGAATGGTTTGAAACAGGTTATACGATCTTCAGGATATTTTGGAATTTACACTTAAATTGATGTGTTCTGAGGGAGTTTGAGCTTGTCATTCAGGACAATTTTAAGAATCTTATCGTGACATTAGTGCATTTTAGGACTTTCTGAGGTTCTGATGCTATTCACATCCATGGCACTAAGACCAATGTCGCATGTCAGACTTTAGAAATACTCCATGTCCCATGTCACTAGTATGGCCCATGTCGATTTTAAGAAATGGCCATGTCGCCATATCGGATTTAAGAAATGACCATGTCGCCATATCGAATTTAGGGGTGTAGGGCCATAATGCAGCCCCCGGCTAGTTACTCCCCATGGCTGCATTAAGTCACCTTTTAGAAACAGTCGTCCTGAAAGGGATATGGAACTGTCAGTATGGGACATGGTGGGAGAGGACCTTTAATTCTGGCATGAACTCAACTCTCGGTCACCTAACCCCAACATGATGTCTCCACTGCTCCATTCCGTGCTACGGGTCTATTATCCTACATAGAGAAAAGAAACAGCGCCAAAAGGGAGTCCAGGCTGCCTCCAGAATGCCTCCCCTCTCTAGGAGAGTCCAGTTCCTTACTGGACTCCCTTATGTGAGTCAGGGAGCTATGTGACTCCCCTAGGTGACTCCCTGAGGTCAGCCAGGGAGCATAATACCTGCTCAAACACCCATGTTTAGGATAACATCCTGAATCTATCTCTATAATGTCCCTACATACTCTAGTCTCTGATGAAGTGACCTCCCCGTTTTGAAAGATAAGTTATATTAAAGCACTAAATCTATATCAAGGCCACTTGGATTATTGGGATATTTATTTCTAATAATTGTGATTACATTTAGACATAGGCCGACATTCCCATATATTATTTCGATTATACATGGTTGTTTTTTGAGTTCACTGTAAAAATATTCCGTTGAATATACAGAGAAGCAGTGTAAAATTTAACGGTGATTCATCATAACATATGATTACGGTGAGGCAATGTAAAATCAATCAATTTTACTTTGAATATCCGTAATCCAATACAGTGAAACACCGTTTATTTTTACAGTGAAACACAGTTTATTTACGCTGAAGCTACGTTTAATTGATTTCAGTTTTATCACACCAGGTGGCAGTTTGGTTCATGAAGAGATTTTCCTGGATGCTAGGAACACCATTTTTGTGGTGATAAGAAATATATATACAGATACAGCTGTAATGTTTGCTCTGTAGCCATCCTAGAGTGACTTCTGCTCATGGACTGGTATTACAAAGTGTCATGAAGCATTCTATGAGGCTTTCATAGACTAGTTCCTAATGATTAGGTCTGAAGTCTTGACACTAAGATGAAATTGCTGATTGGAACCAAATTGGGTTTGGAACCATATTGAGCATGGAGTTAGGTATAGGGGGATAAATGAACTGAATAACACTGGGACAAATCAGTTAAATTGCACAAAATACCATTACAATTATTGTTTAGGCACTGAATCAGAATACAGTGATGTTTTGTATTCTGTTAAAATAACGGTGATTCACAGTTCCGTAGAAATGACGGTGACTTTGGGAAAAACGGTGACCGTGACAATAACGGTGAAAGTCCGGCACCCAGTGTTGCCAGTGAATCACCGTTTTTTTAACGGTACTGAGAATCACTGTTAAAAAAATTTATAACGGAGATTTCTTGTTTAAAAATAGCGGTGACAGTTCCGTAAAAATAACGATGACTTAGGAAAAAACGGTGACCGTAAAAATAAAGGTGAAAGTCCGGCACCCAGTGTTGCCAGTGAATCTCCGTTATTTTAACGGAATTCTTTTTACAGTGTTCTTGACTGGGATGATGGGCCTTATTTATACTGGAAATAAGGCCCATATTCACATGCTGTCACTATAGTATTGGTTTTAACATGAGGATGGCCCCTGTGCACAATATTGTCATGTGTGCTTCGGTTTCCCGATCCTTTTACTGGAAGGCCCTGGTAACAAGCACTATGACATTAAACTTGAATTTTGCCGGTTTTGAGCATTCCCTGCGGGTAGCTTTGAACCAGTGAACAGGGAACAGAATGTATGGTGGGAGTTTCCGAAACCATACTTTAGTTCTGATTCACTGGTTCCAAGCTAACAACGGGGATTGCCCAAACCTTTCAAGTTCAATGTCACAGTGACCTTTATAAGTACCATACTGGCGAATGGCACGTGGAACAATTTTTATGTCAGGTGGGGCTGTAATCTGTCAACTGCCATGTTGAATTGCAGATGGTGAGAGGGTCAACTAAAGCATAAAGACATACAAATCGACTACATGTGTTAATATGCAAAGAAATGACAAACAATCGAAAAAGAAATTTTAAATCTAATATTAGTCTATCTTTGCATTCCCAAAATATGAAAGAAATATGGTAGGGTCTGTCATATCTTGTAGTTAGGTTTGGGCTGCTTGTTATTCTGCCTACTTTCTATGTAAAGGAAAATCAAGAATAACATAACACTCACCTATTGTTGGTATCCTGACCACCTTACCTGAAACATATCTCTTCTTCTGCAGATATCTGACCTCATGATGAAAGGAAAACTAAACACACTTTTAAATAACAACCATTTATTTACTTCATTTTCCAATTTCCATAGTTGAAAACAATGGCAGATTAGACATTACTGTCGTCATAAGCATGCCTTCATAAAATGGTCTGTTTTCATACTTATCACACTTTCTCGTTGGTCTAATATTTGTCTTTTTTTCTGTCAGTAATTTTGTTTCACCGATGACATGTTATTTTTGGGGATCTGCAGTCAAAAACTTACTTTTCTTCCCGAATCAACGGGCCCTCGCACATGTATAATGCAAGTTTCCATTCAGATAAATCCCTAAGCCAATCTAGATGGCACTATATGAGTCATACATAGCACATACTTCTACATAGTAACTTCATCTCTTGTGTACTAGACACATACTGCCACATATAACACCTCTAAATAATCTGTTCACATCAAAACCTCGAGCCACAGTTCTACACGGAAACTAAAACCAAAATAAAATCACATCAAAATATTGAAATCAACATAAATAAAAATCTTTTATGAAATGTTGCGTTTAAAACCATTTCACCAAAAGCATTGGTTAAATCGTTTTAATTTGACTGATGCTGCCCAGTCAATAACATCTTTTAACAATAACAAGGTCATTTTATCTTTATGATAGTGTTGAGAGACACTTGCGAAATTCTACCATTACAAACAGTTCTGGATCAGTTGTGTCACTGACATCAAATTCTATACAAAACTGTACCTATTGTCAACAGGGAACATCTCCGACTACTCTAAAGGTATCTAACGGGACTAAGACATTGGCTACGACCTAGCCATGACCGAGATACATGACCTAGATACTTGACCTAGATACATGACCTAGCTTTATTAGGCACACCGTTTTACATGATGACATGGACATGGCATAGCTAGTGACAGACACTCCACAATCTTCCCATTAATATGAGTCTGATTTCTAAGGCATCTTAACTGTTGGGTTGATAGAACATGTATAATGATGTATACAGATATATATGTATAGTTTTGTATATATATATATATATAGGTCCTATGTCTCAGTATAGAATGTAGAAGGACACCTTATTGATATCACTCCTGCTATACACTAGTTTACAGCACGATAGGGTCTCATAGCACTAATTAATGTTTCATTACCAACCTGGTTACCGACTCCCCCCACAATGTTATACCCTTGGCTAGGAATAAATTGCGGACAGTGTTAACATTGCATTCACTCCAAATTTGATAGCTACACATATCAGATATACATAACTAGCATATCATGTGACACCTTGACCTAAATACGCTACTGGTACGGGTAGTAGTAGATATGACTTTGAACACCTATTGAGACTGAGAACGAAGGCGAGCTGACCTAGATTATGTCTAATCTAGGTCAAAGTTATTGACCTAGTTTTGAGATAGTTATAGGTCAAGGTCGCAGTACTGTAACTGACACCTCCTACTGAGTGTGCTGGTGACGTTGACAATATCGAGGTATGGGTTCTATCAGTTTTGGTTCATTTGGCCAGCACAGCCTTACTCTAGATCAACATTCATTGAGTATAATACCTGCTTAAACACCCATGTTTAGGATATTTACTTTTACCGTAACATCCTGAATCTATATCTAATGGCCCTACATACTCTAGTCCCTGGTGAAGTGACCTCCTTATCTGCATAATTGAATCAGTTTACTCATCAAGTTTTTTTTTCATGTTGTATCCAAAATGGTAATTGCCTACACATTAAATTCTATATATCATTTCCAAAGTGAAATATACATTAATTCTCTAGATTAGTGATTCACATGTTAACCAGTATAATCCAATGAGGAGAGCATACTTATAAATTAAGTAATGAGGTATAGTGTCAAATTCAGAGCGAGTAAAGCATATCAAATCTATTATCTTGCAATTATTTCCTTAACAACCTTACTTGAAAAACAACAACCTATGTTTGTTTGAATACAGACAGTCAGGTCACTTCACACAAGTCAGATTATACATAATGAGCCACTTCTATCCATTATAGACTCTGCATCTAGATGATACTTTATCTAGCACGTCAAACATCATGTTAAGTCTATACATGGCAAGGTACTGTGACCACACACAATAGGCAGAGACTACAATCTGCACTACTTAGTTAGTTCCAGTCAGCATTTTGTCAATTACACTCGGCCCATAGTTTACATCCTTAAGTTATGCCAGAGAACCAGTGTTTGAGAAATGGCAAGAATTTGTGACATAATTGTGAAATTTGATATTGTTTGATTTGCAGTGAATGAGTGTGTAAGTGAGTCTGTGAATGGAGCAGTTTTCGGAAACATAACCTTGGCTTCATTATTTTGGTCATTTTTCTACCTTCACTCATTTTTGATATGGAGTAGCAAATGTCCATGCCAAAAATATGCAAAAGAGGTTGATAGTGACACATTCTCTATGGTCAGGGTAGGTTTACATAATTTCTGGTGAAAATACCATTGTTTTCAATATTGTTGTTGTGTTCGATATGTAATTTGTTTGACCTTAAACTATTTCATGAAGGGTGCATTCCACTGACATGATTCTGTCGGTCCGACAAGATTCGTTCTTGAGTTTACCATTGTGAAATTTCATCCAATGACAGAAGCACGGCCGATTCACATCAGTGGAATACACCCTCTAGCAAGTTCCACAGTCAATTGATCAGACCATAGTTATTACATCGAATGCTTTTATCTCCATCAACCTTTTCACCAGGCCTGGTTTTTTTTTATCATGACGTCACAGTTATTACCAATGTGTAATGGCACTGGTTATATCAATAACCTGTAATCTTACAGGTAATTAATTTACATTTTACAAACTCAGGACCGTAATCATGAATTCAATGACAGGTATGTATCTTCAATAGGGCAATATCAGACATAGTAGAGGTTTATGATGTGTAGTTAGTCTTACAGGATTTGTGTACACTGTGACTCTGTATGTGTATACCATGTACTTTGCTTGGGTATTGAGAGTGTGCATATAGAGCTACACAAAATCAGTGAATCTAGAAGAGTGTTGAGAAAAACTAATATTTTTTGAAAATAAAACAAAAGTACAAAGAACTAATGGTAGAAACTTTTATTGAAAATAAATTACTGAATAGTGGTAGAATAAACCCAAATCAACAATATAAGTAATTGAAAAACTTAAATACTACTTTGTTAAAATGGATGATGTATCTCATGTAATGTACAATTTTTGGTGCAAAAACAATGAGTTGTGCTCTTCGTATCATCCATTAAAGTGATGCATAGTGCTTTAATGCACTAGGCCCTTTGTTGCCATGATGCAAGAATGCAGCCCTTGAAGGTAACTTATCAAGACTGCATTCAAGCATCACACTGAACCTACTGGGTCAATACATTCCAGAAACATTGTCATGATGCATGACAACAAAGAGCGTAACGCGTCAAAGTATGATGCTGCGCTTAATGGATTAAAGTCGCTTGAATATAAAGGAGGTTCTGTGATTGTTCGGATACAGCATGGACGGGCCATCTTGGGAAAAAGGACTATTCAGACCAATAGAAGTCAGTAGTTAAAGCAGAGGCCACTGGCATCAATAGATATGCTGGGAAGCATGTATAAATTGGACTTAAGTCGTGAAGTCTCAACATTGAGCTTACAGCCTTTCTATGATTAAGGTTAAATAAGGCACACACCTTAAGGACACAGCTACTACTGCACAATGTATCATAATAGTGGTATTGCATTGGATATGGAACCAAATTCATAATTTGACAATCATTATGCTAGAACAAGAAAAACCCAATCTGTTGAAACTAGCGTAAATTCTCACGTATAAGCCTAACTTGTGTATTCACCGCACCCCTAACTTCGGCAAATCCTATAAGCCTCAGAGAGGGTCTGAAACTTGTTGATCTAGTACCATAGTGGATACTCATAAAAACTCACACATGAGCTGTATCTGGACCATATGACAATCCTATAAGCTTCACTGATGGTCTGACTTGCTACTACGCGAGAATTTACGGTAGCAATGAGACCGGTGTTCATTGTTCCCCCTTAATACATGAGCAGGAGATGAAATAACAATCTATACATCTCTCAATAACTCAACAGAAGTTGTCAGAGTAGCAGCTGTGGAGTGAGGGGTTTACTGAGAGAGGGAACATAACCAACAGCAGTGGTAACTCACCAGAATATAATATCAGTCCTACACATGTAGCTTAATCATGTCAATGCAGAAAACTATAGCATTATCTAAGTATGGGCCTCTTGTAATATGACTACTATACTCAGGGCAATAGGCCCACCCCACATGTGGGTGCTCTGCAGAGCCAACACCAAAACTCGTTGAGACTAAGTCAGAGTGATCTCCCTCTAGATACAGGCTACCATGACTCAGCACAACACATCCCAAGGCACTACACAATCCACACTCTATACTATACAGCCATGCTTGCATAAATATCAGTTTTTTTCTGAGGGGAAAAAGGAAAAAGTCCTATCACATTGTTGGACACGCACCGTAAGACAGAGGGATAACAATAAGTTGAATGCAACGCGTATCAATACTAACCATGTAATATTGTTAGGCTCAGCTAACCACTTATTTGTATAATAATTACATCAATCTTTAGCAAAAGCTAAATCAATATCCCAAGCTGGCAGACTTGTGAAATTATGACACCTAGGATTCATATAGCAAGCTTTCATAAGAAATTGTAGTATTTTATAGTATTATGAATATTTGTGAGATTCTTGAAATATGCACAAATTTAGTTACTTTTCCTTTTATTTATAATTGGTTATTAAATGTCACAGAATGACGTTTTCAATCCTTTCTGAGAACTATGCCATACTCTTTGAAATTGGCAGGCAGATAGGCATGCAAATGAATGCAGATTTTCCAAAGCGAGCCAGACATTCGCCGTGTGAAAGATAGCTTCGATGTGAAAATAAGTCAATATCTAAGTCAAAAATCTCATCTTTAGATATGTTGCTGATATTCAATACCAAAATATTGTCCATGCTATCTGATGAACATTGGTTATGAGAATGCATTCTTTTAAATGTGAAACTGGTTAAAAATAGCTTATATTCTAAGGTACAAACAAGACCAAATATGGTATTGAGCAAACCATGCAAGTTCTTTGATTAGTTATTTCACTAGTCAAACTCCGGGTACACCTATACACCTTCACTACATACTATGAGGCAAGCACATTCTTATAGAGGCCTAGCACATATTGAGAAACAATATTCAGCACGTTGTCTTGATTATCTTGCTTCTCCATTATCCTTTAACCAAAACACATTATTGACTTTCATTGGGCTCTTCAAAGGGCACTCATATTTATGCACTCCTGGCATCAATTTATGAACTTACAATTCCAGTTCAATCTGAGCAGGAGTTTGTAGAAAGTAAATGCTCACATAACCTTTTAACATAATTTTAAATTTGGCCTTTGATATAATGAATCAATATGGCAGACTCTAATGTTCCTTGTATGAACTCATTAGAGCTAAGGATTTTACAAATTGTTACAACATGATTTTCAAAGTCAAAACGAATATCAAACCCCTTTTTGGAAGTAGAAATGTTGTTGATAGGTAGGTCAACCTTATTAGATTATCAGAACCCTGTGTTCCATATGATATTTCTTCAGTATAAAGAAGCCAGTATGAATGCATAAAAAGAGGCCTGTGAATGCCCAGTAACAAATATTGAAATATGGTACCAAATTCCCAGAGATTTTCCTGTTACCACTACATTGAGGATAACATGTTATACCATGTTTATTTTTGCCATGTCTTGGCATTAGTCAAAATGCAAGACTATCATGCAGAACATTTGAAGTGATGAGTTAGGTGATGTGATATCAAACCTTGGGGGTTTTCATTGCATGTATATAACTATATAGCTATGTGGTAACAATATACAACTGAAGGGATATGACTATGATATGTATAATATGTAATGTAGCCAGACCACTGCATGTAAAGTGTGGGCAAACATGCTTAGCCCTACTTGAAAATGGATGGACGTTGTCTATATAGTGGAACTCTCCAATAGTGGAACTCTCCAGTAGGGTGAGGATGTCATAGACCTTGTCAGGGTCACTACTATCTCTACTTGTGGTGGGGTTTGGCCTGAGTTTGATTGTCACTCTTTCCTCTTTATAAGAACCTCACTATGGGTCCAGGCCAAAACGTTAGTGATTCTGCCTCTGTGAACTCAATCCAAGGTAGAGACTTCACCCTACAGTGGTGATATGCACTAACCACTCCGTCCATCAGAGCTTTCTGGCTGTCTCCCAACCTAACCACCCTCCCACTCCTGTGCTAAGAGTCCTGTACAACCTACACCCCCGTTGTCATGGTTACTCAGATCAGATCCTAGACTGCTTGGATTAACATTGTGCGCAAACCAGCAGGTTATAATGTATATAGGAGGGAAAGACTGGAACATTGACCACCATTCTTGTCCATTCTCAGGGCTGTATTCTGTATTGAGAAGGGTAATGATTGTTCATGTCAGTGTTATACTGCGAGTTACCTCTCCCATAGAAGGCATCACTGAGCATCAATAGTAACACAACTCGTAAAACTCATGTGACCAGAGTTCCTCTATGGCGGTGGACGATTGAAACCAAACCCACTATGTATGGACATAGATAATAGTACTACATGGTTCTCAACTTGTATTTCCAACAAGGCAAAAATGAGTGTTTCGGGTTATATGGCACCAATGTTAGGTACAGTCGTTTGGAATTTTTGTTTTGTATTAATTCTTTTGATTTAACGATGAAAACTATTGGGAATTTTGCAGATGACTACTTGATATAAGGGTGGGCGTTCCTCAAAAATAGCAAGAACTATCTAAAAAGAATATTCTCGAAACAATGCCTTAAAGCCATTACATCAGTTTAGGTTTAGCCTAGACCAGGTAACCCGAAACATACCTTTATATCAGACTAAGTAACCACAGGAATATCTAAACAGAAGGGGCAACATCGTGCCATGGTACAAACCATGGTACACACCATGGTACAAACCATGGTGCAAACCATGGTACAAACACTCAGCATGTGGGTCACGTGACATTGAGAAGTACAAAAGAAAATACCAGTCAGTTTAAGACCAGGTCAACAAGTAACAATCAATTAATCACATTTCAAAACCAATACTCCATTGCAAGAATAAAAATGAGGGTTTACCAAGCAGATACTGGAGACTTCATCCCAGTAACAGTGGTATAATGAATAATATACACATCGTGTTTGAGCAACTGTTGGGTTATTATAGGAGTCTAGGTTATAATAAGGATGACTTTGGTCTCATTTGCTTGAAATCCAGTCAGTATTTGTAAGGGTATGACGGAAGTAAAACTCTTATCACCTAATATTGGCACCCGGGTTATCTTGAGGGAAAAAATTCCATTCTTGACAACATCAACCTTGTCATTGCTCTGCTTCAATACACAAAAACATCTGAAATACATAATGAAGACTTTCATTAAGACTCGTAGTCATAAGGAAGAAACATTGAGCAACTGTTTTAAATCGAAGGAGTCTTCGTTCCTTTTTTCATGAGATAAATGAATGTTTAAGTAGTATTGTTTAGGCATTTACTCCCCCATAACAGGTAAAATATCCTCTTATTCCAGAAGACGGTATAGGCCATGATGTGAGACCTAGGTGACTTTAGGCATACCTTTTGGGCATTGATGTACAATGATCCTCCCATGTGATTCTGAGATAAGAGCTAGATGAGCTCTGCACTGAGCATCAAGAGGGTAGCTTCCAGGCTAATAGAGCGAGGTGAGAGGGGAGGGAGGGTGGGGAGGGGTAACCTCAATATGGGTAGAAGACAGTCACAACTAGTTCCTCCCACTCTAACTAGATGGAGGCATCTCTAACCATGACGTCATGTCGCGACGTCATACACAGACAGGATCTACATATTAATGCCACCTACTGGGCCCACATCTACCTCTATTGGTTAACCCCATTACTCGGCATTTACTTCTTTGGTTACTAATACAATTCACAAGGCCACATGTATAGGATTATATAGATATGGATATATATATATATAGTGTATATATCTATTTACACTGGTTTTAACACTCTCCAACTTCTAGATTCTAGTGGTGAGCATTCGTTATGTTTCTGGAAAAGCGTCATCTAGTGTACACATCATTTTTGGGCTGGATCGGTCCCGTTGCTGCCACTACCTGGGTTAGAACAAGTCCACAGGGATTTATTCTCCGTCTAGTCAATGTCTAGAATATAGTAATCACTTGTAACATCAAATTGTACGTCACCATTTACCTAATACACAACATGTTAAAACACAAACTGAGCATGGCACACACACCTCCCTATATGGTAATATATATCCTAGACGTGGTACGTTAGCAGGGGAGGGCGGGGGCTACACGGAATCACCTGGAGTGAATCTGGTACTAGTTGTCTTTTATACTAGAACAGCAGTATCTAGCTACATCACATCTGACACTTACAGACTATTAACGTCTTCAGCACTGACTGGGTCCTTAATAGCCCTTATTATCGCCCCCTGTGAATGCCAGTGCTGACCTCTGGTGCTAAAATCCAGAGCTAATCCATTTCAGTAAAAGCAGATGGCAATTCTTCCCCCCAATTGGAAGCAGACAACTTTTTGCTCTTTCTTCCAATTGGACTCTTGCCTTGTAAAAAGTCAAGTCTCGCTGCCCTATGTCACCAAGATACTGTGCAACCCCTTATCCACGTCTCCTCAAGGAGTTTGTGAGTTTAATAACAATCCTTAGTGATCCATAACAGTTGATTATTTAGTAGATTCTGTCGTTATTTGGTCATTTGGCAACGTGCCGCGACTGGCGTTGATTGAGCGTGAAAATGGCAACATGAGTAAGGTATGGAGGCACGGAGGGTCTAAATTTCTTACGATGTGCGTATGCCTTTTTGTAACGATCAGCAAGACTTGTTACCGGTGAAGGTTCTGTGGTGAAAGCATCACAGTACCCAATGTGATGCACTTATAGTGCCCCTCATACATGTGAGCACTGCCAGCATTCGTTGGTGAAGATATTATTATTATGCAATCCCTCAAGAAAGTGATTTAAGCAGTGGCATCAAATTTCGTTGTATGTCATGTCTTGATTCAAATGAAATTATTTTTCAGAATTGAAGTGTTGAGCATCACAGTATTAATGGTATCCATAGTGTGTCTGTCCCTTTGCTGTTGTCTTTATAAGACAACCCCCACTGCCCTCCAATGGGTTCATTCAACAGTTCTGTAGTGCAGGTGAAACACACTTTATAATGATTATGATCTCCAAACTGTGTTTAAACATCAGATATTCACTTTTTTTCCTTAATTAAAGGGGGAAATTTGCCACAATGGATTTCGCCTCAAGGCGTTTCGGTCGTATGATGTTACTTCCAATTTCAGGCTTTAATAAACTATTGCAGTGGTAATGGTGGTTGAGATGGGAGAGTAGGATACTGGCACATTGATCACATGACGACATACAGAGAGCTTTAGTTGTTATATGACTGGTGCGTAGGTTACAACAACCCCATATGAGCCCGCGGTAGTATCGAGACCAGCTCGAAAAGTCCAGGACCTTGTGCGTTGTTCAACCTTCAAAAAAGCACTAACAGCAATATTAGCTCCCTCAGCTGCTGTTCAAGGCAAGATTACCACCACCCTCTAGATAGTCATTTGGTCCACCAATCAAATACCTGCATCCATTATTGATAATGACCAATGTCCAATGGCACAATTCACCACCCATTGCTTACATCAGCGGAAAGAACGAAAGGAATACTCCGAGAACGTATCACCACAAAGGGAACACTCCTTTGCATTTCTCTCAGGCGGTATGATATTCAAGAATCTGTTTGCTACTCATGAGTAGATTTGACACATACATGCTTTCAACATGCCTTCTGCTTAGGTCCAGAGCAACAGTCTGCATGTATAGCAATTAGATGTTGTTCTTATTGTTGTCGGTATGATCCTTTTATGTCTGGGACTATACAGAGCCCAACTTAGCCTACTCTATCGACGATATCCTGAATCGTGGGATGAGACTGGCCAGAGAGGCTCGCTAGCATCATAACAGCGACAATTTGTGAGCAAGTGATTCACCCAAGCAGAAGTGGCCGGTCCGGTGCCTTCGTCAGACCTTAATGTTCCTCCAGTGCACTCCGTCGTCAGCATTCGGGAAGATAAAATGGAGCGGGAAGAGGAAATTGAGATACCAATAATCACCGAAGACTCCCTTTAAGTTGTCCATCTTAGTATTAGTGTTGGTGATCTTGATTTGGTTGTCCTCCTCAAACCCTGTCACCCCTTTGAGCATACACTTGAGCTGCTCCACAAAGAAACCAATGGCAGTGAGCGAGAACCAGACCAGCGAGTAGAGCAGCGTGATCATGGAAAGGTCTAGGACGTTGGTATAGCCCATAGCCCAACGGATGAAGGTTATTGGCAAAAGGAGGTCCCAGTAGGTGTTGTGGTCCATGAAGATGGTAAAGATGTAGATTATTGAGTGCACCAGGCAGTAGATAGTCGCGATACCCGCCCAGAAGGTGAAGCTCACAAAGTGCCGCTGGTTCCGCAGTCCCACGCATGAGTTGGTGAAGAAGCAGTGGTGGTCCCGTTTGAGCACGCAGGTCTTGCACAGGGGACAGTGGTGGGTGCGCGGGGGTCGATGACACTGACAGATCAAACACGGCTTCCATGACCAATAGGGGTACACCAGTCGCTTTGTATTGTCATCCAGGTTAGGACTCCCCTCCTCCACCTCTGCCCTGGGAACAGCGACCAGGTACATAGTACCGCTGGCCGAGCGTGGTGGCTTCGCGGGTTGGTTTGTGCCATTTTGGTAGATACTCGACACCGGTAGAGCATAGGAGGGTCCATTCTCGGCACTTTGAGGCTTCAGATGGTTCAAGTTGATCTCGAAGCCACCGGCCATGATTTCCTCATTATCCTGCGCTGTCAACCCGTTCATATGCTCCTGTGGTTTGAACGGGGATTTAACAAACTTGACACAGGTCCAGTTAATCATCATTTGGATGAACATGATGTAGCAGCAGATGTGGTGCATCCAGAGGAAGCCTTCGCTGTATCCTTCGTACACGGCCGGCAGAATGTACGCAAACCCGCAGTAGAACACCCCGCAGATCGTCCCCCAGAACCACCAGGCGGACACCGCGTTGAGGCGATCTGCACAAAGCCGGCTTCCCGTCCCCATCTTGAATATTGGAGAGTTCTCGGAGAGAAATAGTTTAAATCTGCCTCGTCAATTCTTCTTCTGCTAACTCTACTGACTAACTAGTGACAGTTTCTGAAAAATACAAGAAAATAGAGGGATTTAGTACATTATTTCCAATAGTTAACAATACAGGAAATTTTCTAAAATCCTATGATAATGAGCTATTTTATCATCAATAAGCGAATTAAAGTGATTATTTGCTGTAATACCATTGATCACATATTTCATTCAAAAATTATCAAAGGGGATGCGGCAACTGTAATTTGCTACAAACAATTGAATCAAAATTGCACACTGATTCTCTCATCTCTAAATTTGGCTACTAGTATTAAGTCATGTTTAATATTGTGTTAAACCCCCAGCTCTCATATAAATAGCATTCACATTGGGTATATGCAAATGACCTGTCAGACCATGGTTTGTCAGAGGGAGATGACATATTTGTATGTTGACTAGAATATAGCTACTTACCACCTCTATATTTTGTCATGGTAGCTTATGAATGTTTGCCAGACCAAGCTATACCAAAATAATTGTACATATGATACTTGAATCAGTAGAATAATGGGATACAATTGCAAGTGTATGTGCTGAGTGGGTGGTAGGGGCTGTGTGATTGACAGGTGCCCTGTGTTGTTTGTGTATACCTAGGGCACAGAGAGCATGGGGCTGAGGTCTGAGTACACCTCACAGGCAAGGACCCCCACCTGGACAGGTCTTATGACCTGTAGGCAACTGATATGGTCACGGTACACGTCTGCCCTCTGTGGAGAGAATTATGGCACTAAAGACCTGTAGGCCTGACCTAGTGTGTGTAGGACCACCCCTCCTACTGCCCCACTGTGGGTAGTTACATGCAGTACCTGTCCGTCATGTAACTAGCCACTCCCCTAGACCTCGGTATAGGGGCACCGAGACCTTCGGGTTTAAGCCTTGGTTGGATAGGCACCTAGCGGATTATATTTTAGACCAATGAATTCCCTGGCCGTAACCGCAGGACTCTGAAGGTGCATTGTGGCACAACTACACTGTGAAAAGTTACTGGAAAATGTGCTGTACATTTACAGCACCAATATTGGTAGCAACATTGCTAAAAAAAGAGTTAATTTTTGGGCCCTCTATTTTTATTTTTCTCTGGCTGCCCAAAGAGTTGGTTGTAAAATACTGTAATTCAGGTTATCCAAATAATACGGCCTTGTCGTCTCTGTCTGTCTCTGTCATTGCCTGTCTCTGTCCGTATGCATGTATGGTAGACTCACGATGAATCAGACACATACGTTGAGATGAACACTGACATTTCTCGTCATTCATGTTTTCTACTGGTTCTTTGTTGAAAAAAAGGCTTAATATTTTTAATTATTCACAAATAAAGAGTAATATTAGAATGCCGGATCACCCATAAATTCAAGTGTCCGTCTCAGGGTATGTGTCCCACTCAAGGTGAATCTACCCTATGTCTCTCTATTGCTCTCTGTCTGTGCTTTGTGTGTGTGTTCCTGTCCCTGTCTGTCTATACAACTGTTTCTATCTTCAGCTTTTTGTTCAATCCCCTTACTGTGTCTCAAGTGTTCGTCTCCGGTATGGATATATAGGTAAATCGATAGGTACATGGGATAGCAATGTCAACACCCAGCACTTACTACAAGACACTTTGGCAAACATCCTTCAGTATTTGGCTTTGTGTCACCCTCGTAATGACTGATTATCAGACAAATGGAGCTAGCCAAATTCCTAATGCTTCAGTATCTATTATCCCATTAACCCTTTAAGGACAGATGTTGCTAAAAGATGACATTTTCCGTCATGATGCACCAATGCAGCTCTGGCGAGTAACTCGCCAGTGCTGCATTAGTGCATCATGCTGATCCTTTGGGGGTGTCTGAACCCGTAGGGTTGGCATGAAGCTCGAATGCAGCACTGGAGAGTTACTCGCCAGGGCTGTATCCATGCTTCATGACGACCAAGGGATGGCTGCATTAAGGCAGGATGCTGTTCTTAAAGGGTTAAGAACGTAAATGACTGTCTTTGGAGGATAGTTCTGATTCCTTGCAAGTGTTACGCGTTAGGCCGCCCGGAAAGTAACTTGTTTCTCATCATCTCTTTTTTTTCTCCCGCCTGGGGGCCTGATGGATAGGCAAATGTAGGCTCTCCGCAATCTAAATTCACATAATTATTAGTGATGGTATCTCATTGTTGATATTCACGTTTGATCTAGTCTATTGCAATACATTGTCTATTACAATATCATCCATATATCTTGTCTATTTTATGAATATGCATAAACAAGATAATGGAGAAAAAATATCCCTTCAAGTCAGGAGGTGATTTTCTCAACAAGAGTGGTAATTGGAAACAACTGTTTTTGTTTTGGAGTGGCCTTTAGCAGAAGGGTTACTTGCACTAGAGAAGGTTTCCCCATCACCGGGTTAGGCCCAAGAAAAAGGTTTGTTTCAGGTCACCCGACCGACCCTATCAAAATAGGGCCGACACTACGTTTTTTTAATGCAATTTTGAAGAGATTTCTTCATTTTTACCCTTTCTTTGGTTAATTTTAGGGTCTTCGGAGAGGCTGGCTAGTACTTTCATGTTTAATAAAAAAAGCAGTAAAAAGAAACAAAACCGAGCTACCGACCCTACATTTTCTTGCCAATGTTACCTGAAACATACCTTTTTTTGGCCTTACTTGCACTAAAGAAGGTTTCTCCATCAGCAGGTTAGGACATTAGTGAGATGGGTCGGTGATAGACCGGCCTGTCTCCCCACACCATGGAGGACTTAAGTCTCTTTAATCACCTGCCAAGTGTTGTAATTGGCTACCTGGCTTTGGTGAGTAGCAGCAGGGTGTAGGAGGGGGGGGGAGTCAATAAACAGGTGGTATTTAATTAACAGGCTCCTCTGTTGCCAAACAGCATCCATGGGCCACAGCCTAACTCCACCAATGGTTGTAGTCAATACTAGGACATAGGACAGACAGAGGTGGATTTTAGCCCTTCATTAAGGGCAGCAGAGTGCTTCAAGTCACTCTGCCCTTGGTTGTTATGATGCATGAATGCAGCAGCCCTGGTGAGCAAACTGCATCATGACAAGCAAGGGTGCAGTATATGCAATGCATTATGCAGCCTTTGAACGGTTCTAAGGGACTGATGCTAGGCTGGTATTCTGTCAGAGTAGATGATTCCTTAATCCTGGATATTCATGGGACACTGACTCTGGGTGGGTGTCAGTAGTATATGGACATGAGGCACTGACTCAGGGTGGGTTTCAGTAGTATATGCACATGGGGCACTGACTCAAGGTGGCTGTCAGTAGTATATGGACATGAGGCACTGCCTCAGGGTGAGTGTCAGTAGTAAATGGACATGGGGCACTGACTCAGGGTGGGTGTCAATAGTATATGGACATGGGGCACTGACTCAGGTTGCCAGTAGTATATGGACATGGGGCACTGACCCAGGGTCATCTTGGTGTCAGTAGTATATGGACATGAGGCACTGACTCAGGGTGGGTGTCAGTAGTATATGGACATGGGGCACTGACTCAGGGTGGGTGTCAGTAGTATATGGACATGAGGCACTGACTCAGGGTGGGTGTCAGTAGTATATGGACAGTGGGCACCGATTCAAGGTGGGTGCCAGTAGTATATGGACATGGGGCACTGACTCAGGCTGTCAGTAGTATATGGACATGGGGAACTTATTCAGGGTGGGTGTCAGTAGTATATGGACATGGGGCACTGACACAGGGTGGGTGTCAGTAGTATATGGACATGAGGCACTGACTCAGGGTGAGTGTCAGTAGTATATGGACATGGGACACTGACTCAGGGTGGGTGTCAGTAGTATATGGACATGGGACACTGACTCAGGGTGGGTGTCAGTAGTATATGGACATGAGGCACTGACTCAGGGTGAGTGTCAGTAGTATATGGACATGAGGCACTGACTCAGGGTGGGTGTCAGTAGTATATGGACAGTGGGCACCGATTCAAGGTGGGTGCCATTAGTATATGGACATGGGGCACTGACTCAGGGTGGGTTTCAGTAGTATATGGACATGGGGCACTGACTCAGGGTGGGTGTCAGTAGTGTATGGACAGTGGGCACCGATTCAAGGTGGGTGCAAGTAGTATATGGACATGGGGCACTGACTCAGGCTGTCAGTAGTATATGGACATGGGGAACTTATTCAGGGTGGGTGTCGGTAGTATATGGACATGAGGCACTGACTCAGGGTGAGTGTCAGTAGTATATGGACATGGGGCACTGACCCAGGGTCATCTTGGTGTCAGTAGTATATGGACTAGGGCACTGACTCAGGGTGTCAATAGTATATGGACATGGGCCACTGACTCAGGGTTGGTGTCAGTAGTATGTGGACATGGGGCACTGACTCAGAGTGGGTGTCAGTAGTATACAGACATGGGACACTGACTCAGGGTGGGTGTCAGTAGTGTATGGACATGGGGCACTGACTCATGGTAATCTTGGAGTCAGTAGTATATGGACATGCAGCACTGACTCAGGGTTGGTGTCAGTAGTATATGGCCGTGACTATTGACAGTTCGAACTGTCAACAACAGAATACAATTCCCTTATTTTTAAATGGTTTGACGAAATATCAAGCCGGGTAGACTACAGCACTGAGCCTCGTATTTCGCAAAAGGTGAATAACCAGCCCCCGTATTTCCTCAAACCTCCGTATTTCGCTAAAACTTCACTTCCGCTACAGCATAAATATCACTACGCATGTTCCACTCTTACTGCTCAGCATGTCCGCGGCGGTCAAGTGGTTAGCGCTCTCGCCTGCCACCGCGGCGGCCCGGGTTCGATTCCCCAACGAATCTACTGCGACGTAGTACTACGTTTTGGGACGATTTTTTTTTTCATTGACTTCGCTCGGGGGTCAAAATACGTTATTTCTGATTGAAACAAAGCCTAAGCACTATAAAACATCCTATATTTACACGTACGATAGATGAATTAGGCCCTAGCCCCCCAGAAAATTTGGTTGAGCTTCCCTCAGTTGATAGATCGGCGAAAAATTGAATAGCCATTTGCGCCCCGATCAACTTGTCAGCGGCTCAGTCAGGGTCTTGAACTTAAACTTGACCTATATAAACTGATTGCACAAGCTATTATTTCTCGCTTATATTGACTGGATAACCATTTAATGGTGTTCCTTTTTAACAAATTAACATATTCTAATCGAAAAGCAGGCCTAATTTGTACAGGGTTTCAACGGAATACAGGGCCTTTCGAGGGCAATCTGTCGGGCAAATACGGAACTTAAACAAATCCTGTATACTTACTTCACACTGTCAATACCAGGATATAATTCCCTTATTGACAGTTCTAACTGTCAATAAGGCAAAAAAGATTCTCTTATTGACAGTTCCAAAAAGGACAGTTTGTTTATTACCGTGATTGGACTATAAATGTGCATAGCAGATTATGTTTTTAAAACATTACAAAATATACAGAGAAGAGCAGATCTATATCTATCACATGATTTCACACAACAGTGAGTCAAACACGTCGGAGAATAATATCTAGCCACCAGAAACGAATAAACCCCAGTAGATAACTCGAACACTTTGTTTCAGCTCTGGATTAGAAAGAAACAAAGCCCAATGGAGGAATCATAAAGCAATCTTTATCATCATCTTTCCCAATAAGCTCATGCGGCCTACTGACTCTCCCGCTAGCGAAGCTGCCGCGCTCAGAGAAGAGTCCATTTATTGTGATCAAAAAGAAAAAAAAAATTGATCTCCGATGGTTTCCTCAGAGATTACAATGCAATTATCAGGAATGGGAATGGAAGGATGCCAAGCTAGTAATATTTGATTGATGCAGCAATGTTTTAACTTGGGACTAAAGTGTAAAAGCCGCTGTGTAGTCGATTCAGAGTTTTATGGGATTGGAATGTGTTTGGAAGCCGCCTAACTGGAAGCATTGAGTCATTTCAAGTTTCAATTCAAACAGATGATTTTGCAGTTCATCCCAGTACTACTTATTCAAACATGTGGGTGGAATGGTAAAAATAACAGATTATCTCAAAGCGTGGTGATTATTTAAGAGCAGTGTGTGTGTGTGTTGTCCGGGGGTGGTAGACTCTCCTGGAGAGAGGTAGATAATGCCCCCCGCCCTTCACTATTGTAATATGCAGGTATTTCACTGAACAGGGGTAGAATTCCATTGAACCTCACCATTAGAGAAGTCACACATTTCAGGCCCCTACCACCCATCACCCAAAATAACATAGAAATGAAGATTAGGGTATAAGACTTAGTTATTCTTTTTATGCTACTTTGAGTAATGGAGTGGGGACGGAGAGGGGTTCATACTCTTTTGGGGATGAGACTTCCGAACGATGGGCAGAAGTGGCGGATTTAGAAGATCTATGCCTGTTTCTGGGCAAAACTTAGTTTTTTATATAGAATTTGGCCGAATTATTCCCCCTTTAAACATCCTGGATCCGCAACCGAGCAATGACTGTTCAGAGAGGTAGGACCGGATAGCTGCAGAGAGTCAAGTTGATTACCTTACCAAGGTGTGAGACAAAGCAGCATTTTACGGCCTGTCACGGTCCCTATCCTGGCCCCTGTCGCGGCCCTTGTCGCGGCCCTTGTCGCGGCCCCTGTTATGGCCTGTCACGGCCGCTGTCCCTTTTCTGGCCCCCATCCCGGCCTCTGTCACGACCCCTGTCCCGGCCCCCGTTACGGCCCCTGTCCCGGCCCCTGTCACGGACCCTGTCCCTGCCCAGGCCCCTGTCCCGGCCCCTGTCCCGGCCCCTGTCACTGCCCGGGCCCCTGTCCCGGCCCCTGTCCTAGCCCCTATCCCGGCCCCTGTCACGGCCCTGCTCCTGTCCCGGCCCCTGTCCCTACTCCTGTCCTGCCTCTGGGTGGAGAGGGCCGGTAGAGGAACCGGCGCCAGGCGGGTTGAGGCCTGGTATGGGTGAGATGGGGGGGGGGGGGGGTGGACAGTGGATGAGGGTCCAGGCTCGAGGAGAGGGGAATGACTGAATGACGCAGCTCTCTTCCAGCAGACAGTCGTTTTGTACTTCATCTCTGCCCCATCGTTTACAGGTAGGGCAGAAATGAAAATGCTCAATGCGAACACGCAAGTTGGGCAGAGATACAGTTACTTATGTGAACAGGTAGATTAAAACAGAGAGATAAATACTGACAGGAATAGGCAGATCGGGACAGAGATAGAAATACTTCTGTGGAAAGGTAGTTTTGGGCAGTTATATAAATAATTACTGATGTAAACAGACAGATTGGGGCACAAATACTGATATGCATACAGGCAGCTTTGGGCTAATGTCTATACACATGATACTCAACACGTAGAGTTAGACAGAGATACAAGTGCTGATATTTATAGGCAGGGTGGGGCAGAGATACAATGAACCATCCAAAATACAAACCAGCAGAGGGCTATCTTAGGCAGGCGGAGAGTGAGCTAAGGCTAGAGGCGGGGTGGAAGTCGGGGGGGGGGGGTGGGGGCAGTAGGCTGAGCACACCGTAGGAGCCCTGTAGAGCCAAGAAATCGCAATCAATAAGAAGACTGTGGTCCTTAGTGCAGACTAAGGCCGGTGTGGTGGGGCTGTACAGAAGGGTATCTTAGGAGGTGAACAGAGGAAGCTACCAAGGAAAGAAGCGACAGCAGGGCTCTCTAAAGAGGGGAACCAGTCTACGTGTTTACATAGCTATGTCCCTTTAAGGACCGCATAGTGCTTTAATGCAAAATGCCCTTTGAATTCAGTCCTGATGAGCAACTCGCCCGTGCTGCATTCACCTTTCCTTTTCACTGTACTTGTTGTATTCATGACGTTTTATATGAGGCGAAAAAAGAAGTATGTCAGGCTACATTCCTCAAAAATCTAGGGGAGCTAGGTCAATCTAAACGACTCTACAGTAGCTCCAAAGCGGGCTGTCTACCCTGAACTTTTATTTCGGCCTGATGAACCCTGAGCAGACACCTGTTTTCAAAGATAAATAGACTTCCTGTATTTTCCTGTTTCTTCATTCGTTGGACTCGGGCTTTATCACAGGAGCTACATAGTTCATAATAAGCCCAACTAGTAAAGGGACGGTCAGTTTGGTCACTTTATCATGAAGCTTCATTTACCTTCTAGTATCAATAATATTATGTCCTGTGTAGGTGTCGTATAGCCTGTTACACCCTCCGGCGCACCGGCACACCTTCCCTTCTACTCATTTCATATCCCCTCTCCCTTTTCTCCCTTCTCCCCCTGTTCCCCACCCTTGCGCCTCTTCTTTACCTTTCTGTTCTCACTCACTCACTCACTCACTCAATCACACACTCACCCGATCACTCACTAACTCACTCACTCACTCACTCACTCACTCACTCACTCACACACACTCACTCGATCACTCACTCACTCGATCACTCACTCACGTATCCCTCCCTCCTCTCTCACCCCTCCCTCCCTCGCTCCCCAGTCACCCCTCCCTCCTCAGTCACCCCTCCCTCATCAGTCACCCCTCCCTCATCAGTCACCCCTCCCTCCTCAGTCACCCCATCCCTCCTCAGTCACCCCTCCCTCCTCAGTCACCACTCCCTCCTCAGTCACCCCTCCCTCCTCAGTCACCCCTCCCTCCTCAGTCACCCCTCCCTCCTCAGTCACCCCTCCCTCCTCAGTCACCCCTCCCTCCTCAGTCACCCCTCCCTCCTCAGTCACCCCTCCCTCCTCAGTCACCCCTCCCTCCTCAGTCACCCCTCGCTCCTCAGTCACCCCTCCCTCCTCAGTCACCCCTCCCTCCTCAGTCACCCCTCCCTCCCCAGTCACCCCTCCCTCCTCAGTCACCCCTCGCTCCTCAGTCACCCCTCCCTCCTCAGTCACCCCTCCCTCCTCAGTCACCCCTCCCTCAGTCACCACTCCTTCCTCAGTCACCCCTCCCCTCTCTCCTTACTCATCCTTGCCCCCCCCCCTCGTCCCTGCCCCCTCCTTTCCCCTTTCAAGATCTACCAAAAGGATTGTTCAGCTTCCTGGCCCGCCCTTGATCCTCTCTGATAACTAAAAAGGGAGGAGACATCTTTACACAGCAGCAACAGGAGGACACCAGGGGATGTGGGGGGGGGGGGGGCAGGGGCAGGTGATAGGCTGCAGACAGGGTGAGGATATAGACTAGATCCTAGATAGCCTTCTCCTAGGTAGCCTTGTAGATCTAGATAAAGTGGGTGTAGCAGTGAGCAAGATGAAAGTGAATAGGAGGAAAGCTGTGGAGTATGTACACTGTTATTCCTTAGTACTGATCAACTTCCTTAGTCATCTCTTGGCTCCCTGTGCAACCAACCCATGTCAGTCAGGTCAGTCAATACTGACCAACCTACCTTAGTCTTTTCATTTCTAGGAATGACAGGTGTATCATGGTTGGTCATTTTGACCAACCTCATAAATCAACATGATTAACCCTAGCTAGTCAACATGACTGACCCAGATGGCCATGATTATTTTGTTTGGAATCAAGGATGTTATCTATAATATCCAGTGGAAATATTTACCCACACCCATCAGTCTCATAAAAAAGACATCAGATGCTTCACATCATATACATTGACAACCCATGAGCGAAATCACTCTAGGATTTTGGAAAAGCAGCATTTGTAGAAGTGTGGATGTATATTTCACTTGATACAAGGCAGGTGTTCATGTTCCTTAAACAACATCATTCACAGGGTTATCAATGTATATATGGTATATTTCTGTTAACTCTAATGTAAGTTTGAATTGCAAAATCCTAAATGCATGAAGTACCGTAAATTCCCGCGTACTACCCGCGGGTTGTACGCGAACCAAACTCAGCTTTCATTTGATACCAAACATGCCTATATGGAGTGCGGGTTATACGAGGCTTTTTATCATTATAGAACAGTACTAAAATTGAAATTTTCAGATCCAGAAACGGGTTATAGGATTTTCCTGAGTTAGGGGTGCGAGTTATACGCGAGGTGCTGGTTATACGCGGGAATTTACGGTGATTAAGATTTTAGATTATTTCAACACGTATAGATCACATATAAGTGTAGACCCTCTATAAAAGCCCCTTACAATCTTTGCTGCCATCTGGTGTGTAATTTGTGCAATATACACTTAGTCATTTCAGTTTTAGCAAACTATGTGCCGTCTATAATCACAATATAGGCAAGACTTCCTAAGTTGTTGATTGGCTTAGTCCCACCTTTCCATCTTGGGGCCCTTGATCTGGGGGTACTCATGTCCCCTGTTAATTTTTTTAAATGCTAATGTCGCCAAGTCGATTTGGAGAAATGCCCCATGTCCCATGTCGCTGTCTATTTATTCATCCTGTCCCATGTCACTAAGACCCATAATAGCCCATGTTGCTATGTCAAATTTAGGGGTCTAGGTCAGTCAGTAGTGACCAACCCATCTTAGCCTTTTCATTCACACGAGTATTTGCCTTAAGCTAAGTCTTTATGAGTGAAGCATTAGCCATATTTTGTTATGCCTCAGACATATTAGAATATCAGTTTGTCATTCTGACCAATGTCCCTATGACGACGGATAGCCACTACAGACTAAGCACAGGAACATAACGATTATCAGTGTTCTCTCAACCTACCCTTACCTTGGTATAGTGAGCTAATGTCCCAGGCATGTCCCCCCTAGGTATGTGGTGTGTGTGTGTGCCCCGGCCAGACATCAGGGTGGTGGTGGGTAGCCTCAGCTGCCTCCAGACTGGACGACGTTAGCTCCTCCACACACTCCTCCAGCTGTCTCTGTTCTCCTCCAGGGCCTTGTACCCACAGCAGGCCTCACTGCCTACAAGCAGCCTCCTCCAGCAGCCCTGTCCACCCCTACAGGGTAGCAGCAGGGGCAGGTAGCACTGAGGCATGCTTAAGTTAACAATGCTGGGGAGGGGAGGTGGCACTAGTTTGTACTAGGGTTGCAGATACCCATGGTATTAGTGGTGTTGTTGTGGCAGCTATTAGCAGTAGTCACACAGGAGGAGAGACTGGGCAGTCTTAGAGGTAGTCATAGTTCTTTGACGCCTAATGCCAGGACGCTAGTTTGTACTGGAGTTGTAGATGGCCATGGTTCCAGTGGTGGTAGTGTGGCAGCTAGTGGTGACACATGTGGAGTGGCTGGACAGTCTTTAAATAGTAGTAGTTCTTTGACGCCTCATGCTTCTGGAGTATCCCTAACAGGAGACCAGTTTGTAATAGGACAGTAGATAGCCGTGGTCCTAGCGGTGGTAGTTTTTGCACCTAGTGTTGGTGGCACAGGTGGAGAAGCTGGACAGTCTTAGTACTAGTAGCAGTTCTTTGACGCCTCATGGTAGCAGCTTAGTAGGAATGGTGGGTAGTAGTTCTTTGACGCTTCATACTATATTGATAGTAGTCTCACTGTCTCACCCACTGATAACTATAACAGCCTGATAACACTGTCACCACTAGTAGAGGAGAGTACTACTGGTATAATGGTGATGGAGACAGGAGAGCAGTAGGGTGGCAGCAGCATTGGTCGTCCTCCTGTAGCTGTATGTAGACAGTTCCCATGTGAGGGAGAACACACTTTGCCACCAGACCGGCTGACTGCTGGCTGGTGGGGGATGGGGTGGCCGGTGGTGGTGGGGTGATGGTGGTGGTGGTGGTGGTGGCATCAAAGTGGTGCTGATGCTGGTGGTAGGAGAGGCGCAGGAGGCCTACTGGAGAAGACAGACAAGCCTTCTCTTCTCCCTCACACACCTTTGGTGGTACCCCTTCTACTACTGCTGCTGTCCATCCTCCTACCTCTCTCCAGTCCAGTATCAGGCCCTACTACATGTAGCCGTCTCTACAATATCCGGGCTCCACCACTAAGTCCTCCTGGCCCTCCTCCTCCTGCTGCTCCCCTTCCTGCAGGTTGCTCCTGGCGGTCCTCCTTCCTTCCTCCAGTAGGTTCCAGCAGACACACCCTACCTCCGCCTGGGTCCTTCCGGAGACAGCACCACGGGGAGGTGAGGGATAGGGGTGGGGGGTGTATAGATGTAAACTCAGATCAGCAGGTCTCCACCCCCACTACATGGGGTCCCTATGTGTGCCATGGAGGAAGGTGTGTGTGTGTGGGGGGTGGGGGGGGGGGGTGGGGGGGGATCCTCCCTCCTCTGTCAGGCAGATCTTCCTCCTGTGTTTTCCTTCTGTACCTGAGTAGTGGTGGTGGTGGTGGTGGTGGTGTCGGTGGTGGCCATAGTGCCTGCTGCCCACCTTCCCCCTGCTCCTCCTCCAGCGTCTCCTCCTCCAGCACTGACTGCCTCTCCAGTACCTGCTGGTGCTGCCACCACTCCGCCTGCTGCACTCTCCAAGCCAAGCCTCACTCTCCCAGCAGTCTCAAATAAGAGTCTGCTCCAAAGGCTCGGACTATGGGTAATAGGACTACTCTTGCTGCTCTCCTACACCCACCATACACTGCAGTCCCCATGTACAGAGAATAAAGTAAAGGAGTCAGTTGTGTCTCCCACGTGGCTCTGGTAAAATAGAGAGTCAAATCAGTGTCAACTTGACTTGAATCTTTACTATCAGTGTCAACCCAAGTTGACTCTTCATATAAGCAGAGCCAATAGCTGTTTGACACTCCATTTTACCAGAGCCACGTGGGAGACACACTTGACACCTTTGCTTTTCTGTGTGTATATACAAAGACAATAGTTCCCGAGAATAGTTCAATTTCGACCATAAAACATGACCAATACTTCTGTTGCGTTTATTATTTGTTCTTCATACATTTTATAAAATATTAAAATCGATTCAGGATTGTAGAAATACATATTTTCAAAGTGTGGCGTAGGTAACTTTTCAGGGAAATCCACCACGTTCTGGCGGAGAGAAGCTTGTGCTGGTAGAAATGAATGAGAGAATCTGCTGGGAGATTGTCTGTCTCCAAGCATAGCCTCCATACGGACGTTACAGGAACTACTTTCATTTCTGTCAAAAGGCAGCGGATCACACTGAAAGCTTACCTACGCCATGCTTTGCCGATACCCATATGTAGTACAGTACATCAATTTAACTTTTCATTTATTTCAGAGAATATGTGAAGAATTGAAGCTCTTCCTGGAAACTATGTTCCAATCATCTTTGGGTGTCCAAAATAGAGTGTACACTTCCTCTTTGTAGAGTCACGTAAAGATGATTGTGGACTTTTAGTTGCACACCTTCCCATGGTGCCTTATAGCCTACCCACTCTCCAAGCTGGGGTCTTGTTAAAACATGTGCTTTGGGCAGAGTTTCATGTTGAGAGACTGTGCTGGGGGAGTGCTGCTACTGCTGCTGCTGGTAGCTGCTGGTAATAGCACCAGCAACCAGCTCTGTGCCCTGTCCCACTCTGTCACGAGACAACAGAGGGCACCACCAATTACCTCTCTGGACGTTTACGTCCATCTCTATACACCTCACTGCATGCTAAATCATACTAACTGGCTTTGAGTCACAGAGCAGTTAGGAGAGTGATGTCCACATACAGATCTTCTGCTGGAGATGTTTACCCCAGCACAGAGAGGACTTCTGCTGGCTCCGCCTGTCCCAGAATGACCCTTCCTCCTCTCGCACCCCCCCCCCCCCACCCCCGCTGCAGGGAGCCCTGACAGGTTCCCACCCACCTACCCCTACGGCCACCACTGCCTAATCCCACCGCAGCCAGTCAACTACCTTTTCCCACGCTTAGCCCTTTAAGGACCACATGGTGTGTTAATGCCGTCGCGACGCATGTAGACCTATGCAGCCATGGCATGTAACTCGCCAGGGCTGCATTCAATCATCATTTCATGAGTTGATGTATGTATACACCACCGAAGGGTGCGTATGGTGCATGATCACTCGCCAGGGCTACATGCATATGTACCATGACGATAAATCGCCAGAGTGCATTAAATCACTATACGGCTCTTTAAGGGTTAGAAACCCCATGCTTGCCGCCTCAGGAGGAGGAGGAAGAGGAGGGGGGGAGGGGTATTGAATGGTCAGTCTCCCTGCTGCCGGTCCCCAGCACTGCTACCTACTATGGGGGGGGGGGGGGGCACTACCCTCCCTGTCCTAAACCACTAAACCATCCCCTCCAGGGGGGGGGGGGCAGTGTCCTTATTTAGACATCCTCTCTCCTCCTTCTGATAATCCTAATCGACAGGGATTATCTATCCCAGGCTATGGCACTGGTTTGGGTGCTGCCTCTCAGGTGGTACTTTATGAGGTGTCAGACTGTTTTCAGTGGTTACCATACAATTTGCTTTTCTGTATCATATAAATCCAGATGACGTGCCAACGTAGCCAGCAATTTATGTTGTTACAAATCTAATGAATATCATGAAGAAGATTATGATCTATTAAATGCTTCTTTTTCAAATTAAAAAATCTCGTTTTAATAGCACTAACACTGATACTACTATTACTGTGGCGGGGGGGGGGTGTAGCAGAGAGGGGGGCATGTTGTCATTGGTTCCTCTATGCAGCCCTGTGGCAGCAGGGGGGGGGGGGAGCTGTAGCAGGGAGGGGGGCATGTTGTCATCGGTTCCTCTATGCAGCCCTGTGGCAGCAGGGGGGGGGAGCTGTAGCAGGGAGGGGGGGGGGTGTTGTCAGTGGTTCCTCTATACAGCCCTGTGGCAGGGGGGGGGGGCTGTAGCAGGAGGGGGGGGCATGTTGTCATTAGTTCCTCTATGCAGCCCTGTGGGGGGGTGTAGCAGGAGGGGGGGCATGTTGTCATTAGTTCCTCTATGCAGCCCTGTGGGGGGGGGGGGGGGGTGTAGCAGGGAGGGGGGCATGTTGTCATTAGTTCCTCTATGCAGCCCTGTGGGGGGGGGGGGGCTCTAGCAGGGAGGGGGGCATGTTGTCATTGGTTACCCTATGACAGCAGGCCTGTGTGTGGAGGAGGGGGGGGTATGTTGAGCCGCTCACTGGTTGGAGCAGTATAAGAGGGGCTCACCTCGGGCTCACACCTTCAGTAGCCATGGTAACCGTAACGGCAATATTAGAAGCAGCAGCGGCAGCAGCAGTGGCGGCCGCCGCGCTAGTGACGGCCTCATCTCCCTTTTTCTCGCACTTTCCGTCGCCATGGATCCCCACAGGCGTTCTAGGTGCGAGCTACTGCCTCCCTGCCCAGACGTAGGGCAGTGATGTCACCCTGCCCAGAGGTAGTAATGTCACCCTGCCCAGACGTAGGGCAGTGATGTCACCCTGCCCAGACGTAGTGATGTCACTCTGCTCAGACGTAGGGCCGTGATGTCACTCTGCTCAAACGAAGGGCCGTGATGTCACCCTGCCCAGACGTAGTGATGTCACTCTGCTCAGACGCAAGGCCCTGATGTCACCCCGCCCAGACGCAGGGCTCTGATGTCACCCCGCCCAGACGTAGGATCGTGATGTCACCTTGCCCAGACGTAGGGCAGTGATGTCACCCTGCACTATGTCCCACTCTGGTTAGACACTAGCACATCCCCTCAGTCTCCAGTTCACTCTCCCTGTCCATGCTTCTGTCTCTCCATCTGTCTCTCAGTCTCGGCCTGTATTTTTCTCCATCCCTCTCTTTCTGTCCGCCAACCTCTCTCTCTGTCCATCTATATAAGTCTCCTCCTGTCTCTTTATCTCTCTTTATATCTCTATGTACCTGTATCTGTCTTTCTATGTCTGTGTCCGTCTTTCTCTTCCTCTGCCTGTTTCTCTGCCACTGTCTACCTCCATATCTATAACTATATCTATATAAGTATAGATATCTATATATGGCGCCAAGGCTGTGTGGACTGAATCCTCCCCTGCTTCCGGTGGAGGTTATCAGGAGAAGAGCCCCTCGGCTGGGGTTGGGACTTAGGGAGAGGCGCCTTAGGCCTCGCGGACACCACGCTACCACTTATGTGGCCAGCCCCGATGGCGGGGGCGGGCGTTGGTCAGGTGGGTGTGTGAGTGTGTGGGTGTGTGTGTGTGGGGGGGGGGGGGGGGTAGTCGATAGTGTCGTTGTCGTGGGAGAGGCGTCAGTTGACGACGATGGTATTTTAGTCTACATAGTCCCTGTGGTTACTAACATGTATATTGGGTCCTGGCCCAAGTGTCTTAGGGAGACTGAGAGCCTATGATATAATTCTTATTCCTCTTAGACATGCTGGAGTCTCTTCCCCTTAAGATCCTACTCGTACATGGTTTACGTTCTCCCAAATAAGCTACCTGCCCCAACCCCCATCTCCATCCTCCCTTCCACTCTCTCCATCTTTTTTTTCACCTCCCTCCCTCTACCCTCCACTACTACCCATGCAGGTACCGCACCCTCCACGGTTCCCCCTGTCTGTCCGCCTGTCCCCTGTCCTTCTTCCCACCCCCTGTCCGTCCACCAGCTCTACAGCACCTCTATACTACTAGCACAGTGGTAGCTAGCACACTACAGGGTACACAATACGACTAGCGTCACTAGCTGGGTAAAGGAGACAACACGGGGGCTCACCAGGACCTCGTCTCACGCCAACGGCGCCATAGCGGGCAGAAGCAGTAGCAGCAGTGGCTACAACATGGCGGCGCTTCCGCATCCGGTTCGTCCATGGTGGTGGCGGTGGTCTACCCCCTTTGGTGGTGCCAGTGTCTGAGACTGTGCGGATGCTGCTGATGCTGCTGGTGGTGGTTTGTGGTGTGGGTGGTGGTGCAGGGGTGGTGGTGGTGGTGGTGCAGGGACGGGCGGAGGTAGGTAATCCTAAAGGGGGTGAGCTCATCCTTAATACGGCAGACCGTGGAGGAGGTTCTAGCTCTAGGTGTGCTGGTAGTGTAGCAGTAGGGGCGCCGCACCCCCATGAGCACCACCGCCCGCGCCATGACCCGGCCTGGCCGCGCTCTGAGCTGCTCCCCGAACTGCTCACCGACCAGCTCCCTCTACCTCGGCTGCTGCAGCCGCTCCCTGCTCCACTGCTGCTGCTGCTGTTGCTCCTCCAGCATCCAGCCGCTCTGGCAGCTCTGCCATTCTGCACCAGATGAGTGTTCGGAAGGCCTCTCTGTCGGGTCCAAATTTCTAGCAGAGCCATCAATGTTCTAACATTGAATCCATCTTGAATTGGATCCATCTGGATGTCTTAACATATTTCATCCACTGGTTGGTAGAAACTGCCGTGGCCATACAGAGAGTTAATGACCTAGACGGGGGCGCCACGTTTTCTACAGAATGTTGCTTCTCCAGCGCTGGTGGCTGTAGTAGCAACTCAACAGAGTCTAGTCCTGGTCATTCTACGCAGGGGGCGTGAGAGCATGCTGCTATCTTGTGGGGTCTAGGCAGTGGAGACGCCATTTGCAATTGAGTTAATCCAAATTGGGAATATCTACTGTAACCGGAAATACTGCTGGTTCCTGTAGTAACCCAGTAGTCAAAAGAAGCTATATAACGATAATTCTGGTGGCTCCATGTGCGCGGCCATGTTAGTTCTGTCCTCGGAATATCCCGCGAGAATTAGCCGGGTACTAGACTCACACATGATTTTCCAGCAACCAGCTGCTTTCCGAGAGCAGAACCAACATCTCACGAGACCTGCCTGTGCCAGCGATCACACAGTGGTCCCGGGAACAAGTTTGCTCCCGTTTCATCGTTATACTGGTGCCAAGGTCCCACTGTCTCCAGATTGGGGATCAGAGGTCGGCGACCAGCATAGACTAGGCTAGCATTGTCTTAAGCTGATCTCATGCAGTGGTATATTCAGGTTTACATGAATGTATAAGGAGTTATGATTGACTACAAGACTGGTTGCCGGTAATCTCTGCTGTCATGATCTGTATACTATATAATATACTTTATTTTTGATATTGTGTAAACTTGATTATGTGATTGCAATCAGAATTGTAATAAAATAATATATTATCATTATGTAAACCAAACTATGGCAGCCAACGCGTCGCTGATAGGTCTTATCCATCTATAAGCATGTGCTATGAAGTGATGAACCCTTACGCCTCTACATACCTACGAGGCCACCAGTCAGTCTGTCATGGTTATTTTGACATACACTCAGTTACCTGTGAGTTGTCTACTAAATAAACGAGTCTCGCATGGACTCATTGAAACAAAACAAAAATCAGAGGCCCCAGATAACTGCCTATCTCCATGACCCACACCTTGGTCATGTTGCAGGGACGGGGCCCAGTCGTGACTACGGCTCACAGAGACAGCACCTTGTGTTGGAGATTCTGCTCCGCTTCTCTGCCATTCTGCACCAGATGAGTGTTCAGAAGGCCTCTCTGTCGGGTCCAAATCTCTAGCAGAGACTTCATTCCCTTGATTCTCGCTGCAGAATTTACTCCATCTGCATAAACTAACATACATCTTCTACTAGTGGCTAGAGATAGCTGTATACATACAGAGAGTTAATTGACCTAGATGATTGGCGCCCTTTCTGTCTACAGAATGGTTCTCGGCCACTGGTGCGGCTGATCATTCACCAGTGGAGCCCGCCATGCGAGCCAGCAGTGGCCATGCCATCCAGTCAGTCAGGCAGACATGCTCCTCCTCCTCCAGGTTGTATCATTACATATAAAGGGTGGAGGTGTTAGTATTAATAGTAGTGTAATGTACTGGAGGGGTAGAGAAGGATAACAACTGTCTCTTTAGTGTCGCCATTGGAGCTGCTCGTATCCGGGTTTAAATCTCCTTCAGGTACCATAGGGAGTGGGGGGGGGGGGGGTGAAGCAGTAGGGTGCCCCCCCCTTCACTAAGTAGTCTACTCTATGATGAGTTGATACCCACCTAGTCATAAGTATGTGTCTATTTTGCTCACTATCTCTGTCTTCCTCCGTATTCCTCTGTCTTCCTCTGTCTGCCCCTGCCTCCCCCTGTCTTCCTCTGTCTGTCTTTGTCTTCCTCTGTATTCCTCTGTCTCAATCTGTCTCTGTATGTCTGTCTGTCTCTGTCTCCCTCTATGTTTCCCTCTCCATCTCTCTGTATCCGTTCTGAGCAGGTTCAGATGTGAAAATCTCTTGGACTCCGCATTTCACACGAACAACTAACTTCTTCTCAGTTAAATCTGCCTTCAAAATACCCCCTTCCATCGACCATTATTCGCACATTCCCGGGCCCAGAAATGACCCACCTTCTCTGCTATAAGCTGACATATCGAGAAAGATGTAATTGTTAAACATTGTAATTGAAATCAGAAGGGGTGAATGGACATATTTACATCACTACCTGTTTTTAAACTTTCATGAACCCATCGTAAATAAACTCTAAATTTCCTTGGGAAAAAAAAGAGAGTTGAAGAAATGGCAAGTGGATTGGAAATCTAGCCCTTTTTCCATTTTTGTATGATGGTAGTTTCGGTTTGAGTGTAGAGCGTGGTTACCTAGAGCGTCATCCTTATTCACCTTTAGAGCAGCAGCTGCTCGCCATCTGCTCACCACCCCCTCTACCTCTACCATCTGCTCACCCTGACCATCTGCACGGTGCTCTGTCATTGACAACCGAAAGCCCCCACGTCATCCTATGAGCCTCACAACCCACCCCGCAACACTTGATATATTCTCGGCGAAATAACACAAATATTGTTTCTCTTCATATTCTCCGCTATCTTGTTACGGGTAGGTGCTTATGGCTAATCATGGTTATACTGGTTGTACAGGGAACATGGAGATTTTGAGCAAATTTAACCCCAAATGATTTTATTAGGTTTGGTTCTGCATTGCTTGAATAGGCCAGGAGTACCGCAATTCTAACAGTGACTCTTAAAATTCGTACTACAGGTATTAGACACTATTATGTGACCGTTAACCTTTGTTAACCCGTTGATCCGTTTACTGCGCAGTGCATTAAATCATCATGATATCAGTCGTCATATGCATGAATGCATCATGATGACCCTGTGCGATTGATTCACCCCATAGGGTCAGCATGATGCACCAATGCAGCCCAAGCGAGTTACTCGCTGGGGCTGCATTGATCCATCATGATGTTAGCGACATGCCGTCCTTAAAGGGTTAAGGGGTAGGAAATGTTCGCTGAGCATCTCACAGAGCAGCTCAGCTACAACTGCAGACAGTGGCGCCCTCCAGCGGCACAGGCGGGAACCTGTCACATACTGGTACCCGGGATAAAATAGATATGCTATCGCCTCCATGGTATTCCTAAATAGGGAAGATTCACCTGGAGTTGGACACAATACCCTGAGACGGACAGTGGAATTTGAGGTTATTTATGTTCGAAAGGCGTCTAGTTTTTATTTGTTTTTTTTTGGAAAGTATAACACTTAAACGTTACCATTATGCACAAATAAAGAGCTTGAATAACCAGAAAAGCAAGTGTCCGTCTCCAGGTGTGTGTCCTACTGCAGGTGAATCTACCCTATATCCCATTCTGTGACTCATTCCGAAGGTTCCCTAGTTGTTGTATATATAGGGTTCTGTAGCGATGCCACACAAAAGGGCTGGGAGCTTTACGATTTTGGACAACAATTTATGATGTAGTAAGTTATCATTAATGAACACGGAGATCCCGGGGGAAAGTAGGAAGCTTTTCCTCTATATATAAACTATTATGCACTATAGCATTAACATCAACTGTATAGAGCCCATGCTTCTTTTTGGACTATACAAAAGCACTTTCTGATCATCCAGATACCAAATAACCATGTAATCCGCCCTTCTTTCCCTGTCTTGTGGCCTAATTCCGCAAAATGGACTCTTTGTCCACTAAACCTGAAGGTTGTGACATCATATAGCATATATGTGCACCAGTGTGCTTTGGAATTTAGGCATTTCTCAAGGGCTACCTTTACGTGTTTTTAAAAGTTAATGGTGACTTTAACCTAACCTTCAATGGCCTTCAAATCAACCTCATGGGGCAGTAAGATATTAAGTACTGAACTTTAGGGGCCACAGGGTGTTTCAATGTGTTGCACTCTTGGTCGTCATGGTGCATGAATGTAGCCCTGATGAGCCTACTTGCTAGCCTTACCTCAAACACAGGACCGGAAAGGCGCACTAGTCAACCCTATACTTTGTCCCGGGGAACAGTGTAGTCTGAAGTCATGGGAGCCACGTTAAACCGAAGCAAAACTGATATGTACTGCACTGTAAATAGTTAGTGTAGGTAGGTACACAGTAAAATCTATTGTAGATCTACGATATTATCTACCGTAGAATGGATTTACAGTAGAATCTACTGCAGATTTACAGTAGATTCTACTGTTTACCTACAATGGACTGTACACCTACAGTAGAAACCACTGTACACCTACTAAAAGGGCAACCAGCTTTTAACGGTGTTTGACGTCACTAGCACCTTCTAGTACCTCAGGTATTTGGGGGCTACTCCCCATGTCCTTATCAAGCTAATCCCCTGCACCCACACCGAGAACAAAAAGGACTGATAACAAATTTACCCATAATGCACTGCTCTGCAGTCGCGGGCCTAACCACAGTGCATTACTCTGAGTCAAGATGGCGGCCCCCATAGCCTAATGCGCTAGTGCCATTATTTACCTCTCCAATGATCAGCCGGCCAGTCCCAAACACCTACGTCCCCCATGCGTATGGAGAGGTTAAAAGTGCTTAACGAAAAAGTTGCCTTTCGGTATCCACAGTTCACAGGTCTATTACCATTGTGGGCCAAATAATCAAAATGTCGGTTTAAATCTGACAAAGCAGACCGGCGGTTGCATTTTTTAGAATAACATTTTTTTTCCCGCTGAACTCATTTTTGGGTCAGGTTATAGGTCTTTCGCTCTCGAACCCTAAATAATTGTCCGATTTGCTGACTGTAGAAAACGGAGAGTTGCAAGAAAATGCAGAAAAATAATAAATATACATATGGGGGCCCGGCACTGTTTTACTACAGCCGGTTGGGTTACCTGGATCCAACCAATTTTTCCTTTTGGCCGGATGAAAATGTTTTCCTTTCAGACGGTGCCTGTTGCACAGCGACAGCGGACAGTTGTGGATACAGACTTCGCCCAAATCCCAAGTATCCTTCACGTAGGGAATAAGCCATTTTACCCTTGGCCCCACCGTGAGAGGGTTAAGGGAGAAAAGGGGATAGAGTGCGTGCGTGTGTGTGTGTGTGGGGGGGGGGGGTGGATAATTAGAGGTTTGGCAGCAGTTTGGGCAAGGCCCTGTGGGGTATGTGGAAGAAGATGTGTGTGTGTGAGGTGTGTGTGAGGTGTGTGCGAGGGCGTGCGGGGAGGGCGCACGGGGGGAGGCTAAGAAGTGAGGATGTTGGGATGTTGGGATGTTGGGATGTGGAGATGTGGGGATGTGAGGGAGTGGCGGTATGTGCGTTGGTGGGGGGGGGGGGGGGTAAAGTGTATGTGTGTTTTGGGCGAGGCAGGGGTAGGTAAAGTGCAGATGTGTGCGTGTGTGGGGATGAAGGTAGAAGTGTGTCTGTGGTGGGGGGGGGGGGTGTCTGGAGGTCAGTCCGTCTGGAGGAGACTGATTAATACAACAACCCTCCCCCTCACCCTCCCACACACACAAAACCACATACCCTCCTCCCTTCCCCTTCACTGGGCGCAGGAACCCAGCACATGTACTCAACGTGTTCGCAGGTACAATAGTATTGCTAATGTGGATATAATATTGATAATGTCTCTTTGCCAATATGGTTCAAATAGGTAAAAACATTTTTTTGAACTACCGGTAGTGTCACTTTAACAAGTCCCATTGACCGTGGCTGCGTATAATGACTGCATACATCTATAGCATAAATCACAAACTACTGTCCCAGAACGGGGGTAGAAAATTCGACCCTTTGACCGAAAGGTAGGAAAAATGTCGACCCCGCTTGGGAAGGAGGGATGAATGAAAATTTCACCTCGGCCACTCCTTGTCCTTATAGCCCCGAGATGCTCAACTTAAACCCACACCTCTGATATCACAGTCATGAGATAACTGATCCCCTTCTCGGAGCATCTTTAGCCCCTTCAGCCGTACACCACATAAGGCAAAACACTAATTTGGTGGGGTTCAGGTCAAAGCCAAATAAACCGCTAGCTTTCATACACTGATAATAAAACCTATAGTCAGTACTGACTATACCATCATATTTTGACCCCCGTAGTCAGGAGACTATACAACTTAGTCACATATTAGTCATAAAGATAGTCAGTAGTGACTATATGTGGATCACACAAATTGATGATGTCACAAGAATGTGTGCACAGGAAACAGTTAGGATTCAAATTTGAATGGTCCATGGACTTCAGGTAGGCACATCCTCTCCTAAACCACTGTTCTATGGATATCCCTGCTTGTTATATGTTATGTTACAGTTGACTATGACAACTTAAGATGTTATAGGGTGCATGAGTTCTCATGTTTGATAGAGTTATCATGGTAATTTGTTCCAATTTTGATCACATAGACATACATGAACAGTGTATGTCTAGACTGACAGAGCATGATAGGCCTACATAGGAGCCTGTCACCTGCTTATCCTAGCCTGTCCCCTGGCCTGTCTTATCCTAGCTTGTCTCCTGGCCTGCCTTATCCTAGCCTGTCCCCTGGCCTGCCTTATCCTAGCCTGTCCCCTGGCCTTCCTTATCCTAGCCTGCCACATGCCCTGCCTCATCCTAGCCTGTCCCCTGCCCTGCCTCATCCTAGGCTGTCCCTGCCCTATCCTAGCATGTCCCCTGCCCTGCCTTATCCTAACCTGTCCCTGCCCTGTTTTATCCTGGCCTGTCACCTGCCCTGCCTTATCCTAGCTTGTCCCCTGGCCTGCCTTGTCCTACCCTGTCACCTGCCCTGCCGTATCCTAGCCTGTCCCCTGCCCTATCCTAGCATGTCTCCTGCCCTGCCTTATCCTAGACTGTCCCTGCCCTGCTTTATCCTGGCTGTCACTTGCCCTGCCTTATCCTAGCCTGTCCCCTGCCCTATCCTAGCATGTCTCCTGCCCTGTCCTATCCTAGCATGTCTCCTGCCCTGCCTTATCCTAGACTGTCCCTGCCCTGCTTTATCCTGGCTGTCACTTGCCCTGCCTTGTCCTACCCTGTCACCTGCCCTGCCTTATCCTAGCCTGTGCCCTGCCCTATCCTAGCATGTCTCCTGCCCTGCCCTATCCTAGCATGTCTCCTGCCCTGCCTTATCCTAGACTGTCCCTGCCCTGCTTTATCCTGGCTGTCACTTGCCCTGCCTTATCCTAGCCTGTCACCTGGCTTGCCTTATCCTAGCCTGTCACCTGCTCTGCCTTATCCTAGCCTGTCCCCTGCCTTGCCTTATCCTAGCCTGTCCCCTGGCCTGCCTTAACCTAGCTTGTCCCCTGCCCTGCCTTATCCTAGCCTGTCATCTGCCTTGCCTTATCATAGCCTGTCCCCTGCCCTGCTTTATCCTGGCCTGTCACCTGCCCTGCCTTATCCTAGCTCGTCCCCTGCCCTGCCTTATTCTTGCCTGTCCCCTGCCCTGCCTCATCCTAGCCTGTCCCTGCCCTGCCCTATCCTACTAGCCTGGCCCCTGCCCTGCCTTATCCTAGCTTGTCCCCTGCCCTGCCTTATCCTAGCTTGTCCCCTGGCCTGCCTTATCCTGGCCTGTCACCTGCTCTGTCGTTATCCTAGCCTGTCCCCTGCCTTGCCTTATCCTAGCTTGTCCCCTGGCCTGCCTTATTTAGCCTGTCCCCTGCCCTGCCTCATCCTAGCCTGTCCCTGCCCTGCCCTGCCCTATCCTACTAGCCTGGCCCCTGCCCTGCCTTATCCTAGCTTGTCCCCTGTCCTGCCTTATCCTAGCTTGTCCCCTGGCCTGCCTTAACCTAGCTTGTCCCCTGCCCTGCCTTATCCTAGCCTGTCATCTGCCTTGCCTTATCCTAGCCTGTCCCCTGCCCTGCTTTATCCTTGCCTGTCACCTGCCCTGCCTTATCCTAGCTTGTCCCCTGGCCTGCCTTGTCCTAGCCTGTCCCCTGCCCTGCCTCATCCTAGCCTGTCCCTGCCCTGCCCTGCCCTATCCTACTAGCCTGGCCCCTGCCCTGCCCTATCCTACTAGCCTGGCCCCTGCCCTGCCTTATCCTAGCCTGTCCCCTGGCCTGCCTTATCCTGGCCTGTCACCTGCTCTGTCGTTATCCTAGCCTCTCCCCTGCCTTGCCCTGCCCTATCCTACTAGCCTGTCCCCTGCCCTGCCTTATCCTAGCTTGTCCCCTGTCCTGCCTTATCCTAGCTTGTCCCCCGCCCTGCCCTATCCTAGCCTGTTCCCTGCCCAGCCTCATCCTAGCCTGTCCCCCGCCCTGCCTTATCCTAGCTTGTCCCCTGGCCTGCCTTATCCTGGCCTGTCACCTGCTCTGTCATTATCCTAGCCTGTCCCCTGCCTTGCCTTATCCTAGCTTGTCCCCTGGCCTGCCTTATTTAGCCTGTCCCCTGCCCTGCCTCATCCTAGCCTGTCCCTGCCCTGCCCTATCCAACTAGCCTGTCCCCTGTCCTGCCTTTTCCTAGCCATGTCTACCCTGCTGAACCTTGACCTGCCTTCAGTACTTAAGTTTCCCTTATTTCTCATGATTGACTATATCTATTAGTCATTGTGACTACTTTAGACCATGAAACCATTAAATTCATAGTCACTTGACTATATAGCCCAAATCAGCTGATTTAATGGCTGACTATAGGTTGACTATATGACTAACTTACTATAGACATAGGTGACTAACTTTGTATAGTCGTTTTTGCTACATTCATGTGACTATAGAAATGTAGTCCGTAGTGACTAACATTTCCAGGTCCATTATTATCAGTGTAAAGTGCCGAGGTCCCTAGGAGTTTTAGGGACGATTTGTGACGTCATTTTTGAAACCCCTCGATCCACCTACATGTCCTATTATCTAAAACCACACCTTTCATTGGTTCGCTCTGAGGTCACCTTGACCCGGGCAGCCATCTAATTTACATATTTCTCCAATGTCCTTTTTATGGCCAATATAAACCGTTTTTCATTGTGGGCCCGATACTTAATCTCCTGGAGGCACCCGTCCGCCCCCCTGACCTAGGGCTTGTTCTCCACGGTAGATGGAGCTGCATATTCATGGGTAATGCCATCAGATGATAACCGTCAGAATAATCAACCCAGGGGTCCATTTCTGATCCAGTATACTAGAGAGTGAATCATGCTAGCCCTACACTGTTAGAAGTAAATGTAGCTGAACAGTAGAATCTACTGTTGTTTTACAGTATGATACTGATGACCGTATCAGTGTACATTGGAATCTACTGTAGTTTCACAATAATTATAATACTGATGCATTAGTGTACAGTAGAATCTACTGTAGTTTTGCAGTACGATACTGATGTATTAGTGTATTAGAAAATATCTCCCCCCCCCCACCTATGGTAACACAAGGGCTTTTTAGCTAGAAGGAGCATCTTTATCCCCCCCCCCCCCCCCACTCCCCAAGAAGGATTATTATTTTGTACACCCTCGTCCAAGCCAAACCAGCCGTATATATTGTGAAATGATTGTTCATGTTGATTCCAGCTTATACCAGATGTGATACAGTACCCCCCGTCCATTACCCTTAATGAGGCGTGATAATAAGCCGGCCTGCTGCTCCATGGCATAGGGCCAAAAGAAAGTTTGTTTCAGGTCACCCGACCGACCCTATCAAACCGGGCCTACCTTACGTTTTTTATGCAATTTTGAAGACATTTTGTATTTTTACCCTTTTTTTGATCAATTTATATTAAGGGTCTTTCTTCGAAGAGGCTAGGTAGTACTTTTATCTTGAAAATAAAAGGTAAAGATCCGACCTACCGACCCTACATTTTCTTGCCATGTTACCTGTAACAAACCTTCTTTTTGGTCTAGGCCCCTGATTACATAAAGATAATATCATATGGTATTACGCACATCTCAGGGTAGGTGGCTGGGCCCCGTGCTCCGTGATTTATCCCTAATTATGTAGTACAAACAACAGACACAAGTCGCGTGATTTATCTGGGACCAAAAGACATAAAAGTTGGGTTTCAGGAAT
The DNA here is from genome assembly GCA_947462335.1 of Harmothoe impar. Classification (NCBI taxonomy): domain Eukaryota; kingdom Metazoa; phylum Annelida; class Polychaeta; order Phyllodocida; family Polynoidae; genus Harmothoe; species Harmothoe impar. The sequence continues at coordinate 43,343,307 of OX381718.1, read as the reverse complement.
CGCCGTCAGGCAACACAGATAAAAGAGTCCAGGCTGCCTCCAGAAGGACTCCCCTCTTTAGGAGAGCCCAAGTCGCCCAAGGGAGCCTAGGTGACTCCCTGGTTAATCTAAGGGAGTCACATGAGGTAGTGACATAGCTCCCTGGCTCACATAAAGGAGTCACATAAGGACCAAGACTCCCCTAGAGAGGGGAGTCATTCTGGAGGCAACCTGGACTACCTTTTGACGCTGTTTACATAGAGAGAAAAAAGGCAAGGTCATTATATATACACCCTCAAACCTCAGGCTTACCATCATCTCTCCACTCTGTGAATCTAAGTTGCCTTACTTAGGCAGTCCAGGCATTACAGAAAGTATCGGGGAAACACCCTACTAATGCTGCAGACCTTTGCCTCGAATCTAAACATTTCAAAATGTTTGAATAATTATAATGTCTTTCAACAGTGTCAAAAAAAAGATACGAAGATAGTTAAAAAGTCTGCCTTGATTTGCTAAGCAAGTTCGAGTGACCTAAAAGTACCGAAAGAAAACGCACCTTTCTTTCTTTTGCCTTTCGCTAATAATATCCCAGCGCCCAGAGTCATAGATTTTATTGAGGTTCTGGTCAATAAATGTCACATTACCCTCCGTCCCAGGCAGCAGCAGGGTGAAAGATATGGGTAATACACACTGTAGGATTGGCCTCCATGTCTTTGTTGGACATGATCAGGGTTGGGGAGTCTTACCCTGTAAGAGCAGCATATATAATTATGCCCTTTGTCGCCATGACACATGACTTCAGCCCTGGCGAGTGACTCGCCAGCGCTGCATTCATGCATCATGACGACTCTCCATGAGTGTATCTACCTCGAAGGGTCGACCTGATGAATGAATGATGAGTTACCCGCCAGGGCCACATTCATGCATTTTGACGACAAAGCGCGTAATGCATTAACGCATCATGCAGCCCTCACAGGGCTTAAACCCCAACCGCCCTTATATAGAGGGCTGAGTGCCTCTCCCGGCTCCACTCCGACTGTCGCTGGAGGGGTACCAAGGTTTGCGCATTTAAACCTCCAGTTCTCATGTTGGACCACGAAGTACAATCTAGTTTCCTCTTGGTTAAACAGAATATGGGGTTGATGTGGGGATTCAATGAACCTGCAGCGGGAGGTTAAATAATGGCGTCTCCATGATTTGAAAAAGGTTAAAAAATACTTTATCAATCAAAGGCACAGACAATAAGACTTTCGATTTATGAATATTGGTTCATAGAAAATCCGTAATGGGTCCAGTTAAGGGTTCAACTGCATTGCGAAAACATGAGCATGAGCCTGACTATGGACAGTGTCTCATAGACTACCATGTTTTCATCGCCAGGCATCTTAACATGACTCTGGCAATGCTGGTATATATCCTTATAAATTGATGGACTCTCCATTTAGAATTACCCATTCTCAAATTCCAAGGGAGCGGTACCGATCTCCCCTCTCATAGTCTAACAATGGCCTTTTAAAGCCAATCTTTCTACAGTACAAAACAAATCCATTCCACCCTTAATGTCATTATCAGTATAAATCCTATACATCTACGCAGTCATCTTCTAAACAAGATGCTTACCGGAAATGCCAAATCGACATTCTGCAAACCCATCTTTGTTTTTATCCTTCCTGTAGTGACTTTGAACAAAGATAAAAACTTAATTGGCTCCATACCAATGCTACCGAGTTGGCCTCCCCCATTGTGTTTCCAGTATTCCTCCTTTGACTCAAAGCCACCCCCTCCCCATCTCAGGGCTATCCGCGAAGCAAAGGCTATTGATCAAGGTTACTTACTCTCCAGACGCAGTTTTGGAGCCTGCCATTCCTAGGGTAAGTATGCCAGCTAAGAACCCAACATGTGCTTGGAGTGCTGTCCTTTTGATGAATAATGAGTGAGATAGGAACATTTGATAACCCATCAAAGACCGAGACACCGGACTTACGCTGCCAATGGCCGCTATATTTACTTTTACTCTCCTTCGAACCAAAGAATCTGGACTGTTGCCCTCGGCAGCATACCATTTACTCGGTAAGAGAGTATTGTATTACATGTTTTCTGACGCATATCAACCTTGTTATTTCATTAAATGAGTCCTAATGGGGACCTGGTACCCTATAGGGGGTATCAAAGGCAATGCTCACACCGCATACTTGTATCTTGATGATGATATTGGTTCAGAAAGGGGGACAGGATGGATAATTGGTCAAGGCTGACGACAACAACGGCCATCGTGATCCTTTGAACCCTTTAAGGACGCATGTCCCTAAAAGATGACGTTTGTCATCATAATGCACCAATGCAGCCCCGGTGAGTAACTCGCCGGTGCTACATTGCACACAGAAAAGAAGTAGAATCACTGTGACTCCCGACGTGATCACTGACGTAACTCTCCCCAGGACTCTAACATGACTCCTTAACATTAGCAGGACTCTATAATGACTCTATAATGACTCTGTTTTAAGACTCCCTAATGATTGGGAGTCACTTTAGAGTTGTGGGGAGAGTTACCTCAGTGATCGGGGCTGGACTCCCATTTGAGAGTTACAGTGATCTTACTTCTGCTCTCTGTGTGGTGCATCATGTCGCTCCTTCGGGAGTGTCTCAACCTCATAACGTCGGCATGATACTTAAATGCAGTAGTGGTGAGTTGTTCGGCAGGGCTGCATTTATGCATCATGATGACAAAGGGCATGATGCACAGGCATGATGCCGTCCTTAAAGGGTTAGGAACCACATACTATGGGACATAGTGCTTGAAGCACTATGCCCTTTGTCGTCATGAAACATGTGTGCAGCCCTGGCAAATCAGGGCTACATCATTGCATGATGCCTTCAGAAGTCTATCAAGCCCAATAGGGTCAGCATGACGCTGAAGTAATTCGCCAGGGCTGCATTCATAGAGTGTATCTAAGCACTATGCGGCCGTCAAATGGTTATGTAGGCAGTGAGGAATCATGCTACCCCCTAGTGAGTATAGTCTGCTTCACTACACCCAGTGAGTGTCATCTTCATATGGACAATTAAAAAAAAGGAAAACTATCACATTATGATGAGGGAGCTTTCGTTTTTGCACATTGTAATTCATGAGCACCACCCCCCCCCCCCCCACTACGGTACATATAGTACGAAAAGAATCAACTGTGAATTTTCATCTCTCCATGTAAGTAGGTACCACGGATAGTTTGAAGAAACCCTTCCCTGAACAAAATTGTTATACTGGTTAGGAAGTTTCAGCCATTAAGCATCTTTCATTTTCAATAGCCAATGGGCCAATTTCAGAGTGATATTACACTTATTTTGATGACAATTCTCAGTTGAAAAAAGATATTTCCCAGTCAACTACATATGGACATTGCATAAATATCTTCAGAATATGTTCAGACATATTTGTATTGATATATTGTACCCTCTAACACGGCAAATATGCCAATCCCTTACCACTGAAAATGGCCATTCTGCCATTTTGACCCCATACCTAGTTCAAGAAATACATACTTAAGGACTTTGGTATTACATGTAATGTATCTACATGTTACATAGAGCATGAATACTTATTCTCAGATCATTTCCTATGTGTATCTTTTGAGTCATATTCCTTTTAAAATGGCAAGATCACTAATATGTACGTTTGTCACAAATGCTATACTGCAAATGGTGCCATCGATTTTTAACTAGCAGTCCAATCCTCTTGTAATTCGAAACACATACTACCCATGACATGTCAACATCAATACAATAATAATTTTTTATTAAAATTAACTTTACTTTTTTCAAGCTTACCAGTATGCTATTGTAACGGGTTGACTATAAAGTCTAACTGTTATTGTTGTATATCTATTGTATGTTGTATGATGTAAGACAACACGGTTCTATTGTGTTTAATAACTGTTTTATTCATCTAACTAGTGTCGTCGGTTCGTTACATACACCGACTCCTCTAGTTCGGTTATCTATACGGTAGTGTACCGGTACCACCTTCGGTTACCGTCGGTAGTTGTTACATAAGCATTTTACATAACTAAACCTAACAGGTGGCGCTGCTAGTACGGTCACGTGGCTATGCAGCGCTGTATATAAGACGGCTACTTCTCCATTGGAAGTCAGTCAGGTTTGGGACTGTCGTGACATGACCACCCTGTGCTCACGGGCTTAACTCTATGCTATAGGGTTGCCCACTGTATTATATATCTGTTCTGATCTTGTATATCCGCTGGTTATACTTGTACTATAATACCCAAGAGTTACCTTTACAATAAAGTCGCCGTATATTAAAGTCTAATTTACCTTGTCTGGTTTTTGTACTCAAGTGTTACATACGTAGTAAGAGACCAACTACATTGGTGCCGTGACCACTTGATCGAACCGACCATTGATAGGGTATTAAATAGACTTACAGTATATGGATTACCTATACGATTTTGTCAGCTCGTTCAGCGGCAGGACTAAAACCCCTGCTGAGGAACGTGAGGAAGCCGTACAGAATGTACGCTTCTTCACAGGCAAATCGAATAGGCGGGAGAGCCGGGCAGCCTTGGAGGTGCCCGGTGACGACCTCTCCCAAGAAGCAATAGGTGATCCTATTGTGGAAGCCTTTACCAAAGGAGAGGATGGGGAGCAATCTCCAATCCCGGGACCCTTTGATATAAGCTCCAGGAGATCGTTGGACTCCCTTTCCACGAATCTTTTCTGTCCTGAGGGTCAGAAAATACCGGGTAGAGAGCTTAAAACTCTCGGCCCAGCTGCCTTCGGTTCTACACCGACGGTAGCAGATCCTTCATTGGATCCAGACACGTCGGTTTTCACTGATGATGCCACTCCTACACCGAACGGTATGGGGGGTGGCGGGCTATCAAAGAAGACTAATGTGGCAACAGAAGCTCCTGGTAAGGGGTACCCGCCAGCAGTAGATGAGCCATCCAGTTTACCACTGGATGGGGACCTACTAGCTGCCATGGGTATCCCCACCAGGAAAACTGAGTTGCATGAGCTCGCGGAAGCCCGGAGGGAACTTGCTTCCATCAATCAAACTAGGAAGTTATTCCTAAGGGAGGTTGATGAGAAGAAAAAGTTCCTACTGGAACTTCAGAACGAGATGGCTTCCCACAAGGTGGAGGTTGACAAACTTTTGCACCAGAGGGTGTCTGGCGAATGTGAGGTTGCAAGCTTAACTTCCTTGGGAAAGGATTTGAGCACGCAGCTCCACTTAGCCAGACAGGACCTCGCAAGCTTAAGGCAAGTCAATCAGGACCTGAAGACGAAGTCGGAGCAAGTACCACCACCTACCACGGTGGTACCTCCAGTCATACCCGTACCCAGTGTGTACACGACAGTGACACCTTCAAGTGTCCCGCCGCTAGTACACACCACGGTAACAGGTATGACACCTCAGATGGGGGCTAGCTATCTACAGACTCCGGTCTGTGGTGGCGCCTTTGGAGGCACGGCAACACCTCCAGGGTACACCCACCCATCTACTGGTTCAACGATGTTGAACCAACAGCAGACCATGGTCTCAGTTCCAGTACCAAAACCCAGAGCTAGACAAGGCTTAACGCCTGTCCAGCGGGCTAAGTACGACCGGAACCCGGCTATTGAGAAGCTGGGGACAGACATCGTCCCGCGGGACATCGATGAACTGGATGAACGGTATGCTCCTTTCAACTTTGGGGAGATCAAGCATCCTGATGCAGCCCGTCAAAAGGCCATCGATATTCCGCCTTTCACAGGGTCGCCACCCTGGAGAAAGTACAAAGTTAGGTTCAAGGCTATTGTGGAGAGCAATCGCTGGAACAATCAGCAAGCGCTGGTTGCTCTGAAGCAAGCACTCTGCAACGGGCCAGGTGAACCAGCCCTTTTGGCGTTCGAGAGAGTGAAGATCAAGACATTGAGCTCACTTGAAGAAACAGCTGAATGGGCGATTGGGAAGATTGGTGAGCATGACCCAAGGACTCAGCTGCTCAAACGTGTCCAACGCAAGGACGAGCATCTGAGATCCTACGGATTTGCTCTACAGGAACTGATATCCGAGTGTTATCAGGGATGTAGACCTGACACCCCCACTGTCATCCAGGAGTTAACCTCCAGGTTTGTCAATGGAGTCAGGGACACCAATCTCCAAGCATATCTGCGGGAGAAATGGCAGCCGGACTTGTCTCTAGCTGACCTTTTCGACCATGCAGATGTGTATGACACCAAACAGGCTGTTTTTCCTAGTGGAGGAGTGTCGGCAGCTCCATCTGTAGCCCCGAAAGGAGCTCAGGTGGTAGAGGCCGCCACAAAACCACCTAAGAAAAAACAGCCCGCCTCCGAGGAGGTGGCGGCAGTAATGCCTGACAGGGACATGGAAAAGATGATTGAGGGTTTGTTGCGGAAGCACTTGGAAAAGAGCTCTGCGTCCACTTCTGATTCTGGATCTGGAAAGAGAAGGAAAAAGAAGAAAAAGGACACGAAACCTCAGCCATGTAGACGCTGTCAAAAGATGGGTCATTGGGCTAGCGAATGCAAAGCCCCTGCACCCGTCGCTGCTAAAACTGAAAAGGAGACGGAAAACTGAATGGGGCCCATCCTCTTGGCAAGGATGGCGCCCCCACAGTTAGCCATGCCTGTAAGGGATTAGTAGACGGTGTTAACTCTTCCATGAACCAAGGCCGCGCAGAGGCAGAAGGGTCTGTACAACCTGTAAGCGTCTGGCAAGGCGGGGCTGGCAAGGACGAACGGAATCCGGAGGATTCTGTAGTCGCTGGCTTAGAGGAGTCTTGGTTAGAATCAATTGCCCAGAGCAGTGTGATTCAAGACTCCCCGAGCGACCCGTGTTGGGATTATCTCCTGACAAAAGGGGTTGCTATGGATGGAGGGGGAAGCCCGATGCTGACCTCTGAGTGTGTCCCTTTACGGGGACAGCGTTGGTACCTGAGTCTGGTTATTTCCGGGACGCGTGGTGAATTTTTGGTCGACACGGGTGCATCTCACACCTTGGTCGATCGTAAATTCATGGCCCGTCTTTGCAACCAGCCCGAAGCTCCGCTACTGGGAGTAAAGGCTCGGACTGCTACGGGAGATAGTATGTAGACTTATGGCAGAACTGTAAAACCTATGTTGGTTGATGGCAAGACATACTGGATATGTCCAACCATCACCGACATCACTGATGATGGCATACTGGGGATGGACTTTGCTGCTCTTTACGGGGTAACAATGAACACCGCAACGGGCCGACTTCAGATTAAACATCCTTATAAACAATCTGTACAGTGCGTTTTAAGGAATGGTTCTTCTGTGGCGTCAGTGGCACAAGACACAAAGTTGGCAGCAGGACATGTATCCGATGTCCTAGTCAGCTGCGTGGGAGTGCAGGCCAAACGGCCGGGAATGTTTGAACCAGAAGATCAAAAGCTCTCTGAGTTAGGTCTCGCTGGCTATCATACTTACCTGGCCAACGCTCGTTGGGGGGTGATACCGATTTGTAACTCGAGTAGTAGAGAAATCACTCTACGAAAGGGGACGCCTATTGGTAACACCACGCGAGCATATGGGGTAGACTCACTAACTACGGACTTTGTGGAAGTAGGTGTGGTGGCGGGAGACTCTTCCCACGAAGAGGCTCTAGCTAAATCCAGCCTACCGAAACATTTAAGGTCCCTGTTGTGTGAGTCACACCTCACAACCCTAGAGAGCGAAATGGTGGCAAATGAGCTGTCGGAGTTATCTGACGCCTTTGCGCAACCAGGAGATCCTCTAGGGCGTACCAATACGGTACAACACCGGGTTGACACTGGGGACGCGCTTCCCAGTAGAATCCCCTACCGTCGGTTACCCATGGCTAAGAAAAGTGCTATGGAGGCTGAGGTAGAAAAGATGTTGGATGAAGATGTGATTCAACCTAGTGAGAGTCCATGGTCAAGTCCTGTGGTGATGGTCACCAAGAAGGATGGTTCCTGTCGATTTTGCATCGACTATAGGAAATTGAACGGACTCACTAGGAAGAATGCATATCCTCTACCTCGGATAGATGAATGTGTGGAATCTCTGGGTGGGGCGAAATGGTTCTGTACACTAGATTTACAATCTGGTTATTGGCAGATCGGCATGGACCCCCGGGACCGAGAAAAAACCGCATTTTCTACCCATATGGGACTATTTGAGTTCAACGTCATGCCATTTGGGCTATGCAATGCCCCGGCAACCTTCGAGGCAATGATGGAAACCATGTTACGGGGTTTACTTTGGAAAAAGTGCCTAGTATACTTGGACGACATCATCGTCTTCGGTGGTTCTGTGGAGGAAACTCTACAGAACCTCCAAGCTGTGCTGAAACGCATCTTATCATATGGTCTGAAATTGAAACCTTCAAAGTGCAAGCTTTTTAGGAAGTCAGTTGAATACCTAGGTAGAATTGTTTCTGAACATGGCATCATGGCTGATCCTCATAAGATCGAAGTGGTACAGAACTGGCCTCGTCCGATGGACACGAAGGAGATACGCTCTTTCATCGGGTTTTGTTCATACTACAGAGATTTTATACCTGGATTCTCGAGAGTCGCAGCTCCCTTACAAGAGCTGATGATTGGAGAGAAGAAGGCTAAGGCTAAAATAGTCTGGTCTCCAGCCGCAGAACAGTCTTTCAGTGAGTTAAAGAGACTCTTCTTAGAAACACCTGTTTTGCACTACCCTGCACCTGTTGGTAAGTTCATCTTGGACACTGATGCTTCTAATACAAGTATTGGTGCTGCCTTGTCGCAGATCCAGGATGGGCGAGAAGTGCCGCTGGCATTTTCGTCCAACAGTCTAAGCAAAACACAACGTAACTACTGCACAACCAAGCGTGAACTCTTGGCAGTGGTGGTTTACACAAAAAAGTACAGACATTTCCTATATGGTGGGAATTATCTCGTACGGACGGATCATTCATCTCTGCAGTGGCTCCTTAACTTCAAGGACGCTGAGGGGATGATGGGTAGATGGTTGAACCACCTCTCTGAGTTTGGCATGACGAATGAGCATATCATACACAGGAGTGGAGTAGATCATGTGAATGCGGACAGCTTGTCCCGCTATCCTATCCGGAACTGTCACCGTGTAGACTGCCGAGACTGTGGGTCTCACAATGCAGTGATTGCGTCTGTGGGTGCGAAAGTTCCTAACTGGACGTTAAATCACTTGAAGGATGAGCAGCTTGCAGATCCAGCTATTTCGAGGGTGTACTCCTTGAAGTTGTTGGGCCTGTCCAAGCCTGTTCGCCCCGCACTTTCGCTGGAATGTAAAGAAGTTAGACAACTGTTAGCTCAGTGGGATAATCTTTTTATACGGAACAGTGTATTGTGCCGCTGGAGGGTGCAACCTGGCAGGAAGAGAGCAGCTCAGTCTGTAGTGCCTTTGTCACTCAGACTACAGTTGCTCAATTACTGTCATGGCCACCGAACTTCAGCACACTTTGGCAGACAACGGACTGAGGCAAAGATTAAGAGTAGATATTACTGGCCTGGTATGACTTTGGACATACGGCGTTGGGTGAAACAATGTCCCCAATGCTGTTTATCAAAGCCTGGACCTGGTATCGGTAAACTACCTCTAAGTCAAGAGCTATTCGGTGTTCGATTTGCCCGGATCGCTGTTGATATCATTAGTGGTTTCAACACGACCCCCCGTGGGAATACCTGTATGATGGTGGTACAGGACTACTATACCAAGTATGTCCAAGTATATCCGTTGGTAAATCATACAGCTGTTACCTGCGCAGAAGCACTTTTCGAGAATTGGATCCTCACGTGGGGAGGTCCTTTAATGCTTCACTCCGACCAGGGTCGTGAGTTTGAATCTCGACTGTGGGCAGAACTGTGTAGTAAAATACACATCTGCAAGACGCATACGAACCCCTACCGACCTCAATCGGATGGTATGGTGGAACGTTTCAATCGGACGTTGATCCAATGTCTCACGACAATGGTTAATGAGCACCGGGATGATTGGGATGAGCACGCTCGCTATATCTCCCATGCTTACAATGCTACCGAACATGCGTCGACGGGCTGTACGCCTAATATGCTCGTAATGGGTGAAGACATAGTCATGCCTAGTGACATGGTCTATGGAGTGCAGGGACACCAGCTCGAGCAACCCTGCACAGTGATGTTTGTTGAGTCACTTCGACAATCATTACGCGAGTCCTATGGAGTAGTAAGGGACAACTTGGAAAAATCTGCTAGTTTGCAGAAGGTGGGCTATGACACGGGCCTTAAACTCCGCCAATTCAAGGTGGGGGATAAGGTCGCGAGATTTAGCACACCAAATTCCAAAGTCAAGACCCTGTACTCCTGGGATGGTCCGCATACGGTTACTATGGTGGTTAGTGAAACTACTGTAGTAATACGGTTGCAAAAAGGGACTCTCACTAAATCACATGTGGCTAGACTCCGACCTTGGTATGGAGTTCCATATATAGATGACGGTGAAGATTCCCTCGGTGCTGGTCGAGTACCAGCACCAACCGACCCTGCGCTACCGAAGATACCGAAGGCAGGACCAACGGTCATACCGTCGGTACCGACGGTAGCGCGCCAAAGGGGTCGTCCTAGGAAATTACCGATTGAACCACAGTCGTGTGTTACCAAGCCCAAGCGCGGTAGGCCTCGTAAAAAAGGGTCAGCTGTGCGTAAAGGACTAACCGTAGGCACCGGTAAACAAAGCAAGGTGATACCTCCGGTGTCATCATTGCTGGACATACCGGTACAAGGTCTACGGAGGAGCACACGTGTCAGAGAGCGAGATAAAATTGTGTAAACATTTTTTTCTTACCTTGTTGACGACATTTAGCTGCTGGCTTGATTAAATTTCCATGGACAGTTCCGTACTGGGCCGGTGGTCATTGGCCCGGTACTCGATCACCAAAACACAACGAGAAGAGACGGGTTATCCGGTGTGGTTATCCGTTGGAGGTAGAAAAGCACGTGTTCAGGGCGGGTGGCTGGCTTTGCCGATTAGTTCTAAGTATGGGATTAGTTTTGACCACATATTGCTTAGTAACACGCTGCTGTGTATATCCTCTAACGCCGGTATATCATTCCCGGGTTTTCCGGTGGCTCCGCCACGAAAATTGTAAACAACAGTGAGAGTTCCCACCGTCGGATATGCCAGACGTGGGAAGGGCGCTGCCCGCGTCACCTGATCGATTTCTCCCGCCAAATGGGCCGTGAGAAATTGGGTCACCTCGGCGCGTCTTCGAGACGCGACCCCTGATTGGCTGAGAAGCCGGTCAAGGGGCGGGGTCACGGGGGACGGGTGGGGTATATAAGCCCCACAGGCGGCCAGGCTTCTTCAGATCAACACGTTTGCCCGTAGGGTAGCGTGTTGATCAGTGGTGCCTAGGTCTGCCCGGCAGTACCTACACTGTTGTTTACTTGCTGTGCTACTAAAGGCTCGGGTGAGTGAACCGTGAGGTTCACCTACGCCTGAGCTAACAGTATGGCAGCCCGTGTAGATGGCACATGCACGGCCCCGAAGAAGGCTGAGGCCTCCGACGGGGATGACCGAGTTCTCGAGTCTGACACGGAAATGGACACTACCGGTGCTCCAACCGTCGGTCAAGGCTCGGCTTCGGTACCAGCTGAACCTAACCCTGAGGGGTCGGGTGATGTTGTTCCGAAAACAGAACCTGGTCTGGGTGGTAGTAATACCAACCAGGAGGAGAACCCTGCAGGGGGATCTTCTCCGAAACCCGCCGGTGTATTGGCACAAGAACCGACGGTCCCTGATGGTGATTCATCAGACGGGTCCACGGTTCGTGCTAAGACCAAACGGAAGCGGAAGCGTAAGAGGAGGATTACATCTTCCCCTGAAACTCCTGCTACTGAAGAGGTCGCACCGACTGAGGCAGATAGGCTCAAAGCTGTTGCTGATAGAGTGTCCAAGGCGGAAGCCGAGGGATGGTCTGTCGCAGAGAGCAGAGCCAATCGCCGCCTCCGCGCCAAGGCAGCGCATGTTCGTCTAAACCTGTGTCTCCGTGATGATGACCGGAAGAACCTGAGCCTTTCTGACTTAGTTCAGGAAAATGGCAAAATGGCTCTTCCTGCACCTCACACGACCGAGGGTTCAGACGACGAAGACTGGTTGACAGGTGATTCCCACCCCATTGACTGGTACCTCGTGTACCTCAGGGCAGTGTTGGAAGGGAATAAACCTAACATCCATAGGTCATGCCGTCCCAAGCTGAAATATGCTTGGAAGAACTACGTGCCAGGGGATCCCTGCCCGTATGTTCGCTGTCAGCGCCTGAAGGGGGCTTCGACAGCTGCAAAACGGTGGCCGAACCTGTTCAAGTTCGCCCGTCATTTAGTAGAGAAGCACATGAATGTGCGTCCCTACTTGTACTGTGTGAGTGGGAGTACTAGTACTTCCTGCCCTGAGTACAGTGACGGGGAGCTATTCCGTTGCCAACGGAGGGCTGGTTTGGTAAGGCATCTTTGCGACAATAAGGGCGTTCACAAGCGCACTATTAGTCGTGGAGTTGAGGCTGCACTGAAGGTTTGGGGGTGCCACAAACGTGTAGGGAATCTACAGTATAAGTGGCGAACCAACAAACTTAAACAGTGGAATTACCTCACGGAGGCTGACTGGGAGAGATTGTGTAAGGGCGCCAAGTGCGAACAAACCGATCTCGGGCCAGATACAGAAACTCCGATGCCCACTGTCAGAAAGGATACCCCTCCTAAGAAGAAGAAAGATCTGAAAAGGGGCCGCCAGTCATCCAAAGATGATACCAAAGGTGGACGTGACCGTTCCCGCAGTGAACCTGCGAAGAAACGTGTCGCCACCGCCACGGTAACATCTGAGGTCGACCGTAGCCAAACCGTCGGTACCGTCACGGTATCTTCGGTTGCATTGCCCCCGGTTGCTGATCAACTGCCCAGGCAGGAGAGACAGAAACTGGGTGATGCACTGGCTATTGTTCAGAACTCATTGGGTGACGAGCAGGCGGGTCAGGTTGCTGCTGACTATGTCAAGCAGTACAAGTGGAGCCAGAAGCAAAAGAAAGCTTCAGCTCCACAGGAGAGTATCTCACCTATCAGTGACGCTGAACAGGTAGAGGTACAACAGCCGGATGGGGCGTCAGCCCAGCCGACTGCTCCACCCCAGCACGGAGCAACCTCTGACCCCGCAAGGGATGACGAGGTGACTCCAGTACCTGAGCACAGGGCTGTTGACGAAGGGCTAGCAGGGTTACCTGTGTTGCCTGGAGACGGTCCTGCTTATGACACTGGATTCTCTGACACTCTAGTCCCCGGATTTGAGTGCTACAGAGCTAAGATGGCTGAAAACGCAAGTAAGCTACTCCAGTTTCAGGTTTCTTTCTTGGAGAAGTCCTACTTTGAGCAGTACAAGTTGCTCAGAGAACAGGCTATCCGGGAAGGGAAAGCTTGGGTTGCTGAACGCACCAGAGTCCTTGCCGAGCGTGAGGCGAGTCTGGAGCAAGATCATGCCCTCTGGAGGGCTACGATCGAACAGCTTGAATCAAGGTTGACAACTTGTGACGCCAAGTTCTTCCGGCAGTTCGGGCTAAAGCTGACAGAGTGGGAGAGAACTGGTTTTCCAGATCTCCAGTCCAGGTTGGGGCTTGCCGCAAGGCCTGCTCCTCCTGTGACCCCGGTACTGTCAGTACACCCACCTAGGTATGAGATGCCATTTTCTTTCATGGCACAATCTACCCGGGTGGTCAGTGGCGGGGAGCCTACTGCGGCACCGAGTACCCTCTCGGTAGCCCCAGGTGGAGCCCTTCCTCTCCAGGTGGAGGCTGCTGTGGTTTACACCACGGAGGCCCCTCCTGGAGGAAGTCCTGATGGGGAAGGAAAGCCATCCGGCGGTGTCCCTATGGACACCTAAGGTTGGTCCCCCGTCAGGCCCTCTGGGGTGCACTGTTCCGCCCCTCGGAGGTAAAACTAAACCATCGACGCAGCTACACGCCCCTGGACAACCGAAAGCAGACCGACGGTGCTGTCGTGACTTAACCTAGTCACTACTGCCACCACACTGGAAGCAGCCTGATGTCTTCAAACCGTGGTTTACTACTAAGCCACAACCGTCGGTTCTCTACTACTGTCCAGGGCTCCTGATCCTGTGGTCGCATTCTACTATTGTGACCTATGAACTATTATGGATCATCCTCCTGTGATAATTATTTATAGGGAGGCAAGGACCTACCTTTTTATATTTATATTTCACAAGAGATGGAAGTACTATACCGGTACTGGACTCTATCCATCTCTACCACCATAAACTGCTAGGTACTGGAGTACCGCCCCTAATAAGGATGACGATCTATCCCACCTTATTTAGGATACGCTAATATGGATTTTTATATATAAAACTTTTCTACGCCAAAGAAAGTGGGAACTGCTATAGTTCCAATTATAAAACTTTTCTTCGCCAAAGGAAGTGAGAGCTATTATAGTTCTATTATTTATATATAAGGACACTAACTCCACACGGATTCGCACCATTGCTGAATGAAGTAGGTGATGTGTTGAGTTTCCAAGGTGGTTATTTGGTGCCTTTACTTTTAACTGATACTAGTCTAGGACTATCAGTTGGACAGTTTTTATATCATGTGCCTACGGGACTATGGTTTGATACCAAAGACTATATTGTTGATATAAACTGTTATATACATGTTAACCTGGTTGTTCATGTATGTATGCCTGTTGTTACTATGAGTAGAAATGTTACTTGTTGATAAATAGATATACGTGGTATATAATGTATCCAAGAGGTATTATTATTATAAAACCAACCCTTCCTACATTCTAAAGGGGGGTAGTGTAACGGGTTGACTATAAAGTCTAACTGTTATTGTTGTATATCTATTGTATGTTGTATGATGTAAGACAACACGGTTCTATTGTGTTTAATAACTGTTTTATTCATCTAACTAGTGTCGTCGGTTCGTTACATACACCGACTCCTCTAGTTCGGTTATCTATACGGTAGTGTACCGGTACCACCTTCGGTTACCGTCGGTAGTTGTTACATAAGCATTTTACATAACTAAACCTAACAGGTGGCGCTGCTAGTACGGTCACGTGGCTATGCAGCGCTGTATATAAGACGGCTACTTCTCCATTGGAAGTCAGTCAGGTTTGGGACTGTCGTGACATGACCACCCTGTGCTCACGGGCTTAACTCTATGCTATAGGGTTGCCCACTGTATTATATATCTGTTCTGATCTTGTATATCCGCTGGTTATACTTGTACTATAATACCCAAGAGTTACCTTTACAATAAAGTCGCCGTATATTAAAGTCTAATTTACCTTGTCTGGTTTTTGTACTCAAGTGTTACATACGTAGTAAGAGACCAACTACACTATATAGGATTTGTATAGAAAAATAACTATGATTTAATTTTGCCACTGCACCATCCATAGGATTGCTTAGCTCTCTTCACATGATTGTAATAACTATTTTGAACTTCAGTGTGAGGGGCGGGACGAACATTTTTTATCAATAATGATATGTTTTTTAACCTATTATTTTCTATTAAATGCTACAAAAGTAATAAATTTTAATAATTTTTGTTCGTCCCGGGGACCACAGTGAAGCCTGATGTGTATCCTAATCAATGGTGCTGGTATATTTCATATGCAATGTATGGTGCAATGGGAAATCCAGTTTATATGACAGAGAGCCAAATCAGCTGCAGGAAAACAGGTGACAAAACCTGTAATTCTACAGAAAGTGACCCCCAGTGGAGACCCATTTGCACATGCATAGCAAGTACAACCTACTTAATACTAAAGATATTTCAAACTAGCAGATCCATATCTTTCTGTTGAGGGGTTTGAGATTTCTGTACATTAATTTTCCTGGCCTCTGGAGGCTTGTAAAGATTGATATTTTTGCTCTGAGGATCGGCGATTTCGCAGCTATGACTCGCTTATGCGCGGTACCTAATGTAAGCGCAAAGAGTAAGAAGTAGTGCATGAGAATAGGGGTTATGGGCGGGGAATGGCGGACACTCGTGTTAGTAGTATATGGAACGGTCACCTATGATATGGCTATGTATTAGACACACTGAAAAGAAGCTCTCCCCACTAACATGCCACTCATTAAAAGTCTTAAAAGAGCGCAAGTTTTGTTTAAATGCATCTACATACATATTTCTAGACACACTACTTTTAGCCTTAAACACTTGACGGATAAGCCCAATAATATGCTAAATGATTGCATTTCTAAACACTTTATTTTCCTAAACACATTGATTTCTAAACATTGAGCTAAACATATTATTGGCCTAAACATGTTTAGGAGCATATTATGTGGACAAATACGGGGCAGGGTTGTGTTTAGGATCTAAACACTTTTCTTGCAGTGTAGCTCTGAATCACTATTTTGACTATGCTCTTCTTTACTGCAGCATTCCCAACCAATTGCCCTCTTTTGAATAATTTACTTGCACTTATGACCATGTCAGAGACAGAGCCTCCTATTATGTAAGAAATAAGATCCATTAGTGTCGAACACTTGGAGCCCAGGTCTAGAAATGTGGCTGCCTCTTAGAATACACTCAAGGTATTAGAAGACACTCAAGATATTGCTGAGTCTAGAGATTTGCATGTACAGGCTACAGGTGGCGATACTGGTCGCTGGTGTAAGGCCTAGTTGATACTAGCGCCATCTTGGGTGGTTGGTACCAATACTGGTATAGCCATTTTCCATAGTGGAGATCCTGGAAACCAGCAACAGTTGTCATGGTAAGAGAGCGGTCATTGATTTACAGGGTGGTGGTGGATTGAAAAAACAACTGTGTGCTATTATAGTTTAAAGCGGGGGTCGGAAAGATTTTGAGGTGGATCGAGACAATGGAATGACATCCGATCAGTATGAGCTTCCCAACCGAAGTGCCGACGCTTAATTGGCCAAAAGGGTCGGGCCAGGAGACTAAAATGACTCTCATTCCAAAATCCTTCCAAAGGACGGCTTTGGTGGCAGCCACTATGAACTTGCATTTTGCTGGGTTTAGGCAGTCCCTGTGGTTAGCTTGGAACCAACAAGCAGGAACCTGAAATGGAACCAGAAAGTATGATGGTAAAGCTACCATTAAACATTCTGGTTCCTGTTCACTGGTTCTAAGCTACCCGCAGGGATTGCCCAAACCCAGCAAAAGATCATAGCGGCTGTCACCAGAGCTTACTTCGTAAGGATTTGGAAACGAGATTAGCAGGACCCTTTCCTCGTGCCCCTCACCAGGTGGCATCTGTAATCTGTAAGGGGGCCTTGTTCACACCCAGATCACGTGGCTTAACCAGTTAGTTCCGTAAGGACGGCATGCTGCTAAAAGATGACATTTGTCGTCATGATGCGGCAGTGTAACTTGCCAGTGTTATATTGGTGCATCATGCCGACTCTTCAGGAGTGTCTCAATATTGTAGGCTCGGCATGATGCTTGAATGCAGTACTGGCGAGTTACTCGCTATGCAGGGCTGCATTTAAGCACCATGACAATCAGGGTTATGGTGCACCTAAAGGGTTAACACTCTAAGGGCTACATACTGCGTTAATGTGTCATCCCCTTGGTCATCATGATACATGAATGCAGTTGAAAGAGTCCATTCGCCCGGGCTGCATTTATGCATCATGTCTACCATGATGCACTCCCGCAGGGTCTGTATGATGCATGAATATGACCGTCGTTACCGCAGTCATGCATCATGACGACCATGAGCAGAATACATTTGAGCACTATGCGGCCCTTAAAGGGTTAACACCGGGGACCCCTTGTTCACACCATTCACCTACACCACAGCAAACCTTATTGTCTCTATGACGTCATCTACGTCGGGCCCGGTGACGTCATGATTACGTCAGAGTATTGGGCGTCATGGTGGCGGAGACGGGCGTCATGCCGTCATATTGACGTCGGCTAAATACGACTTTGCACCAGGGAACTGATTTGATGACTTTGGCAGACACAGTGCAAGATCCAGACAAGGGGCTAGATGGAGTGGAGGGTGGGAGTAGCAGGAGAGGGTACAAATAGTTGCTGGTATCGAGAAGGGGAGAAGGTAGGGCGGAGGGGATGAAGAGGGAGCGTAAACGAAGTCAGAGTATGACATGGGTAGCTTAAAGGGGCCGAGTCAGTGAGGAGGAATAGGAGAAGAGAGCTAAGCAGGCTGGGGGTGTAAGGCCACTCTAACAAGATAAAATGGTCTCTCTTCACTGCGCGCGTCATAAAAATCTGGTTTTGGGGAAATTCCTCCCTTCTTGGCCAAATTTTGATGAAAACCTGCTAGAAATAGACAAAAATTGTCATTTTTGGTATCAAATTAAAGTAATAATGCCAGCAATGCAGTGGTATAGAAATAAATTACATTTTCTCCACTTTTAAAGGTCAATTAATTCTTAACCAATAAAGTGTGAATTTTGGTAACAAATTGCAACGTGCCTGGGGGCCGAAAAGATTTTGACCCCTCTCATGGGATGGGGACCACAAGAATTTCAGCCCGCTCGTGTGAAAATCCTCCCCCGCCCCCACCTCCCGTTTAAAATGATCACTTCTTTATATCAGCTCCCTCGTCAGCCACTCCACGTGATAATGAGTATTCCTCGTCTATGTCACCTCACTCTCACATCGAGATATTCCATTTGGGAGACACAACCTCTCCAGTGTGCATGCTAATTAATTTCACTGTAGATTCAAGATTGGTCTGGACCACTAAATGTAACATTGTGATGGTTTGTCCATCCTCGAGTTCCAGTTCCATTTTCTGCCACAAGTGCTACAAAAGGGACTGTACAAACTGCTAAATTTAGATTGTGACCTCCTGCCATGCTGTGCACAGGACTCCCTGTACAGTGTTTCATTTGTCAACCTTTGCAGACAAATATAAATTTGCCCAGACTCTATCATAGAGTCTAGCCCAGAGGTTCGACCAAAAAGATGGGACCCTCCATACAGGGCAAACGTCCAGGGCCAACTTGGGTTGTTGTTGCTGAACCTGCTGGACCCTCCCACCCTGCAGAGTAAACCATGAAATGCTGTTGTCACAACTATAACACAAGGGGACAAATTCAAGGATTTTACGGCAAAGCCGTAGTGGCTTTGGGTTTTATAGGATTGTTATGAACTACAGGTGAGAAAACGAGGGGGCATAGAATCCAATATGTGCCAATGGAATCAAATGTACCAATGCACCTCCATTGATGCCTATGCAAATACCATCTTGGCAGCCATCTTGAGAATTACCTGGATCAAAAATCGGAGCCTACAAATGGATTCTACACCCCAGAAAACCCTATTATACATGTGTCATACAAGGAAATCTGACAATCTTGAGTTTTTGGTGGCAATCTTGGCAGCCATCTTGGAAATTTCTCGGATTGAAAATCTGAGCCTGAAAATGGATTCTACATCCTAGAAACCCCTACTATCCATGCATCACACAAAGAAATCAGACAATCTTGAGTTTTTGGTGGCTATCTTGGCTGCCATCTTGGAAATTTCTCGGATTGAAAATCTGAGCCTGAAAATGGATTCTATATCCCAGAAAACCCTACTATCCATGTATCACACATGGAAATCAGACAACCTTGAGTTCTTGGTGGCCATCTTGGCAGCCATCTTGGAAATTTCCCGGATTGAAAATCTGAGCCTGAAAATGGATTCTACATCCTAGAAACCCCTACTATCCATGTATCACACAAGGAAATCAGACAATCTTGACTTTTTGGTGGCCATCTTGGCAGCCATCTTGGAAATTTCTCGGATTGAAAATCTGAGCCTGAAAATGGATTCTATATCCCAGAAAACCCTACTATCCATGTATCACACATGGAAATCAGACAACCTTGAGTTTTTGGTGGCCATCTTGGAAATATCCCAGATTGAAATTGTGAGCCTGAAAATGGATTCTACATCCCAGAAAACCCTATTATCCATGTTTCACACAAGGAAATCAGACAATCTTGAGTTTTCGGCAGCCATCTTGGCAGTCAGAGGGAGGAGGAGGGGGCAGAAGGAGGGAAAGCAGAGGGAGGAGAAGGTAACAGGAAGGAGGAAAATGGGGTAGAGTGGGGGGGAGGGGTAGATGGGGTAGTAGGAGGGGGCATAGGAAGGAGGAGAGGGCAGAGGGATGAGGAGAGGGCAGAGAAAGGAGGGAGGAGGAGGAGAGGGCAGAGGCAGGAGGAGGAGAGGGCAGATGCAGGAGGAGGAGGAGAGGGCACAGGGAGGCACAGGGAAGAGGAGGGGCACAAGGAGGACTTGTGATGGCCTTACTTTAAAGACTGTAAAATATTATTTCAGGGTTGGTGCATGTGTGTGTGGGGTGGGGGAGGGGTAATTATGTTGGACTTCACAGTTTGTCTTTGGGCGGGCTTGAGTGATTTCAAGAGCCACCCTGGACCCACTCAACTTCTAGTATAGGTCCTGTATGTGCATAGTATGAGAATTGGCATTGACATTGACAGCTTGGCTTGACATAGGAGTCAATAGTTATTAGGCTGGTACCTATCCTTGCCATTGACAGCCACATTAGAGAACTCAAAATATGGCTGTTCACAAGATGTCTAGGCCTTACCACAAGGTACATTGGTTCTACATGCAGTAACTGAAAACAAGATCTAGGATAAATTAGTCTTGCACATGCCTACAAGGACACATGGGGATACCAGTCCTAAGCAAAGTTTAAGGGCCAGCTAGGGCTATATCTAACAATGAACAAGGGGGCCTATGCTAGTCTTTTCTTGTCGAAAAGCTGACACTCTGGTCAGTGGTGTAAATGGCTTTGGGGACAAGGTCCCAAAGCCAATAACCATGCAATGCTATTGTCACAACTATATCATTGCCTATAGTAGGGTGGCCGGACCATTTTTATATAATGCTACAACATATACATGATATAGATGAACTTATAGGATGAATCCTCGGATTTTAGATACTGTCTTTATAATTCTCATATAATCAATAGGGGAGGAGATCTGGCTAGTTGAAGTCACCTCACCCAGCTACACCTTCTGACAGCTTTGAACTCGTGCCATTCCTCAATGAATCCTTTACATGCAGTGTTTCCACTGTACTAGTATGCCACCTTGGTTTAAATCCCCGCACTAATGAACTCAGCTCTGGTCATGTCTGATTCAGGTCAACAGAAACATGTGCTGTATGATGCTGTCATCTGGTGTCAGAATATATCTATACTGATTAGGATCCTCACACCACTCCCAGGAGATTGCATGACGCTGGCTGACGCTAGTTTGTATCATTTCCATTCCAAAAGCATTATTTTTAGTTGATTTAGCTCTATCTTCAGTAGTTTGCCATTAGTTGCCAATTGAAGGCTTCTATAAAAGTATTGAAGTCTAAAAATCTTTATTTTAGATAGCTTATCTGAAAAGATATAATTGTGTAAGGTGATAACAAAACCTCTAACGGTATACCTGTATTCAAGAGGCTTCAAACAAAAAAAGAATCTCGTTGATACATGCATTTTCCATCCAGCAGTGTAAATTCTCTCAAAGGACAGGTTCAAGAGCTCACCCAGCTATAGAGCTCAGAACAGACTCAAAATCGGAGAGTCTGTCAACATTTCCATTGAATTACATTATGTAATACATATCATTATGCTTATTCCAGCCTGTATATGATAGACCCATTTGAGGTCTCTTGATGCCAAGTTACTAGAAGTCTTTATCTGCTCCCTAGCTCAATTGAGAACACATCATAACGAGGTCATTTAACATAGGATCAGATACGGGCTGGGCAATCAGCCAGACCCTCCAGCCACCCTACTATAGTAACCATGCAATGCTGTTGTCACAACTGTAACACTGCCTGTAGTAACATGGGGAGTGACAATGGGCCAACATGTGGTCTGTGTCCCACACGGTTGTCCCCTTCTCCTCACCCATCCACCCCCTACCACCCTCAGGGGTGACACCCTTTAACCCTTTAAGGATGGCATTATGTATTAATGCTTCACACCCTTCGTTATCATGATAGAATCATGCCGACCCTACAGGGCTGAGACACTCCTGAATGTTCGGCATGATGCACCAATGAAGCACAGGCGAGTTACTCACTGGGGCTGCATTTTTGCGTCATAATGACTAATGCCTTCCTAAAATAAAAGGGTTAAATGCCACATGGTACTTAACTGCGTGGTGACCTCTAAAGGCATGATGCATGGATACGCTACTACCCTGGGCCGCATTTGTGCATCGTGTTTTATAAACCTTCGGGAGTGCATAAAGCCAGCAGGGTCGGTTTAGTGCTTGAATGCAGCACTGAATGCAGCACCGACACGTTACCCGTCAAGCTGCATTCATGCATCGTGACGACCAAGGCCATATCCAACACACTATGCAGTCATTAAAGGGTTAATCCCCCCATTAATCACATCAGACTTCTGACTAATCTGACCGGACTACAACATAGGCCCTCAGGGAGCTTACCCCCCCCCCCCACCCTCCACCCCCCCTCCCCCCCCACTCTTACACCCACCCACCCCCAACCCTGGGGCAGGGACCCGAGGCAGGAGGGTGAGGCAGCAAATTGACTGGACACTGCTCTGGTTCATGGTACTCAATAACACTTTAAACTGCAGTGCTGACGTAGTGGTGCATCCTATGCTTCACATGCAGTAGGTTAGTGGTTCAACCCCCACACAGGGTCAGGGAACTGTTTGCCTATACTGTTATTCTACCCAGTCGATTCAGTTTGGTGTCAGAGCAGATACCATGAGCTATTATTACATATACCTACTAACATATTTCATACTTATAAATCTTTTTAGTTAAATACTAAATTATAGGGCCCCTAGCAGGAGAACTGCAAAGCACAGCTGCTAGGTTTATGCAGTTTTATACATAATGCAGCAATCTGAAGACAAATTACGTGGAGTGATCGTCTTTGAACTGATACACCTACATGTACTTAGCTAAAATCATTTAATGACTGCCTTTTGAAATCCTAGACTCTTAAAGAACATTTTGAATCACAAATCCTGTAGGTAAGATTTCGTTAAGTAGTATATATATATATATATATATATATATATATATATATATATATATATATATATATATATATATATATATATATACAACTACATAAAATATGCAAATAATTATGATAATCCGGTATCTGTATTATGAACATATAAAGGATTAGGGTACGTTAATTTATGTCCATATGAGGTATGATTAATAATACATTGTTCAACAAGGCTATGTACCCAGCATCACTCACTCCAGTTTGCTCTTAGGGCCAAATTGCACTGTACTTAATTAATATATTAAATCACTGAACAATCTAATTATGTCATGTACAATTAACCCAGATCTCAGCTATCATTGGTGTTGTTATAACTTAGGCTGAATAATTACAAGTAGCTGCAGGCAAAATTCTGCAGCGTAATCTAAGGGCTTTTTAACGTTTTAAGCTAAAAGATGAAATTTGTGGTCATGATGCACCGATGCAGCCGTGGCAAGTAACTCGCTAGTAATGCATTGGTGTATCATGCTGACCCTTTTGGAGTGTCTATACCCTGTAGAGTTGGCATGATGCTTAAATACAGCACTGAGAAGTTACTCGCCAGCGTATCATTTATGCATCGTGCACGATTTTTGTCACTCCTTCCCCCATTGAAGATACACAAGAAAATACCAGCTAGACCCCATCGGTTTTATAGGGACCCAATTTATGAGTTCTTACTGTCATTGGATATCATTTTAATGTACACTAAATCATATACTTAACATAAATAGTACTTGGAATATATTTATGTATGATTCAGAATTAGGTAAAAATCGGATAAACCCAGAAAAGTATAAAAACTTTTATAACACTATTTTCGAACAAGTGGGGTATAATACCTTCGAATGGGCGCCCCCCCCCCTCTTTTTTAATTTAACACAAAATCCAGGCAGAAACAAGTCAGAAGTTATCCGAATAAAACGGCCTTAGGAAGGGTTGGTAGGAGTAGAGGAGTACAGAGGAATCTGCACTGAGTCTGAGGTCCGTGCAGGTCCCACAATCACACTAATCAGTCTCTGCCAAATGTGAACAGCAAACCTGGTCTAAATGTCACAAGGCTGCCCCACATTGGCCGCCATGCCTGCTCGCCATCTATTGCCAATGTGCTTAGAAGGATTGCCCTTTCTCCAAACTCTTTCTGCTATTTTCTCCTACATTTGAGGTTTTTATTTCTTTCACTTTGTTTCCTTTGCTGGTGAGGTTATGTTTGAAGAATTCCTATCAATATTAGAGCGGCATGTTGCAATCTCTATTATGGTAAGATAGACCCGTCCAGCAAGAAATGGTGGCCTTTCTTGATGAAGTTGTGTTTACATTGGTTTCAGCATAATGCTTCTAACATTGTCTTAACTCTCTAATCATGTGTAGCAGGGTACTTGGGAAAGGTCAATCCTGACCAGGGTTTGAATCTGGGATTTCACAACTTTCTAGTGGAAGTACTAACCATTTTGATTTACAGAAAGAGAAGAAACAGCGTCAAAAGGGAATCCAGGTCGCCTAAGGGAGCCTAGGTGACTCTCTGGCTGACCTAAGGGAGTCACCTGGGGGCGTCGGATATGCATATGAACCAGAGAGCTATATGACTCCCCCAGGTGACTCCCATAGGTCAGCCAGAGAGTCACCTAGGCTCCCTTAGGTGACCTGGACTCCCCTAGAGTGGGGAGTCATTCTGGAGAAAACCTTGACTCCCTTTTGACGCTGTGCCTTTTCTCTGTGTGGAAATTTACACCACCAGGAGCTCTGCTCTACCAATCTAACGCTACGTAGTATGGATCATTAGCAGACTACACTAATATTCTTTGGGTACCTATACGGCCGATCTCTCTGTCACTGTAGTGCCTAACCAAGTTAGTCATCAGGAGATCCTCATTCTCTTCTCGTT
Source organism: Harmothoe impar (assembly GCA_947462335.1). NCBI lineage: Eukaryota > Metazoa > Annelida > Polychaeta > Phyllodocida > Polynoidae > Harmothoe > Harmothoe impar. Next base: position 43,318,387 of record OX381718.1, on the reverse strand, counting down.
TGTGTGTATCAGACTGCAGAAAATTTTAGTGTGATATTTGTGTCCTTGTCAGTCAAATATCAACAACTTCTTTTAAAAGTCACCCTTATTTGCTTCATGCTTCATTCGCCTACTTTCTGAAGTGCTTTCTCTACTACAATGTACCAACCGCTCCCACATATCATAATCCACGACATCACATCCTAGCACACACTCCTCTAGTGACATACACCTCATGTAGAGAGGATTGAGTGTCGTGAAAGCTGCTCAATGATTGAATGTCTAATCAGATGCTACATTCAGGGCTTGCTTTGAGTGCACATGACTGTACTTTCATACATTGAGAAAATGATGTTTCAATATGTAAAATGTCCCTTTCTCCTCATCATTGATTTCTTAATCAGCGAGCTAGTTGTATGGCTTATGGGCTTCCTCATTGAATAAGATATATCTGCAATGTCTTATATTGGCACTCATTTTGTATTGGAAAGAAAAGTAGTGATTTCTTGGAAGCATTAAGGTCCCTCCACTCTAGGACTCAGATGCAATAATTAGATTTGTAGCTATTCGACCGAATCCCATATATAAGGCAAAAAAAGAAGAGTGGGTTTCATTTTTCCCTTTGAATGTTGAAAGCACCATGAATAAGTCGTGAATAGTCATATCGACTTAGAGGTCATCAGCATGACTCGCCGATTCCTTCAGTAAATTGGATTATCAACAAATTGTTGATAGCTTTGTTTAAAAGCAATGTCCTGAAGTCAGATAGTAATTAGCGGGGCGACTGAAGTCAGTACTGAGCTTGTTCTTCCTGACCCAAAGTTAGCTAAAATTAAAAATATACTAATGAATATTCAAAAACATTTGTAATTTCCAAAAGAAAAGCAAAAAATAAGCGAGGGTCGAACATATTTTGAAGCTAGAGTAGGGTTGCCTAAATCACCTCTTTGCCTTTCCCTAACGATGGGGTGAAAACACATCAAAGAAACGGCCAGCTCCCCAGACTGGCTTGGCCGAGATTATTATATAAATCAATACGTAAGCACTGACTCAAAGTCATAACAATTAGGTGGGTTTGGATCATGTCGTTATTTCTGTCGCTAATACACTAGTTGGTATAATTTAGACGACTCCTTTTGCTACCACAGTACAAGAACCACAACAAGCAAGATGGTCCACAACAAGGTTGAGTCAAGAAGAAATGTGTTTCAGGCATCCCGCCCTTAGCTACAAAACAGGGCATAATGGTAGGTAGGCATCCCATCCTTAGCTACAAAACAGGGCATAATGGTACACAGAGGCAAATATGAGAGTCACCCAATGTCGCCAATACTACCCTCATACAAGGGTCAGGCACTGCTGGACTATACTAGATGGGTCAAGGGCCATTCTAGTGAGGGTCAGGCTAGGCTGGACATTCAATAACAGGCTGGACTTTGGCAAACTTGCTTGAAAGTCTGGCCATGCTGGATCCTCATGCCACAGTCTGACAATGCTGGACTCTTGCAGGCTGAAAGAGACTCTCCCCAGAGTCCAACATTGTCAGACTGTGGCATGAGGATCCAGCATGGCCAGACTTTCAAGCAAGTTTGCCAAAGTCCAGCCTGTTATTGAATGTCCAGCCTAGCCTGACCCTCACTAGAATGGCCCTTGACCCATCTAGTATAGTCCAGCAGTGCCTGACCCTTGTATGAGGGTAGTATTGGCGACATTGGGTGACTCTCATATTTGCCTCTGTGTAGGTAGGCATCCCGTTCTTAGCTACAAAACAGAGAAAAATGTTAGGTAGGCATCCCGCCCCTAGCTACAAAACAGGGCATAATGTTAGGTAGGCATCCCGCTCCTAGCTACAAAACAGGGCATAATGTTAGGTAGGCATCCCGCCCCTAGCAACAAAACAGGGCATACTGCTAGGTAGGCATCCCGCCTCTAGCAAAACAGGGCATAATATTAGGTAGGCATCCTGTTCTTAGCTACAAAACAGAGCATAATATATTATGTTAGGTATCCCGCCCCTAGCTACAAAACAGGGCATACTGCTAGGTATAGGCATCCCGCTCTTAGCTACAAAACTGGGAAAAATGTTAGGTAGGCATCCCGCCTATAGCTACAGAACAGTGCATAACGTTGCGCTCTTGGGCCATTGAAAATAAAGGTTCAGAGCCATACCGCCTTTTTATATTGTATTTATGTGTAGCCTTTCCTCTGTGAGCCAATTTTTTTTTTATGTCTTTGGAAATATTTAATGCAGCAGCTTACGCAAAGGTTTCCCATTAAGCAATGTGAGGCGACTAGGCCCTCATCCAACTTATAGACCAGTGGATTGAAACAGCTGTGAAAAGTAAGCTAGATATGTATTGTAAATAGTGTGCCGCTAAATGGGTAAAAAACGACACAGGTGACACGGCGACAAGGCCCATTTAAAAATCGACACAGGCGACACGGCCCTTTTGAAAATCGACGGACTCAGAAAAATAAAGGATAAAAATCGACATGCAGACATCTTTCTCTACGTTCTTATATACATAAAAATCGACACGATGACACGGCCGTTTTTGCTAGAGATCGACACGGCGACTTGGTCCAAAATGTGGTAACCCATGTAGAGGCACAATAGTGTCCGATGGAAAAAGTCAATGCCATCCACCCTGTCACAAGTTGATGTAGCTGAGCAGTACTATATACTGTAGTCTTATAATATATACTACAGTATAAGTGTATACATGGACAGTAGAATATACTGTTGCTTTGCAGTATAAAAAGAGGTATTTCTGGTTTTATTTGATACCTAGTAGTTTTTTCCATATATATGTGTACTATATAGATGATTAATAAAAACATTACTGACACAAACACATCTTTACGCCTTTTACAGCTGATAAACGGCCCTGGCAATATTTTCCTCACACTTCCTATGTTTAAAAATAAACACGGTAAAAATCCGACCCACCTAGCCGCCTAGATATTCAACCCACGTGGCCTGAAACACACCAGTTTTTTGCCGAGTGTCAGAAAGTGGAGCTAGTGACAGAGTTTTAGCCAAGGCGGTGCCGAGGCTCACCTCCTCCTCCTACATGGTGGACTTTTATCTCTACACGGCCAACATCAAAACGCCACCACCAGGCCTACGCCTTTAAGGGCCGCATGGTGATCTAATGCATCATATTCTCTGTCCTCATCATGATGATTGAATGCAGCCCTGGCAAGTAGCTCACCAGGCCCAGGGTTGCATCCATGCACCATGCCGACCCTACGGGGTTGATACACCCTTGAATGATCGGTATGATGCATGAATGCAGTCCTAGTGAATAGACTCACCAGGGCTCTTTTCATGCATCATGACGACCAATGGTATGACACATTAAAGCAGTATGCAGGCTTTAAATGGCTAACCACCCCCCCCCCCCCCCACTCCTCAGTCGGTCCCCACAGTGGCTCCCTTCTGACAGTGGTGCCTACACTAACAAGCGTGACCTTTGTTAATTATGCTAATGAGCACCTTGCCTCTGATCAACACTGGTGCCGGACGCCGCCGCTAGAGGCGCCACGGGCGGCAGTTGGCTTTGTTAGAGCGGCACGACGCTCCTGTACCCAGTCCCCAGTGCTACAGGCCGTCAGACTTGAAACAACTGTTTTGGAGAGGAATGGGGGGGGGGGGGGGGTAAGGTGAGGGGGGGGGGGGGTGTACAGGTATTGGTGAAGACTGCCTCCTACTGAAGCTGACCGTTCTCCTTGTCAAGAAGATTGGTCACTTGGTAGGTTTTCTCAAGTCATTGATTTCAGAATCGGAAATTTGAAAATGAGTGTAAAAACATTTAAGAGAACACCTCTGGTAATTTTGTTCTTCTACCGACAAGTTGGCCACCCAAATTACTGCAGTCACTTGCATCTCTCTCCAGTGTAAATTCTCCACACCCGATTTAGCTCAGAATTTACCATTACAATCCTTGAATTGCAGTGACTGACGCGTGGGAACTACTTTGTGTGAGAGTACACATGGTGTAGGAATACATGCTGTGTTCTGATTGAGGTTACAAGCCCCTCTGCCCCTACGTTTCCCTATGCGAGAGAGTTAAGGGTTGGAAATCTTCTTTTTTTTTTGGGGGGGGGGGGTGAGAGCCCAAACATAATCAGGCCCCCCTCTTCTGGTCCAGAGGATCCCCCCTCCCCCTTTCCTATGCCACCGGCAGGTAAAACAAGTAGTCTTCTCTAAGCCAAATAACACTGTTGGGGCAGAGTTGAGGTTTTCTGTGAGATAGTGTAGGTATATCTATATGTCTTTGCTTGTGGAGTTAAAAAGATTGTCCAAAGGATTTGTCCATGGCAGGTTGTTGTCAATAAAATGGTATTGTCAACAAATGCAGTTAAAGTAAATTGTATTTATCAGCATTGACATAGTCAGAGCCTATCACATTAAATCTGAAAATGTATCACCCAAACAAAGTGTCAAACCAATCGGTGATGGAAAGTTGGTATATTTGTTGTATATCAATGATTGTATTGTGAGGAAGGCTGGGTATGGACCAGGTATGAATGAAAACTGCAGTTGACATTGTGGTAGATCCCCTGGTTCAAGTAAAATTTTAAATAATCAAAATATCAACAGTCGTGATTTGGTTTACTTTCACAGTCAAATGGGCACTACAAAATGTATATAATTCCACTTGAAGGACAGCTGGAATCATATTAGACCTGGAGTTATGATAGCAAAATCTCAGAATAAAAGAAGACACATTTGCATACAATCTAGACCATAGCCCAAAAGAGGGATTTTTTCTATATATTTGCTTTGCCTCTGGCTGGAGATCTACTCAGCCTCGGCCCAAAATATTTTCTATAAAAACCTGAAACTTAGTAATCAGAATAAAGTGGCCAGAGAAGCATGTTTGTACACAGAGAGAAGAAAGGCGTCAAAAGGGAGTCCAGGTTGCCTCAGAATGACTCTCCTGTTTAGGGGAGTCCAAGTCGCCTAAAGGAGCCTAGGTGACTCTCTGGCTGACCTAAGGGAGTCCCCTGGGGGAGTCATATGACCCAGAGTGCTATATGACTCCCCCAGGTGACCCCCTTAGGTCAGCCAGAGAGTCACCTAGGCGACCTTAGGCGACCTGGACTCCCTTAGAGAGGGCAGTCATTCTGGAGGCAACCTGGACTGCATTTTGACGCTGTTTCTTTTCTCTGTGTATGTCCGGTCCTGTCCTTGTGTCTGCACATACATGTTCCCGGCAGTATGTACTCAGTTAAGTGTGTGATAACTCCATTAACAGATTAGTATGTGGCACTGCACTGGTCCAGTACAAACAGCCAATATACTGACCCCATACAATATAAGCTGTGTGGATTAGATGTCCCACATAGTGTACTCCAAACACCTAGACTGGACGGAAAACATAAGGGCTGCAAACAGTTTTCAAGAAAAACTGCTCAAAATTTATAATATGAGCGTTTCCCACGGAAAGCAGGTATTTCATGGTCGACTATTGGAATTGGAGATATGTAGAAATTGCTTCATTTTTTGTATTGATACCATTGTTTATCGGCCCTAATACTCTCGGAGCCCTGAGTGATACCGTGTGTTTTGGGCTTCACGGAATAAAAAAACAGGAACGAAATTAGGTTCACAACATAAGTTGATACCAAGTCAGATTAAGCTAAATGGGCTGGCCAACAGGTAACATCTCATACATTTTATCTAAATATATGAGGCTATTTCGATTAGAGATTTTCTTTGAGATAAAAGTATTAGGAATTAAAGTAGTAAGGAGTAGAACGGGCTAGGTTATTGTGTTACCTATGTTAACCTAGACCCACAGTGATCACAGTGATAATCTGTTGAACTCATAATCCCTCCATAGGTAATAAAGTAGAGTATCTAAGCAGTGTGTTATTCAACCTTGGCCACCATTAGATATGTGTCCCAAGTACATTATACCCTAATAAAGTATCCTTTGAAGATTGGTCACAAGAATCATCCACCTTGGTCTCTATACAACCTTAGCACCAGAACCAGACATCTTGCCATTATTGGTCTCAAGTATTCCTGATTAGCTTCTAGTATAAAAAGATAATCTAATTCCGAACTAACCTATTCATTCATGTTCGTGAATGAAAATGACTGCTACCTGAAACTCAATATTCTTAACATCAGGGTTTTCTTTTTTTTTGTTTGTGTAGTTTAATGTCCTATTGCCTAATTAAATGCAGAGGAGACTTTCTCAAGTTTTAGTTTTTCACAAGCAACAGTAGGCTAAAGGCCTACCTTAGTGTCCTTCCATGGATCCATAATGATCAAATCTATGAGAGGATCATCAAGGGTGTACATGATGATAGAACTATACCGTAGGGCAATTGTAGTCGTAATGTCCATCAACACAGCAACATGCACTGCACATCACAATAATAGACATGTGCTCCGACATGCATATGTCTGCCACTTCTCCAGAAAACACCCCACTTGAATTCTTAATGCTAAAACCCCCAGTTAAAAAAGCCATGCCCACACCAAACACTGTATTCTGAATGTACATAATTATTTATGGCATTCTTATACATGGCCTATGTCAATGCTTGATACTCAATACTATCATCAGGAGTCGATCAAAGTACAGTATAATACTGACCAGTGTGTGACACCAGCTGTCTGTGGTGATACCTGGAGACCCTGGAGGCTGTCAGTGCACCCAGGTAAGTAAGTGTCAGCGTCCCAGGTACAGGAGGAAGTCAATCAACAAGTGTTGAGAACCGGCCAGGTAGACTCAGTCTCAGGTCCTACTCAGGTCCATGTGGTAACAGGAACCATGCATGTGGCTGCTGCTTTGGCACTTTGCTCCAGGCACCCTATAGTATAGTATAGTGTAGCCCAGCTGTTGGAGTCATAGGTAGATCGGTCAGGTAGGTATGCTGTCTGCTAGTGCTAGCAGCCCACCAGGTAGAGTTCAGCAGTGTTTGTGTGGAGGCCTACAGCACACTACAAGCTGACAACCAGCTCACAACACTCCAACCACAACAAATGCACACATGCGGTGCTCACCCATAGACTCGCCTCATACACACGTGTGTTGAGTATGAACGTGATCCACCACACACCACCACAGTCCATGCGAGACGCCCGCCGCCGACCCAGCGGGGCATCGCCATGGTAACATGTCAACAAACCCCCCTCCCGCCCCTCCTCCCCCCGCCGCCTTCACAGCCAAGCCGTGCAAGCCCGGACGGCTGCAACGGGCTGGGAGGCCGGCTAGGCCGCTGTCGGGGGTGGGCAAGCCGGGACCCATCGGGCCAGGCAGGCCAGGGTGGGGAACAGCGGATCGAGGGAATCAGCTCCAGAACCCACTTCCGGTTCACAGCCCTCGGACGCAGTATTCAGACATCCGGTGATCATAAGGACATCCAGTGATATCAAGGTGAGCGATATTAGACGTAGTTGTGGATGTATGCTGGGGGTGAGGGATGGGATGGGTGTGTATGGTAGAGGTAGTGGACAGGGGAGGGAGGCTTGACACACATGACAGGACAGCAGGCCATGGGTGACTGCTCAACGTCCATACTGCAGTATTTATAATTCATCAGTGCTCTGCTTGCTGCTGCCAGCCACATTAGACTGGTCCCAGGTCTCCTCTGCTGTAGCTATTCATATTTAGATGATGTCACTCCTCCTCCATCGGTTTATTTTACACACATTTCAGGCACGACATTTGCAATAGAGATACCTTGTTTCAAAGGCATGTCCATTGACTTGGGTCAGCAAGATTTTGGGTTTGAACCACCGTCCTACTGCACATAATATGATATGAGATGACAGCCTTTAATATCACGAGTATGAGGCCATGAATGCTACAGTTAACGTTATACTCTTGGTTTTAATGTAATTGCATCTGGAGAATGATATAATTGTAATAACTATATCACTTTCTAGTAACGGATCAGAGGCCTAAGGCTAACGGAGTGGTCATTTTTTACAACGTGGAGGAGTTAGCGGATTGGAGGTGAGGGACCTAAGTTTGGTCCAAACCAATTTGGTGGACTTCTTGAGTATATACTTGAGAGGGGGGCACAAAAAATATACATTTTTGGCGAAAAGGCCAGCGCGTTCCAATAGCTATAAATCGGCCACCCCCTCCCCCCTTGTTGTCAAAAACTGACCACTCCCTATTAAAGTACACCTACCCACAGTGTGGAGTACCTGTGGCTGTGTGTGAATGGTTGGCAGGTCCCATGACTGGCGGCACGTGACAGCACGTGGGGGTAGTGTACATAACATAAGCTCTGAGTCAGTAGTTTATATAGGGTAAAGGACCGCTCATTAATTACTAGCTGTGGGGGGGGGGGGGGGTCTCCTGGCAATAACATTTCTAGGACCCTCCCCCCTTAACTATAAGCTTAAAGACATCTTGAACCCCCCTCTCCCCTTCATTCCAATTAAATTTTGGCTTTGAGAAGTGCCCCTCTCCCATGAAAATAGTAGCAAAATCACTGTAGGCTTAACTTAAATTTGCTCATCTCCACCCAACTCTTCAAAGGCCTGAATTTCGTTATGTCTTATGGCCTCTCCTCTCCCCCCCCCCCAATGCCTGGCATTGTTGACCTGACTCATTCATCCCTGACCGTGACTTACTAACCTATGTTTGTATGTGTGTAAAACACTACGTAACCAATGTCGTTCCCTCAATGCAACACAATTGTAACTGTAGGTCTCATAGTTTGGATACCAATTGTATATGGTATGAACATATGACATTGTTTTAAATCAATGGTATTGCTTTATAAAGGCTGAATAGAAGGCACGTCACTGTGAAACTAATGGTAACAACACCCAGCACCACGCAGACCATTGAAAACTGCCCCATTAGAAAGGCATGAATTTTGAATTTCAAAAAAAAGCAATATCAACATGACGTCGATAAGGGTCATCTGCAGATACAGGCACAGGAATCCATAGAATACATACACATTGAGAGGAGGGAAATAAAATTTACTATATTTGAAACATCTCAAAGATGGCAAAGACAACTTTAAAGATCTCCATAACCTAACGTCACTGGACCTTCAGTGATCTGTTGGCAGTTAGTGCATTGTCTAACACATCGGACCTGCTTCCTACTGTCAAAACCATAAGTCAGGCGTAAAGAGTCAAGCAATATGACCCAACGTTAAGTTTGTGAAAGTTTGGCTAAAAGGCGTCGGCACTGATTTACTCCGGTATATCACGTAACCTGAAACAGATCCACCTCCGCTATGTAAGGCACAGGGTACCAATCCTTCCGCTAATACGACTTTTGCTGGAGGGGCAGCAATACCCGGAGAAATACATGGGCCTTTTAGGGTGACATTCTACAACATCAACTGCTTGCAATGTGGGCAGTACATAGAGAAAAGAAACAGAGTCAGAAGGGAGTCCAGGTTGCCTCCAGAATGCCTCCCCTTTTTAAGGGAGCCCAGGATGCATGCCTAAGGGAGCCTAGGTAACTCCCTAAACGATCGAAGGGAGTCACCTGGGGGAGTCACATAGTTCCCTGACTCACCTAAGGGAGTCAAATAAGGACCTGGGGAGTCATTTTGGAGACAACCTGGACTCCCTTTTGACGTTGTTTCTTCTCTCTGTGTAGTTGTACTGCATGTCAACAACTAGTTTATATTGAAACATGCCATTAGGACATGGAGGCACTGATTGTAGCAGTAAGTAAGGACATTAGGGTTTTAAAAGACCTTTACAGACTCGAATACTGTCCAGTGCCCAGGACATGCCAGCAATTTAAAGTATATACAGAGATCGCATGACACATCTGGTGGTAGGGTGGCCGGAGGCTCTAGCTGGTCGCTCAAGCTATATCTGATCCTATGTTAAGTGACCCTTTTATGATGGCCTCTCACTTTGGCTAGGGAGCAGATAGAGACCTCTAGTAACTTGGTATCAAGAGATCTTGAATGGATCCTTCATACATGAGCTGGAATTAGCATCATAAATTGTATTACATAATGTAATTTAAGAGCAATCTTGACAGACCTTCAGATTTTGAGTCTGCCTTGAGCTCTATAACTGGGTGATCTCTTGAACCTATCCTCTGGGAGAATTGACACTGTTTGATGGAAAATCCATGTATCAACGAAATTCTTTTTTTGTTTGAAGCGTCTCGTATGCAGGCATGTCATGGGAGGTCCTATAGTTAGTTGCGACAATCATATCTTACATAGATAAGCCTCCTAAAATTATGGATTTTTAGCTCAATTATTTTTCTAGAAATCCTTAATTGGTAGATTACGGTAGACTACTGAAAATAGAGCTAAATGAGGTGAAAATGATGCTTTTGGAATGGAAATGATACAACCTACCACCTGCCAGCGTCAGGGCATCTCCTGGGGGTCATATTGGTGTCTGAGACCCCAATCTCAAGCATTTACATCATATATATAACACTAGATGGCCTCCCCTGTCATAGGGTTATATAGGAAATCTTAGTTCACTCCTTAGACACTGTAGCATGACAGGGCTATGAGTGAGATATAGGCATGGTATGTCTATCCTATGCAGATGTTCAGATCTGTCAGAATGGTTCGGAGGGTGAGGGATTTTTAATCAGCTACAATCAGCTCCCTAGTTACTGCCTCAACATAATAAAGATAGTTTGTTAAATGCGAGTTTTGAGGCTTTCTGTACATATAACATGTATATATTTTTGATAGATATCTAAAAACCCTCCGGCCACCCTACTGGTGGCAATGTCCCATCGTATGTCGGGTTAGTTGATCTGTCCTGCAACCCCTATATCACCACATACTAGTAGATAATCTAAGAGCCCCGGCCTTTAGTCTGTAGTAGCTATCCAGACATGGTCATAGGGACATTGGTCAGGCATGACAAACTGCTATTTAAGAATGAGTGAGGCAAAACAACATAATTATGGCAAATGCCTTGCGCAAGGGACTTAGCCTAAAATGGAAAGACTAAGGTATGTTGGTCAGTAATGACTTAACTAGGTTGGTCTAATAGGGAGCCAACAAAAATGGCTATCTTGGTTAGACACTAAAGAAGATCAGTGCAGAACTCCCCTAACCTTCAAGCTATGGTGAACCATAAACATAGTCAAGATTCCGGCTAAAGTATGCTGTTAGGGAGGTTTCGACCCGCACCATTGGGGGCCATAAGAGGGTTTCTCAATTTTCCTCACAAATCATGCACCGCTGCAGTCTCCATGGTGACTTCAGGATTGAATTCCCCCATGTCTCCGCTCATGAGTCCAGAATGTAATCCAATAGATGATTAGCCATGTAGGCCAATCATACCAGCCCTAGATAATCCAGGGGACTACACACGGGCTTAACTTGTGTATCGACCAGGGCAATGTTATGGTATGTGGGTGGGCATTGTTTGTTGCATTTAGGTACTTCCAGTGTTTATACTATCACATAAATATTAATTTGCAGTGTATACATATATCACTAAGAAAAGTTTACATTGCTTACAAGACTACAGAAATATGCATCTACTGTGTGTATGTCTCTCAAATCTCAAGAGAGACACAAATTAATGTTACAATTATGATTAATTAAGACATCCCCCTCCCCAAAAAATCCTTATATGATTCTTTCTATAGCATTCTAAATTATTATCCCCGCTTAAAATATTATAACACAATGTAATCGTGTACCCATGTATCCTAGATGTATCATCTAATTATATGGGATTATTTCTTGCCAATGGCAATAGACTATTCACATGGGTCTGACTAGGGATAGCGGGTGCCACTAGTGGGCAGAGGGTTGTATAGATCCACACTATGACCTTATTGGTTACTCAATACCCGATCACATTGTATGCAATCTGCAATCCAATAGAGACATGTACGTGAGCCTAATGTAGATCCCAATACTACCAGCCCACTTAATTGAGTATGATACAGCATGTATACCGTGATAATATTGCCAATCTTATTACACCAACAGGCCAGATGTATTACTGCTAACTTTGCGAGGGTCAAAAATAAAATTTAATAGACATCAGTTTTATTTCAGGTTAAACCGTCATAACACGTACATGTACTGCCAAGATTGCTAATCAACCAGGCTTGATATAATAATGATATCATTGCTAGGCCCCAGTATTGGTATACGTTGTGTTTCAGGTTACATATAAATGATATTCTTAGATTAGGTAGTTATAATTAATTCACCATTCCTCTCCCTCAAAATACAACTCTATCAGAAGTAGAATTGTTTCTACACAGAAGAGGGAAACCATCAGCATGGGGTCCTGGCTGCCTTGAAAATGACTCCCTTATCTCACTCCTATTTGAGCCTATTTGCTCAAATAGGATCCTATTTGAGTTGTGTGACTCCCTTAGGCGATTACATTAGGGAGTCACCTCGCTCCTTTAATGAAAAGAGTCATTTCTCTCTGTACAGGGACTTACTATTCAAGTATGTTTGAGCAGATCTATATGGAGTTGGCAAAGATAATTTGACAATTTATATTCCAGGGCTTGTGATACCCTCCGTTTGTGATACCCTCCGGTTATGATCCCCTCCAGCTGTGATACCCTCCAGCTGTGATACCCTCTGGCTGTGATACCCTCTGGCTGTGATACCCTCTGGGTTGTGATACCCTCTGGCTGTGATACCCTCTGGGTTGTGATACCCTCTGGGTTGTGATACCCTCTGGGTTGTGATACCCTCTGGGTTGTGATACCCTCTGGCTGTGATACCCTCTGGGTTGTGATACCCTCTGGGTTGTGATACCCTCTGGTACTACATCATATACTTAAGTTGAATAGTGGAATACAGTACTCTGTACTTCTGTTAGAATATGGTGACACCAATCTATAACCCTGCCATAACTCAGATAACGCACCATAAAGGATGACAGGCTGAGCAGCTCTCACATCGATATCACCGGTGCCCCACCTCTGGTGTCAGACAAAGGCTGTACAGCACCCTCTACTGAGTACAAACTACAACATATGTGTCACCCTGTTTAACGGAATGGGTCGGATGTCGCATTTTGAAGAGCTTATATTATATGGACTCTTAAACTAGCATAGGGTATAACAATATCATTTTTGTAAATGACCTTTTTGATATTGTTCTAAAACTATAATGAGTCTTCTGGGATCCTAGGTTGTAAAATCGATTTTAACCCCTATCAGTGCCCTGATGAATTATTATCAAATAGTATAATATAGTTATCATCGTATTTAAATGTTAATTATCTCATGTTAATTACTTTCCAGTTTAATTCAACAAAAATGTGTAAACACCACCACCTAAGGGTCAATAATGGCGTATTTACTACTTATCATATACCAAATGAAAGCTCTTGATAAGCTGCACACGATTATGGCAATACCAAGATATTTAATATGTGCGACTTCTGACTCGTTTTATCAAAACGGGTCACATAATATAACTCCCCTTTATACTCAATAAGGCCTGAAAATATGTGTTGCCGGTTACTCTGCCTTCCCTAGCAATTTATGGCCAACCCAACTCAGAGAAGAAAGTCAGTCTGTCTGACTCTGAAACAAATTATATGTTTCCATAGTCAGGCATTCTAATAGCGTCAGTCTATGCTGAAGTGTCTTTATAATTAGAGTTTGGCTTTCCCACATTGCAAAAGCTTCTGCCAATGTTGAACTCTCTTCGTAGATTATTGCAACGCTGTACTCTTGGAGTTCCAAGAGTACAGCAATCATGAAGATCAGCCGGCTTATGGGAACATGGTTGCTTCGGAGACATTTGTCAGACGGTCAATATCCTTTCTGTAATATTCGACCTTACCTGTATCAAACTATAGCACACCTAACCTTCTTAACTCCAAACAATAACAACACATAAAGTTCCCACCAATGTCCCTGAGTCTGTGCTGTGACCCTGGAGTTATTTGATCCCCAATCCCAGCATTAATCTTAAGGAATCCTAACCTGCTTATCCTTGGTGGCTGACCTTGCCTTGAACACCTTCGCTTAGTGTGTGTGGCCTATGGCTTGTACAACAACCTCCATTGAGTACAAAGTACATACTACCATCCTGCACCTCCTTGGTCAATAGCTGTACACCGGAGGCCCTCCCTTGTTTGTTAGTGGTAAAGAGGATGTCAATACTCCAGCTTTGATGTCAATGTTGTACACGGACGTTATGGATATGATATTACACTGATATTATTTGGCTCCCTATACGACCAATCTCCCAGTCACTCTAGTGCCTAACCAAGCTACTGTTAGTCATTTTTGGGGCTCCCTATACGACTAACCTAGGTTCGTTAATATTGCCAGGTTGGTCAGTACTGACCAATGCACTTTAGTCTTTCCATTTTAGGCCAAGTCCTTTTAAAGTAGGCATATTAATTAGTTATACAATGTATCTTATTTTGCCTCAGTCTCAGCCTTGAATAGCACTTGGTCATACCTGATCAATGTCCCTTTGACCAACCTGGGATAGACTAACGGCCGGGCTCTTAGATTATCTGTGTAGACCAACGTATACCTTCAGCTCTACCTGAGGACTAACAAAGTTTCATGCAATATAAGTTACCGTAATGGCCCGTTTAGCTTGAAGGAAAACGGTTTATTTAGGGCAGATGTATGAAAATAAATTGAAATAAGATTAGTAACATAAAGTCTTCAAACATTGAATATCTTTGTCGGCCCATTTTTTTCTGCATCTGCCCTAAATAAACCGTTTTCTTTCAAGCTGGTCATAGATTGCACTTGGTCATAGACTTTCAAATTAGATCGATTTGGTGAGACGCATCCTTTAAGTCCTGCTCAAAATTGCTTCAATCCAAAGGTTCATGCAATGTGAAAATATATCAAAAGGATGGTAATCGGTTGAAGCCTAGTTTGGTTAATCCCCCTCTCTACAGAGCACAGTCATAACCTTAATTCCATTTGTTGATGGTCCCTATTTTATATGATATATCTAAATGTCAACATTTGGCATTTTTTCAGTATAAACGGTGCACTTTTCTACTTTTTGAAGTAAAATTCTGTGAAAGTCCTAAAAAAGGAACAAGTACATAAGCTCATATCATATCCATATAGAAAACTCAAAGCTCTAACAAAACAGACATTGAAGTAGTAGGCCTACATACCCAAATATCCCACTTGAATTGAAAATACACATTGCTTACCTGAATTCGACCAGTTATCCAATGACTCCTCCTATGATATGCTGCCACATCCTGAGGTGTTAAACCAGATAAGTAGCCACACATTGGTGGCTGCAGCATCAGAGCACTACACACTACTAACACCTGTCTACTGAGACACACCCAGGAGTAGCAGGAGTAGCTACAGTCACCCACCACACAGAGGTGGTGCAATGCCTCTATAGTCCTCCTACTCCTCCTCTGAGCAGTTAGAGCGCCAACTAACTACTGACAGTGGTGACGAGTAGCTCACCATACAGAGGCAGTGAGCAACTCAGTACTGGAGGAGGGAGGGACCACTGCCGAGCTGAATGTGTGGGTGTGTGGGTATGGGTGGGTGGGAGATGTGAGCAGTTATAGAGACACCTATAACCACTGGTGGTGATCAACTCACAGAAAAAGGGGAAAAAATGGAAAAGAAATCAGGAGCAGCTCCAAGCACTGAGTAGTACTGAGCAGCTCACACGTGTGTTGGGTCTGGGAGACAATGTGGCCTGCCTTATACCAAGTGTCTGCTGCAAGAAGGAGGACATGTGGCCTCCTCCATGGGCTACCCTGGAGTGGCTGGGGCTCTGGAGGAGCTGGGTTGGCGAGGACATGTGTGGGGTAGCGGAGTGGTGAGGGTGGGGATAGGGGTTGGGGAGTTCTGGAGGGGGTGCTGGAGGTTGGGGAGTTATGAAGGGGATGACCATACAATGCCTAGGGGCTGCTTATACTACAAGGTACGCAGTAGATGTTCTCAAGTCTCGGATGAAGACAAGTTATAGAGCATTAAATCTTTTAGCTTTTGTTGATGCCTTTAGATGTAAAAGAGGAAGAATCTCCCAACACAGTGTTGCGTTATAACCCATAGGATCTACTCTGTATTTATTATTCTAAAATGGTACCACATTTATGCATTTTTGTGTGAAAATAAAAATGCACTAATATTTACAGTCACTTATTTCAGTTTTGCTAAATCAAAATAATGATTAGACTTACATACATAAAAACTAGGGTTATGCCTACTTTTGGATACTCTCTTCACACATATTTATATAATAAGCGCCATATTAACCCCTATCATAACTACCTTAAATTCTCGCGTATAAACCGCTTTTTGCTTATAGATATACCCGCACCCCTGAGAACCCTACAACCCGCACCAGAGGTCTGAAATTAGCGATTTTAGTACTGTTCTATGCTACCAAAACCCCTGGTAATACCCGCACCTAGACTTTTGTAGAACCCCCACTTAGGGCTTGGTTCGCGTATAACCCGCTGGTTATATGCGGGAATCTATGGTATACTAGTATACATCTAATTGCTTGCCAGTTGCCCGAGGCGGCTATTGAATTAGCACACTGCATCATTACTGCTGTTTGTTATCACTGACTTTTTTGCATCATGGGTAATTTCCTGAAAATAATGCTTTGAACGTTGATATTCAATTGGACAGAGGATGAAAGAAGTATTGGGCATCAGGCGATGGGGATTGACATAGTATTAGTAGTAGCCTTTAGTTTCGGACTAGAACAGAGCAGTAACCCAGCTCAGAGAATAGGGTGAGGGATATCTAAGGTAAAATGGAGTAGCCATTCACATCCTGTATAATTATGATTATGTGCCTGGTATCGAGAGTAGGTTTGAAAGCAAGTTGATTGTTCTGGTGTTTTGAGGAGGGTGTTGGGTCTAAGATATATGATGATATACCATAAAACCTCACATACTAGTACAATCCTAACTCGCGTGTGCACTGAGGGAATCGTCAATGTTTAGAGTCTACGTTTTCCAGCACCTACAGTATACAATGAATTAGTGATCGCAGCCAAGTCCTAGTATAAACCCTGTCCGATCAGGCATGCTCACGCACAAACATTTATTGGCATTTTCATCCGGGCATCGATTCCTGCCTCGATGACGTCATAACTGCCTGACCAGTGTCAACGATCAAGTTTGAGCTGAACGCATTTAACCCTCTACGGGCCGCATAATGGTTACACAATAACCCTTTGAGGACGGCATAATGCCTTAATGCAGCATGCCCTCATCGTCACGACGCATGAATACATACATGGCGAGTCTACTACATTTTTTGTACTAGTATTTGCTGCATTCATGCATCATGCCGACCCTGCAGAGTTGATAAACAACTGAAGGGTTGGCATGCTGCTTGAATGCAGCCCTGGCGAGTATTCTTCATGTTTCATAACAGGCTCAAACCTCTGACCTATGTTGTTTTGGCTATTTCTGGCCCTTTTCAGGCTATTAGCCCTACAGAATAACCAGTTTTGCACCAATTTTTTCAAAAATTTGGTATATGTGAGAAAACATCCCAACAATTCAGGATTTTTCTTTTTTTTGTGTATTGGCCCAATATTTTTCGTTTTTAGGCCCTTCAAAGGCCCAAAAACCCTTAAAAACGTCAAAAACCCTCTAAATGACATGTTTTACATGTCTCCCATGTCTACTAAGACAGTAACAACCTATCCCTAATATCATTTTCTATTAGGCCTATGGTATAGTCAATTGATTCACACAGATTTCACTAGATATGTACCTATTTTTTTCTCCACAGACATTTAAGTGTATATTGTCAGCAAAATTGTCAAATGTTCTTTCATTTTGATACCACTATACAGTAAATAAACAAAATCCAAACAGTATCCCTTGTACCCCAGATCGTGAGGTAACTATTGTGTCTTTTGCCAGAAAAAAGAAATTTTGAAAAAAATCTGATATTCCAGCCTCCAGGACCAAATGTGTATTGTGATACTTATTTTGGTCCCGGAGTCACCCTCTTATTTTAGTCTCGGAGTCACTCGCCTTGCTGATAATAGTAAAACCCATACAGAATTGTTAATATCCTATATATTTTAGTTATCTTTAGTGCCACTGCTTCCTATCCACCCCCTCTAATGCTCTAAACCAGAAATCTGATGATTCCACTAATCTAACCTACATTTATACAATATTTTATTTTGGTCCCGGAGTCACCCGGGTGACTCCGAGACCGAAATAAGGTGAAATAGCCGCTTTTTAGGCCAGTACTGTGCCAAGTAGGTTCAACGAAGGATCCTAATGGTCCATATTTCCTGAAGTATATACCATCAGGATATTGTAGAGTGATTTTGACAATTAATTAAACCATTTTGAGTGAACTAGGGTAAAATGAGAGTATGTTGTTAAAATTTAAATATTTTTGATAAATCTTCAATATTCATCGAGCTGTATCTCAAAAACTATTTTTCTGAGGGTATTCATTCTTGGTATGCCTTAAGATATATGTTGTCCCAGTTTGTAAACAAAGTTATTAGTTGCTGTTATGTATTTTAAGACATTATGTACATAATCACCTTATTTTGGTCTCGGAGTCACCCGAAAACAGACAATCGAGTTTGTGAGGCAATAAAAAATGAACCGCTAGGGTTAGAGATGTATCAAAAAGTGTTCCAAGGAGCTGAGATATATACCTTTCAATAATATGAACTTGTTTAAATATATTAAGAACTTTCTGATTTGTCCTTCCTCTATCCTAAAACAACATAAGTCAGGAGTTTGAGCCAACAATACGTTGTAATGTATTAAGGTGGTTGCCTATCATCGTGAACGTATATCTATTGCAACGTTGATTCAGGAATGATCTAAATAATATTCTAGGTGAGTTTGAAAAAGATGACAAAATTGGTATTACCATTATATATATTCATAGGATAGATGAGCTCTTAGTTTAGCTTTGTAGAAATACTTTTATTCATTTTTTAAATTCGATATTTTAAAAAGTAGCTTGGTACACCCTACTTTCCTTTTGACTGTTTGGGTCCAAATTATGTAAGGAATAGTGGGGAAATATTTAGAATGAATCTAGATACGTTCGACCCATGATAGGCAGCCACCTAAAAGCACCGTGCGGCCCTTAAAGGGTTATATGTCACCAGTCAGGGACCATGGGTATTCTGCCATATGTTCTCCGTCCCTCGTGGGAGCTCGTGATGATTAAACACGTGACCCGGTAAACATGACGGTCTGTTTGATATCATAATATGGACAACATTTATATAAGGCTATGAGCGGGTCATTATCTAATACTACATGTGGTAAGGCGGGGGCGGCGGGTGGGGGGGGGGGGTGAATTGAGGAAAGGGGCCGACCGCTCTATGGTGAGAGGGCGTGGGGATGAAAATATGTCACCCCTTTATAGTGAAAGAAATGTTATTCAGGCCTTAGGCAAAATACAGGAATTTTCTCCTGCCAAATTTTTCTGTTATTCTAGTTCAGAGAGGGTGAGTAATTTGCCCATCCCAACTCATGGTGTTTAATAATGACCAGTCCCTTCTGTATAGAAGGGACATAATAAACAATGAAATCGAGTGAATGACGTCAGAGTTGTTTGTTATAGGCTCCAGTGGAATAGGTGTTTTAAAGGCACACACGTTGGTTCCCCTACAGTGACAGTCGGAGTGGAACCGAGATAAGTAGTCATGCCTTTATATAGGGCTCTCACTTTCTACATGGATTGTTCTCATTAATACCATCAATTTAAGCTATTACACAACGCCATCCGTTGACAAAATTTAATGAGGATCTCAGAGTAAAAAGTATAAAATTCCAGCCCTGTTGGCAACCATCTTGGATTTAGGAGTGTTTTTCAATGTGGACCTCTTAATACTTTTAGTAACTCATACTAGGGACTTCATAGAAATGCATTGTGGCGAAAAACCTTGCGTTGCAATTTGTTTACCTCCAATCCTATCTTGCCTGGACTAGATCGCGAGGTGGAATCTACTGTATCTAAGTAGATAAGTTTATAAGGTGGGTGGTGGTGGAGAGGGTCTTATCAAGACCATGCATCGTGCTCTTTGTTTCTATAAGTACGCTCGGTGGTGTGTCAGGGGTCGGGGGGGGGTAAGCTGATGTCAAGTCCTTGATGTGCCATGTTGTTTTCTGGACACACCGATTAGGATAAGTTACTTTGTGTCGGTGATGTATAGACCTATAGATAAGAGGCTCATCAGCTTATCGTCAAACCAAGTACTGCGACCTGGTGTGGTGATCCTACAGCCCCTCACACATCCTCAGTCCTCCCGACCACCCACATCTCTTCCACTATCTCTACCCAGGTCTCCAGGGTGTCATTACCCCTTTAAGGACCGCATCGTGCTTTAATGCATCATGCCCTTTATCTGCAAGACACATGAAAGCGGCCCTGGTGGGTTACGTCAGGATTGATCTTTTAGCATTATTTGGACCCATCGAGGTTGATACACTGCTGAAGAGTCGGCATGATTTTTCAATGCAGCCCTGATGAGAAGACACACCAGGGCTTCATTCATGCATCATGACAACATAAGGCATAGGATGATAAAATAACTTTACGACACTTCAATGGTTATCCCACCTGCCTCTAATTCTCCTACCTTGGAGGCTGTCACTCCATTTAAAGGCGAACATGCAGTTCAGTTACACCTTGAAGACACCTGGGAAATCTGTACAATAGAATACCCTCAATAATGCAAACTGTTCAAGTCAAGGTGTGTCTTGGCGTGTGGTAGTTTTGTGGGAAATGTTTCCAAAGTTTTTGGTAAACAGTTAAGTCACAAGTTGTTATTCTCAACCTCGGGTTATCAACAGAAAAGTATACTTAATTCTCTTGACGTGATCTAATCAATTACAAGAACGTTCAAAATGAACTAGAGGCGTGTTCACATTCTTTTCAAAGAGAAGTGAAGGAGGGGCTGCATGGGGGAGGTTTTCTTGAGACGCAGCCCAACATCCGGGACTCAGAGACATGAGATCAGGCTCTTTTGAATCAGAGACGCTCCACTGAGCAAAATACTTCCGCCAGTCCACGGAGATCAAGCCTGAAAGCTAGCTAGTGCGCAGGCACGGCGGCCATTTTGGATAAGAACCCAGCTATCACCATGTAAAAGTTTCCATGGACCTTTGTTGAAGATTGTGCAAGTCACTACCACAGCGCCCCTGACGGATTGTTGAGGAACTAATCTAGTTACTTCCGGTTGACCTCTGACGAGGCAGACGGCTTGTTTTTATTATTGTGAGTTTTGAGGTCAGGGGAACGCTGACTTTAGGAGGTAACCATGGTGATTTATCGTCTGCTCCTGCCCCGGGTAGTAAAGCAGGCAATAACTACCATGTGCTGAGACTCTAGTAACACTGTCTGGGCACAAGCTGGGGGCATGAGGTAGGTTTCTAATATGGGTAGGCGTTAAGGCCAAAACAAAGAAGGGTTTGTTTCAGGTAGGCTAACCAGACCGACCCTCAAAACAGGGCCGACCCTACGTCTTTTTATGCACTTTTGAAGAGATTCTCGTATTTTTACCTTTTTTGGGGGTCAATTTTAGGGTCTTTGGAGAGGCTGGCTAGTACTTCATGTTTAAAAAAAAGTTTTAAAAAGAAGAAAAATCCGACCTATTCTTTCCATGTTTCTTGAAACATAGCTTTCTTTGGGCCTAATTGAGCTTGAGCAACCCTCCCTATTTTCTATGTGTTTAAAAGCAATCTTTTTTTGTCAATCAATACAATTCTGTCTATCTACAGGCTATAGGCAATCATCAATGAAGTAGACTATGATGGTTAATGCTATGAGTATGACTTTCAACAGACAGGCATGATGCTTTAATATCAACCTGTAACTCAGCACTTTGGTGTATTTTTTTCACTTGCATAGTTTAATCAAATGGAAATACGGCCCAGTAATACTTTGGCCCTATTTTGGACTATACATGTTCAAGCTTCTAATATTCGAATGGTGGGACAAAAAGCTACTTACTCCGAGTCTATAAACAATGGTGAAGCCATCTCTAGAGGCAACTTTGAATATACTACTTGGACACACTCCGTGTAACTTTCTTATACTGGTATGAACTATGTTGATGTATTCACAGACAAACTCAAGTATTCCTTAAATTTTTCGGCCCATTACTTCATTTTAAAGTGGGTATATCACTTTGAAATAACATGATCAATCATTGAGCTGTCAGGCTCACCCATCACTGTCCGTCCTGTACCATACCTTTCACTTACATGCACCAGTTCCCTCAGCAGATGTGTCAAGCTGTCAATGTATTATATTGGGTCCCTGTAGTTATCAGGTTCAACCAGCACTGCCCTTGAAAAGACCTTAGCAGTGGTCTTTTTTTAAACAAATGCGGGAGGGGGTTGGTGGATTTGGGGGGGGGGGGGGCAAATTCGGACTCCTTATGGGGGAGGGGCACAATAATTTGGTCCCCTCTTGAGGGGGGGGGGGGCTGTCACCCTCCTCTGATAGCGGAAAGGCCCCGCGCAATGTGCTGGCATATACAAGGTATCTTTTGTTTATATATAAATCCCTATTACCGGTACTCAAGTCTTGGGAATATCCCATCGTGCAGAGGGGTCCCCCCCCCCCCCGCTCAGGTCGGAAAGTCGCCGACATAAAGGTCACAATGTCAGGTTTTTCAGACCATTTTTACTATACTAGTAGCCAAATTTATCCAAAAGTCGCCATGTCGCTTAAATTAGTATACATGAATGTACCAGGTCGCCTGGAAAACAGCCCAGATCACCGTGTCGCCAGGTCGCTTTTGACAAATGGGAGCCACCATCATGTTGGATGAATGCAGGCCCGGCGAGTTATCTTTCTATAGTGTAAAAGATCGTTCCATGCTTGCAAACATCAATAAGGAGATCATCATGACCTCGTTTGTCAGTGGCGGAATAGACTGATGGGCCTCCCCTGGATAATCTAGCTAACTGCTGGTCGATATGTAACACAGACACCTCATTATCACCTCTCAGCAATTCTATTATAATGACACCCCTCCCTTGTAACCTGCAGATACCTATATAACGGTGTCTAACAGCATTCTCAGTCAGATTTACATTAACTATTTGAGGGCCGCATATTGCTTTAAATGAGTGTCCTCTACCCTATGAAGCATGGAAGCTGCCATGGCTAGTAACTTCGCAGTGATGCATCATGCATCATTTTGACCGTGATACCCCCCCTCCCGTAGGGTCAACATGATGCACTCATGCATTATGATGCCAAAAACAGCGCACAGTGTAAACCCCATCTACCCTACATAAAGGGTTGAGTAGTTGTCCCGGCTCCACCCTGACTGTTACTGTAGGGGTACCAAACATGTGGGCCTTTAACCCTCTAAGGGCGGCACAGTGTATTGATGCATCATGTATACCAGGGTCGGCATGATTGAATGCAGTCCTAACTCGCCAGGCCTGCATTCAATGATATTAACATATGGGTTTTATACACACCCCTGAAGGGTTGGCATGATGCACCCATGGCAATGCAGTATCGGCAATCTAGGGGAGAGAGGGGCACGTTGAACCACTTCTGCACATTTATTTTTTTCCTGACCATATCAAGGTCATGTGAACTTTGATTTTGCATCTAGGAGCTACCTTATATCGTTGCGCTATATGCTGACCTATGGCAAAGCAAGTATGGTCATTTTTTGTATTTCTTTTGATTTTTTGAAAATTAAATCTTTGGGTGGTTCAATGTGCCCCATGCCCTGGGCAGGTTGACCCACCCACTGAGGCACGTTGAACCACTCATATTAAATAGTTCAAACAATCAGTAATATGGATAAATTATTGAAAGTTAAAGTGGAATTATTTGCTATTGATACTTTTGCATTGGACTGAATGTAAAAAACACTTATCTAATGCACACAAGTCAGTCAATTATAGTTTAAAGAGTACTGACTGGGTTGGTGAGTTACAGATTTCCCTTTAGGTCAATATAAACCGTCTTAAGAGGATTGCTGTTGTTTGCCAGATCTATATAGATCTTTGATTATATTCTTCTATGATGTAACAGGCTGTCCTGCTTCTGAAAATTGATACATCTAGGAATAAAGACACTATGAATATGCTACAAAAGAATCTATAACCACAATCAGCAAATTATGTATCTTATCATAACTGTAGAGTAAAATTGTAACTTCTTTGAGTGTGTTTCTCTGTGAGCCCTAATTCTGATGAACTATGGGTTTATGAATACAAGGGCCCACTGGTTAGGTTAGGCTATGGTAGACCAAGAGGTTTAACTAAGTAATATCTTCTCATCTCTCACCTACAAGCTGACATGGTGAGGCTGCCCTCTGGTGAAGAGCAGTGATACCTTGTCCATCTATGCACTGCAATGACCAGGTGCATTGTGTTAAATAATGGTACTAGTTCTTCAAGGTAGAGGTTGGGGCACCTTGAGTATGGTTCAAGGTGCCCCAATTTTTGTGGTTCAATGTACCCCATGCCGAAGATTGTAGATAAGGTTGATGTAAGTCAGATTACATAACACACTCAGGAGTAAAATCAGGTTCTACTGAAGCATTGAAATGTATACTTTGACCTGTATAAACATCTTAGGCCAGCTATATTTTTCTATGACATAAGAACAAAAGTTCAACAATTGCAAATATCCACTTTCAAGGGCATAAATCCTTTAATGTTGTCTAGTTTTCCCCCCGGCATTCCAAACCAAACATGATGCTGCTGCTCTGAACCGTCTATAAAAAGGGGTGATGTGGTAGGAAAATTGCTGGAAAATTCCCAAAGGAATAGCAAAGAGAGCGAGTGGTTCAATGTGCCCAGGTGGTCAATGTGCCCCTCTCTCCCCTACTCACCAGGGCTGCATTGGTGTGTCACAATGACGAAAGTCATCTTTTAGGGACATGCCGTCCATAAAGGGTTAAGTACTATGTGGCCCTTACAGGGTTGTTGGTTAAAGCCCCAGCATCCCTATATATAGGGCTGCATACCTGTCCCCACTGCACTCCGACTGTTACTGGAGGGGCAGCAAGTTCTGCGCCTTTAAGGTTAGCTAACTGTGTGAGTACTGAACATTAGTACCCTGGTTTGTACACAACCCAATATGCAGTGTAATATTGACATGCACCGATGGGGACTGGTAAAGGTAAACTACAGTCTAGCCTACACCACTGTCTAACCGACGTCAGGTTGGGTATAACACTCAGACAACTCACTCACACTGTGCCACTATAAGTGTATGCAATATATATATATATATATATATATATATATATATATATATATATATATATATACATATATATACATATATATATATATATATATATATACAGTACAACTTCGTTATAAGGAGGACCTTGGGACCAGTGCCATTACCCCCTTATAAGCAAGGTCTCCTTATAAGCAAGGTCAGCCTTATTAAGGTCCAGATAACAGTACACCCCCTACAGGTGTCTCTTATACCCTGATAGACATGATTCTAATACAATTCAGATGGGAGCATTATAACTTAAAGTCAACAATCCCTCTGGGTCCTCTTTCTGGATATTT
This sequence comes from Harmothoe impar, assembly GCA_947462335.1. Classification (NCBI taxonomy): domain Eukaryota; kingdom Metazoa; phylum Annelida; class Polychaeta; order Phyllodocida; family Polynoidae; genus Harmothoe; species Harmothoe impar. Next base: position 43,292,946 of record OX381718.1, on the reverse strand, counting down.
TCATCTCCCTTTCTCCTTAAGGCAACCACAAAAGTATTCTTCCAACCTCTTGGGACTGGAGTGGTGGGGACTGGAGTGGTTTCCACGTTAACCAAATTAAATTCAATTTCAATGAATATTTCTTTTAATATTGAGCATACAATCTATGAATTAACATAGCGCTCTGACCCCCAGGATCTCCCCCCACCTTTTCTGGATCAAATCTTGAGTGTATAATATATTATAAGTGTTGTCCAGCGTCCTATGCATATAGAGTACACATTAGTATGATGCCGTTTAAGTATTGACTACATTTATCACCTCCCCACACGCGGTCAGAAATTAAGCCACTTTGGCTATTATGAGATTACATTGATAAGGTCTGCCTCGTCATGGACAGCCCCCCCCCCCCGTACACATACCAACTATGACACCAAGGCTCTAGCTATCAACTTCCGGTCCATGCAGCTTCCGGTTTCCCCATATTATCGCCCATGTGTATGATCAATCTGTAAACTCACCGCCGGCACCCCAACAGGGCAACTCCTCACATACACACACATCTCCAAGCACAGGCTTAGTGTGGGTAGATGGCGGTTAATGATCCAAATCCCGGCCTGGAGAGTGTACCTTGAGGCATCCCACGTGACCGGAAGTCCCACACCCTGTCCGCGCGTGCGCAGAGCATGGTTGAAGTCTGCAGAGATCGATACGCCATCTGGTGTCGTCTTAGGGTGATCAGTCATGTCGCGAATCAATCACTGATCACGAGCTGATCAATAACATGTCAATGGCTGATCAATAGTGACCCCATGTGAGAGCAGTAGTAGGTAATACCTCATCAACACCCATCTATTTCTGGGTTACTGAAAGGAATGGGGGAGGGAGGGAGAGGGAGGGGGGAGAGGGAGAGAGAGAGAGAGAGACAGACAGACAGACAGACAGATAGACAGACAGACAGACAGAGAGGGGGAGGGAGATAGTTAGTGATGCTTAGATATCACATGTCGAATTTAAGATAATTATGGCCATGTCCCCTGTCACTTAAATCCCCATGTTCCATTATGTCCCATGTCAAATCTATAGATAGATAGATAGTAGGACAGGAGGTGGCAGACATAGATAGATAAACGTATAGAGCGATATAAGTTAAAACCCCTCTCATGTTGGGTGGTTAGGCAATGAGCTAAGGTCATATTCATAGCAATTAAACACCACCTGCATTATCATTAGTGCGATTGTATATAGACACCGACCATCGTGCAGGATCGTCTCGTTATAGCATTGGTAAACTGCGAGCAGGCATACAGGTTTTCATGCGCTCAAGTTGCAATAACGTCTTCCTCTTCGCAAATATTGATTCTAAAAGTCAGTATTGATTGCAGTCCTTCTGTTAAGACTTGTATTTCCATGCTGATCGCACCGAGTCACCTCAATGATGAAAGAAGCTAGTGTAAGATTAAAAGAAAAGGGGAAATGATTAAAAAGTAGCATGTGAGACCCTAATTATGTGGGTGTGGTGGGTGCCTATAGACACGCTATGGGGTTCCTCTCAGAATATTTGAGCAGCACATTTGCCAAAGTCCCTGTGAAGAAAGGCTTCAAAGTGAAAAACTCACTTTTCAAACGATCAAAGATTTAAACAACACAATGACTCATTCGCACAGAAATCATACTCTCCCATGCATTCGCTGCGTTTAAAAAAAACATTTGACTAGATGGTATTGTAAATGACTGGCATTTCGGTAGATCCATTAACTACATCTTCAAGCACATAGGAACACATTGGGCATGCATAAAGGGAGAGGCTGAAAAAAACTTACCAAAGTAACATGGCTACTTGCACAGTGTTCATGATGTGTTCATATTTACCTTTATTCCATGAGGATTGCCAGAATATTACCTCAGTCTGAGGGGACCTCAAAGTGGGATGATGCTGGTATCGGCTGGTCCTATCTAGGAGTCTAGGGGTCTGTCTGGAACAGGGTACCCCCTCCCACCCACCCACCCACTTTATTATTGATGAGTTGATTAGCCACGGTCAATGAGATCGATGCACTGAGGGCCTGATCGGTCCCCCCCCCCCACTACACACACAAACACACACACACCACACAGACACAACCATCCTATCTGGCTCAGGCAATCACCTCAGTCCTACTTAACCCCACCTGGTACCCTTACCACAGATAAGGGGCTGGTCATATCTTAACAACAGAGGGGGGGGGGGGCAGTGGATTTCACAACCCCCCCCCCCCCCAAGGGAGGGGTTGTAATCGTTTCACCCCCACAGCCTAGCCGTGGTAGACCCCTTGGCAAGGTATGGGCCTTTTCGTCAAAAATGGTGAAAAAATACCCCCCCCTCAAATCCAGCCCTAACCCCCCCCCCTATTGTTGAAAAATGGCCACTCCCAAACCAGCAGCCCCCGCCCTAACGCACACACACATACGCTAGTCCAAGTTACCAACAGACTGGTTGACTTGCTTCTATTCAAATTCTTTGGTTTCCCATGGAAGGTGCGAACCAAGTTTAGGGAGTTATAACTCGGACATGGCTGGTGTTTGACATTAACACTCTATAATTATATTAACAAAATTAATATGAACCCACCGAAAACGGTGTACTTGATGTAAAGTCAGTGGTTGAGAGGTATTAGCAGAAAATATTTGTGAGCAGCCACGCACGTTTTTTCTGAGTACTTGTTCACATTCAGCCTTTTCAGGGCTCCATAGTGCTTTAAATGCCCATTTATCCTCATGATGCTTTAATGCAGTCCTGGTGAGTAACTCAGGGTTGCAAGCACCAAAGCAGTAAGTAACCGATATTATTTCGGTGTTTGTTTATGACAGCTGTTCCTTTAAAGAAACATACTATCCATAAAGTGGTAATGTTTTCATTGTACAGGTTTGTATCCCCAATGTATAAATTTTGTCCCCGCTGCCCAATGTTAAACAGGCCAATAACCAGACAGGGATAATTCATTATTGGTGTAGCCCGCGGGTTAATTAATGTTGTCTGCTCGAACCTAGAGGGAGCATGACTCATTAAAAACATTGCTCGATCTAAGCTTTACCCCCATCGTTAAATAGATGATCCTTCTGATAGGAGATATTGTGTAGACTTTAATTTCAAAGCAAATAACCAGACAGGGAGAAAACAGGCGAGGGTCAGTAGGGTCAGCCTGATCAACGCAATGTCTCCAAAAGCACTGACTTTAGAGTGTCAGGCATTTCGATAAGAGTCTGGCACTGCCCTCCAGCATTCCTAGACTCTCCTTTAATGGTCTGACAGTGCTGAACTCTTTGCTACAATTCAGTCAAGCATTGTCAGACTCTCAAAGGAGAGTCCAGCATTCCTTAGCTCTCTTTAAACTACATGGACCTTGAACGTGAGTGCTTGTTAAGAGACTCAGGCCGACTGTCACATTTTCTCTATGTATATACGCCCCTAACCGTTGATAAGTATCTCATCGTTGCACTTAATTACTGAAGAGACGGGAAGACCTTTTTTTGGCAGCTGTCGTTGCTTTTTGAAATAACAAGGATCTGACCAGGAAATTACATCGGATCATAATCACCAAAAATGTAAATCCGGTGTGAAAACAATGCTCACAAGGAAATGGAAACAAAGGAAAGTTTAAAGAAAAAAAGTGAAAATGAACTTCCCTAACCTGAAGATAATTAATAGAAAAATGGCACGACGTGATTGCAAGGGTCATGATGATCTTGTTCTTCAAGCAGATGGTCATCGAAATCCAGTGAATGGATCGTTGGCCTACCGTGTAGCATAATTCGAAATCAGTGTGACACTGCAATATCAAGACAAAGTCAAGAATACAAAACATAACAATACTATGACAATTTGTCTCATGCACTATTTATTTACCAACCCCCATTCTCCTAACCCCTCACCCCCCTCCGCCCCCTCCTCTCCCCTCCTCTCCCCTCCTCTCCCCTCCTCTCCTCTCCTCTCCTCTCCCCTCCTCTCCCCTCTTCCCCCGCTCTCCACCTCCCCTCCCCCTCTCCCCCTCCTCTCCCCCTCCCCTTCCTCTCCCCCTCCTCTCTCCATCCTCTCCCCTCCTCTCCATCCCCGTACTTTTCCTTCCCCCTCCTCGACTCCCTTACCCCCTATACCCCTACCTCCCCTACCTCCCCTACCTCCCTCACCACTACCCACTCTCCTCCCCCCTACGCACTGCAGCAGATTGCATGACGGTTTCTAAGCACGCCATGTGCCGAGGCACCATCTTGCCGCTACTGATTACTTTGGCTGTGAGACTTGGAGAATTGGATGGGGTGGGAGCTGGGGGAGGGGGTGGTGTAGGGGTACAGGGTAGGGGTGTGTGAGGGGGTTAGCAGGGGCTAGCGGGGGTCAGGGTTAAATGGAGTCAAGGAAGGGAAGGTAGGAATATGAGAGAGAAACAGAGACAGAGAGACAGAGAGATACAGACAGATACAGAGACAGAGACAGAGAGACATACAGAGAGATAGACAGATAAACAGAGACAGAGAGACATACAGAGAGAGCCAGACAGACAGAGACAGACAGAGGCAGACAGGGAGAGACAGAGAGGGATACATAGACAGAAGCAGAGGGACAGACAACAACAGACAAAACAAAGCAAGATAATATTATATAGAGAAAAAAGGATATGACTAAAGTTAAACACAATCACTAGGATGGCCCTTAATAGAAAACATACCTATCAATGTACCCCCACACTGGGTATTGACCATGACCCTCGTACCCTGATCAAATCCAAGTGCGATGATCTTTGCTTATTTAAACCAGTGAAAGCATAAGTAGGCTTCTTAATTATACACGATACAATTAGCGTCTTCTCCCTGGTCTGTAGAAGGTGGGAGGCTGGTGGGGTGGTTACCCCTGGCGATACCCAAACAGTGGAGACCCTGGAGGAGTGTTCTAGGGTGTGCCTCCAGACAGCTGGACCGCCCTCCTCTTCCTGCACCCTTGACCACCACCAAGGGTAAGGCAGTCAACAACAACAATAAGGCACTTCTGCTACCTTCCCCTAGTTGCTCCAGGCTCATCTAACTTAAGATTGGAGTGGGTGAGTTAACGTTCCTACTGACTGCTGCCCTAGGAACGGGGGATTACCAGTCAACAAAAACAACTCTGCTAATAGTATCAACAACTACAGCGAAAACAACAGCGATATCAACCAGCCCACAATTTACCTAGGAAGGAGGGAGTACCTAATTGTTAAACACACATAAACATAATCAACAACAGTAAGACCAACAACAGGCAGGGGATAGGATATTACAATTACTGCAATGTTCAGGACATAGAGAGAGACATAGGAATAGACTACCACTACCAACATAATCGAGACAATATATCAATTCTGGAGGCCACTGTGGAATCGGTAGATTTTGAATTAACGACACAGGAAATCGAAGAGATTTTTCTCTACAACATCCACCTCTCATACGGCAACACCAACAGAAGAGGCAACAACCACATCAACAACAGCAGAAACAACGGCAACAACAGCCCTAATAGTCTCCAGCACTTCGGCATGTTTTTCCACGCTGAGGATGTGTCGCCATTGATCACGTACTGACTGGCTCCCTCCAGACCCGTCTGTAGATTGGATGCCGGCTTCCTCCAGATGCTCCTCAGGTAGATTGGATTGATCAACAGGTGCAGCTCCTCCACGGCAGATACACCACACGCTCAGGGCCCCTGGAGGAAGGAGGGGGTGCAGGGGGTGGGGGAGGTGAGGGAGTGTTCCAGCACTGTTGGGACGTCTAGACTCTATGTTGAGGCAGGTGCTGGTAATACGCCGTATCGTAGGGATTGCTGATAGGATTTGTAGTAGTGTGCTCTATATTTTGAACTTGGTAATGAAGTGTGTATACAGTTATTGCTGAACTGAGGCTACCTTTTTATCTGTCTGATGAACAGTTCATCGATTTTGGTGTGGTGAACTGAAGTTCGCCATTGTATTAATGTAACTAAGCATATATCCTTCCTGCTGAGCTGCAGTTTACTGATTTTATTAATCAGGTATGGTGAAATGAACCTCTGAACTGTTAAACTGTCTGATGGAATGTTCATAGTGTTATTGTTGGACCATATGTACAGTGAAAGTTTCCCCTTCCTCATGTGAACTGATCATCAAATAACGAAAGGTAACTTACTATCTGGCTTGTGAACTCTTCAGGACATTGTATCCAAGGAGAAGTGCATCTGCAACATAATCTTCATGTGGATGACTTTGAGGTGAGACTATTCCCGATCAACTAGATAATAGTTTGTCTAAGACCAGAGGAGAGAATCAGTCTATTCCCAGGTGTTAATATCCCCCTATTGACCTATTGAGGTCAATATTGATGGACATAAAGCAATACCTGATACAGATCAATAGAGATCAGATGCTGCCAGTTACCTTAGCCTTAGAACTGTTGGAGGGTTCCAGAAGGTGGGAATGATTCAGAGACAGCACACATGGATCAAACTATATTGTGTGTTTCCATATGGATCTAAGGCTAGGATTGTGGTCTGAATTCTCCTTAACATAGAGGGTTACACGACCAAGGACTACATACTAACTTGCATCAAGGGGTACAGCTTGGAAGTGAGTCTAGAGCATTGGAAGACAGTAAACCTGAGGCTCTGAAGGAGCACAGCAATTGGGTGTATACAATACATCAATATCACACTCAGGCAGTGCCACTGACTTCTATATCCTTAGCACAGCCAAAACGTATTGATACGTGTAGTAAAATGGGCCCTCCAAATGCCAGGGCTTTCTGCAGGTGGACCCCCAAAACGTACTGATGTGGGGAGTAAAAGGGGCCCTTCAAATGCCAGTGCTTTCTGTCAGTGGACCCCCAAAACGTACTAATGTGGGGAGTAAAAGGGGCCTTCCAGATGCCAGGATTTCGGAGGCTAGGTAGTCCCAAACGCCAGGGATTTCTGCATTTTATAGATATTTCGATACTGAATATTTCAGTTAAGGTTTACCTTATGAATATAATGGTTGGATATTCTAAAATATCTCCATTTTGTCTCTAGCTCAAGGGAAACTGGTGTAATCTACTTAGCTGGATATGGACATTAATCTGTTGTGTAATGTGCTAATTGGTTAATCATTTCAGTCTATAGAAAAACATGCCATTTTCATGAATATGTGCCATAATGTTATGTACAATCAATTTCATTATTGATAGGTTTGTTGTATGGGGAAACAGCTTAGGTATTACTAGAATGCTGAAATTAACCAATTATAGCATGCATTATGCAAAATATTGAGTTAATTACTAATTTGATGAAATACGTTTTAACAGTACTTGGCTATCCCATGTTAAATTTAATTCCTCCATCTTGAAAATGTTTCATTACGTTTTAGAACGTTTTGGCAACACTATATCTGCAGGGCTTGTATATGCCAAAATGTATTAGAGTGTTTTGATGTAGAATGAAAACGTTTTAAAACGTTTTGGCAGCAGGATTTCTACAGGGCTTATTATTCATATGTAAAATAAAAAAACGTTTTAGAACGCCCTAAGAACAGGCTTTCTGCAAGGCTGATATGCCAAAACGTATTAAAGCGTTTTGATGTGACGTTTTAGAACGTTTTGGCAGCAGATCTACCCTCAGTAATTACAGTACTCTCCAAAGGATATTCAGTAGGTTAAGGAATTTTTCGTTGGGTGGACGCCTAACGCCATACATGCACATTAATGCTCTACTAGTATCCAGATATGTAATATCTTATCATTTTCATTATGCTTTAAATAATTATACCTATTATATACCAAAGGTGAATGCCATTTATATCGGCAGTGGGGGTTTAAACGCAAATTATACCTGTATGTGCATTCACTACATGGCCCCATTGTACCTGTCGTCACATTACTATGAAGCTGCATATGGCCCTACCTTTCCTCTATTTCTTCATGTGACGGGAACTCGTACAAGATATCAGCATCTGACATGGTCTGGTAGTACCATAACTTGAAATATGTACAAAACAATCCTTGCTGTCAATCGTTGAGTTTCACATTAATTACAATGAAAGCATCCATATATATATATATATATATATATATATATATATATATATATATATATATATATATATATATACATATATATATTGCCTAATAAAGGTTGCACCATGAATCCATGAGCAGCACCATGGGACTATTCTTGTGGTTGTATCAGTGACAAGACAGTTTTAGTGAATGTGGATATTCTCTCAATAAGGATAAGCAAGGTACTCAGCATAGCTTATAATGATGTACCTCCCCTGTAGGTACGTTATCAGGAAGTTACATGGCCCTCCCTGTAGGTACGTTATCAGTAAAGACAAATGCTAGTGGCTGGGATGTTCTGATGTTCTACCAATTCCTTTTTTAATAACTTTGGATTATATTACTTTGGTATATTACAAAATATAAAATGCCAAAAACATCTCCACAGTGCTATCCTTTATGGTATGGCCATCCAAACAAAAAATGCCCTAACCATTGGAATTAATGGGAAAACTGTATATTTTCACATTATGTATGACGGGTAATCTCCTTCTACTGATTAATGCGCTAAACCTGCATTGGAGATCTTTGTGAACACTTTAGAAAAGAAAAGTAGGGGATCACACTTGAAAAGAAAAAGTTGTAAATCTATCCAAGATATTTTTTTCCCCTTAACTATAATTATGGGCCCTCAGACATCTAATAAGTCTGAAAAACTTAGGTTCAAGGTGGGTCGATCCCATTGAATCAAAGTCATCAGAATTTCTCTTCTTTCTACAGGAAGGCGTTTCATTGTATGTTGATATAATACTACACATACGGCCCAAACATACAAACAACATGCGCAGAAAATATATATAAAGTACTTTTATGGTTTCAGTTGACCCTCCACATACCATCCGTATGGTTTAGATAAAGAACACAACTCACGGCATCAAACATACGGCACTCCAAATATAGGGACATGGTCACATGTCTCAATAAGAAAAATGTGCAAAAAAATTTATACATTCCGGGGAACCCCTGGGGAATTCCCTCTGTGATGTCAAAACATAGACATGCGGAGGTAGGCTGGGGAGGATATAAATAGGGTCTGTATGTTTAGGTATTTTTGAGTTTATATGTTTCTTTATTCCACAAAGTGATCTTCCAAAGAAACGATACAGTCAAAAGGGAACAAGTCCCAAATTATCAATAGAGACAATATAGTGATTCATATTTCACCGACTACAAACAGATAATCAGGAGATATTATAAAGCCTCACAGGATCAGGCAATGCCGCGGTATTATAGTAGAAACTTAGTAACAAAGGTAGAAATGATCTCATAATGTTTCTCATAACAACAGTGACTTCGGAATTTAAGTACATAGTTAATCCATTTGTTCCTTTTCATCAAAGTTACAACTGTTTAATAAATAGGTAGCGCAACTAATATCACAGACTTGTATCTCATGGGAATTATACATCTGGTTTATATTTGTGCTTTATGTGCAGTCAGCTTTCATATCTGACTTACACATTGCTGAGTCATTTAGAGAGCAGCAGCAGTATTCCTTAGTCGTTTAGCTTACAGTTCAGGTAGTACCACACAGGAGAAAAAAAAATCAATGTACACATTAAGTACAATACAGATAGTGAATACTACCTGCCCACGTCCACTACTACCTCCTCACGTCCACTACTACCTGCCCACGTCCACTACTACCTCGTCATGTCCACTACTACCTCCTCACGTCCACTACTACCTCCTCACGTCCACTATTACCTCCTGATGTTCACTACTACCTCCTGATGTCCACTACTACCTCCTCATGTCCACTAATACCTCCTCACGTCCACTGCATATCCACTATAGGGTATGGTCGGGGTGGGGGGTCTAGGTATAGACTAGGGAGTTCGGGGTATGGCTAGAGGAAGTCTGGATATAGACTAGGGAGTATGGTCAGAGGAGGACTGGGTATGAATAGGGGAGGTCGGGGTATAGACTAGGGAGGTCGGGGTATAGACTAGGGAGGTCAGGGTATAGACTAGGGAGGTCGGGGAATGGGCAGCAGAGGTTGGGGAATGGGTAGGAGACCCTGTAAGGGCTGCACATGGTAGAATGCGGCCATTAAAGGTCTAATTAATGTTAATTAATAGTACATATGTACAACAGGTCACACCCCCTTTATATAATGTCCAATCTAACTATGATAGCTGGCACGACACCTACCATTTCCTCACAACCCCTACTATTTCCTCATGTCCACAACTATGTCCTCATGTCCACCACCATCCTCCACACAATCTAGAGAATTCAACTAGATTAACCTATACCAAAGATTACCTTGCAAGTACTTCTTAAATCAATAGGCAATATGTCTACTTGTGCATAAATATTCTGTACAGATACAGACTTAGGATTTTTTTTATGTTTAAACACACTCTAATCGCAATATTTTGTACTATTTGCATTTTATACTGTTCTTTAAAACAAATACCAGAGAAGAAAATACTATTATCATTACACCACAGTTGGCTGGGAGAACAAAAGAAATGGCCTGACTGTATTTTATGTATATGGCTGTATGTTGACGCAGTGTTATAAGTCTTGGACAATGTTAATTATCCACGGCGGACGCCTTGGACCATTACCCTGTCCTTGGCTTATATCACTCATACAGCAAGTCAGACACTTGTATCATATCTACTACGTGAAAAACAGCATAGTTTTCAGTATTAATGTAGAAGTTGCTTCATCCATATACTCTATAATGTTTCCGGTGGGTAAATGGTGAATAATTGCTAACAAGATAATTATTCCCAAAAGTGGTCTACCACGCTTTGGCATGATACCACTGCCTAAATCCTGATGAAAAAAAAACGTTTTAAAACGTAATTTGTTAAACAAACCTTTCCCTAAAAACGGTCTGCTTCGATCTGGCATGATACCACTGCCTAAATCCTGATGTCAAAACGTTTCAAAACGTTTTATGTTAAAGACACTTTTTCCTGAAAACGGTCTGAAACGTTTTTGTCACATAAGACCACTGCAGAGTTACTGCTGCCAAAACGTAGGAAAACGTTTTCATTCATGGCATCCTTTATACAAAACAGAAATGCCAAAACGTTTAAAAGCGTTTTGCCTTTGCAACTGCACAGACCACTGTGGGGTAATGTGTATTTGACAAGGGGAATTACATTAAAAATAGAGAGAAATAATTCTGTGAATACACATCATTACTGTATGGAAGCCAAAAACTTCAAAAATCCATTACACATATTACGTTTTGGCAGCCCCCCACCAGAAAGCATTGGCATATGGGAGCCCATTTTTACTGCACACATCAGAACGTTTTGGCAGCCCCCCAACAGAAAGCATTGGCATATGGGAGCCCATTTTTACTACACACATCAGAACGTTTTGGCAGCCCCCCAACATAAAGCACTGGCGCTCCTAAGGATATAGATAAACACCAAGAAGAATCCAACATGGCAGTTACGCTGAGTTCCACAGCTATAAGCACAATGAGCTCAACGGGGCTCGGTACGAAAAGTGCTACAGCGTTAAGTACGAAAAGTGCAACTGGGCTTAGCACGAAAAGTGCCACCGGGCTAAGTACAAAAAGTGGTACTAGTCTCAGTGCAAAAAGTGCAAAAAGTGCGAAGAGTATTAAGGACTCCAAAAGTGCAAAAGCTCGTAGCGGTGTTACAACCGGCGGTGCGTCGAACCAGGAGGAGGTGGATAAGATGTTGATTAACGTGAAAGGGTTACGCCACACCGTGTACTCCATCAATGGCGACGAGTACACTGGGGGCTGGAAGGGCTTCAAGAAACACGGCAAGGGCACCTTCAAGTGGAAGGCCTCTGGGGAGATCTACGAAGGGAACTGGGAAGACAATAAGCGCTGTGGCTTCGGCACGCTCATCGTCCCGAAAGAAGGGGGGAGTTACCGAATGGAATACTCTGGCGAATGGGTCAAAGACCGGAAGCATGGGCAGGGCAGCCATTTTTTCTCCGAGGCTGAATTCTATGAAGGGCAATGGAAGAAGGGCAAGCGAAGCGGCTGGGGGGTCATGACCTTTGCTGATGGGAACATATTTGAAGGTGAATGGGAGGAGGATAAACAGAAGGGCCATGGTGTGCTGAAGCTGACGAATGGCGACCGGTACGAAGGGGAGTGGGCCAATGGGCTGAAGCATGGGTCTGGGAAGTTTTACTACGAAGACAAAGGACAGGTGTACGAGGGGGTATGGCAGGATGGGGTGCCACGCTGTGGGGAGATGCAGAACTATGACCGTACGGCCCCCGCGGCACCCCCCTACGTCATGCCGCAGATAGGACTGTTGACACCCCTGACCGTATTAGAGAAGGCCAGGGATGAGTTCATAACCCCAGCTGTAGAGGATCCAGCCAAGAAAATGGCTGCCAAATAATAGTGATCAGCCCAGAACCCCAGCCTTACATTGTTAGAACAGTTATACGAAGAGAGGTAAACATAATGATAATGTTTCCGATACAAAAGGCTATGGTTAGGTAGGTGGGAAGCTTGTAAAATATTATTTTAACATTGGACTCACTATGGAACTGCTTTTGGAGACTCATGTAATATCACTTTGACTTTTAAATATCACAGCCTGGTACGGTATTTGTTGAGCCTGTATTAAAGAAGAGCTGAAGATGTGAAGTTTTTATTACATGACAGATACAGCACTCTCTCTGGTAAACCCATGGGAGCTCCATACTCCATGCCCCCGTGTAGCCATACTCATAGCCTCAAGGTTCATTGATTTTCTTCTTTTAAGACCGTAGAGCCATGTAATAAACACAAAACCCAACTTATCAACATACATGTACATCATACATCAGTTATTGAACCTGCGGGGTATCACACTTAGCCTTTGGCTTTGTGTGATACACCCCGGCATCAACTGTTGAATTATGATGCACATGTATGTCAACGGCATGGAGTTTTGTCTCTGCATTCTACAATTTATACATTGATATATTTATAATTACTCCTGCTGATTCATGCCATAACATGTTCACATTATAGCATTTGTGATATTAAGTTGACACTGAGTGGTCTATCAAGATAATTATTGTAGTGATGATTACACTGATCACATTATCTTGGTCTGTTTGGTAGCCATATTGCTCTTCTCTCAACTGTGTATCAGCTCACTGTCAACATTGGGAACAAGAAGTCAACCTTTAAAACAACCAGACTCCACAGCTGTACGCTGGAAATCTAAGTCTTCTATAAATATCTAACAAAACCAAGAAATTTGTTGTAACTCTTTAAAGGCCGTGTAGTGAATGAATGTGCCATGTTCTTTGTGGTCATGATGCATTCATGCAGCCCTGGTGGATACACTCGCCAGGGCTGCATGAATGCATCATGCCGACTCATCAGGAATTTATCAACCCCTATAGGATCAACATGATGTATGAATACAGCCCTGGTGAGTTACTTACTCGCTGAGGCTGTATTCATACATCATGATGAAAAATGGGCATAGAGCATTAAAGCACTATGCGGTCTTTAAAGGGTTAAGGCTCTCACAAGAGAGTCTTCCACTGACATCGCATGCTTGCGCTTTGTCTGTTAACCTGCTGACCAGATTAAACATAAGGCCAACAAGCTGAAAGGTGTGTTCCAGCTTACCACACCTACCCAAGCAATATAGCCGCCAGACCTACAGAAATTGTCAACCAATTTTGAAATACAAGCTATAAAAGGCCATTTTCAGTGTTTTTTTGAGACATGAGTTTAAAAAAATCAAGTGAAAGACATGTTTCAAGATACCCTACCTACACGGCCTACCCTAAGGAAATTAGAAAAATGTTAATCAAAACTAGGTTTTGGGTTTGGATTTTACGAGTTATTGTCTAGAAAACGGGAGAGAAAATGTTAGACCTAGATATTATGAACCCTTTAAGTGCTACATAGTGCTTTAATGAAGTATGCTCTTTCTCATCATAATGCATGGATGCAGAACTGGCGAGCAACTCACCAGTGCAGCATTCATGCATCATGGTATCATGCCGACCGTTTTGAGTTGATACACTCCCGAAAGTTCAACTCGTTGACTGCATGCAGCCCTGGTGAATTAACCGCCAGAGCTGCATTCATGTATCCTGTAGACCAAGCATTAAAGCACTATGTGGACCTTAGATGGTTATAACCACAGTTATAAATTCCCTTGGCCTAAATGAGTGCCATTTGAAGGGGAAGGTTGTGTTGCTCTAATCATGGACGATGCGGCTTTTTAAGCTGACCTTTGTGTTCACACGCTCAGAACCACAGCTAAAATACACCTGGTCTAGATCCTGAATTTGTTTTGTAGGGATGCTCAGATCTTGGAAGCTATTCATCCTGATATCTTTAAGCTAAAGCTGATTATATTTGTGGTCTGATATCTTTATTATTGTTATGTTATATGGGGAGCACAGAGGTTTGGGACACTATAGATTACTGGTAATTCAATAAATGTATGATTTGCACTGTAATTCATTTGTAAATACTGAATATTCACATAGCGAAACCATGTTTACCATAGGTTGTTTGATATCTATCTTATCATCTTATGTTACTGACTTCCGTGCATGTGTTGACATACTAATAATGGGGATTGTGATGTTTTTTATAGGTATATCGATTGTAATAAATAGCAGTGCAATCCAGTTATTGTGACTCCTTTCATGTTCTTGATAATGATGTTGATGATGATGATGATGATGATAATGGTGATGGTGATGATAATGATAGATAATATAAGTGATTCTATATAACTAATCTATGTTTTGAACCATGGTATAGGGATCCCTCTGAGAAATAACTGGAACTATGGATCTTGGACCCCACTAAATGATAATAATTATTATTGATGTATTCCCTAATAAATGTTCATTGTTTTATTCTCTAGAGACCTTAATGATGTTTCAATATACAAAACCATGAAAACTGGCATTAGGAAAAAAGCCAGATATACTAAAAAGTCATCTTGATTAGCTGTGGAATGTGCTTGACTCTCATTCCAGACTCTGGAAATGCAGGGCTCTTAGAGCCAGTCAGAATCTCTCTTAGTCTAAGAAGGCAGTGCTCTCATAATGCCACCTTAAAAAGACGCAAATTGGCCTCATATTGATTTCTTAGCAGAAGTTTACCTATCTCGGCTCCCTTGACTGTATCGGAGACACACATATTGGTTTGTGTCCAAGGGATATGGCATGAGGAGGGTGGCAGGCAAGGGAGGAGGGTTGTGGAGGGGAGGGGATGGGGGTAGAGAAGCCGGGGAAGAAGGGGGTGGGGGGTTTAGCAGGATGAGGCTGGGATGTGGCAGGCAGACAGTGGTGTCATTATCTTGTGTAATTACCATCAGTCTCAGAAGCAGCCAATCAGCAGATTAAGTATTTGCCGCCCCCCCCCTACCCTATGCTGCCCCTAGGGAGTGGTCATTCATTTAACAAGAACGGGGCTAGGGTTGGCTGGATTCATGTGCTCTCAGAACCTTCTTGCCCATCTCCCATGAGAGGGGGGGGGAATTGTTTCTCCCTCGAGTTAAATTACGTTTATCATCTCGCTTACGGTAGTATTTATATAATATTATAGGAAAGCACACCTCATATTGCTCTAATAGGCTTCCATTTAGGCTCACTCACACCCAGCAAAAAAGAAATGACCCCCGCACCCACCCGACAATTTAAAGTAAAAATAAAATCACCCACAGCAAATAATGGCCACTTCCTCGTCCCACCCTCCTCCCCTTCCCTCGTGGTCTACCCTGTCCATTACAGTCCGGAATGACTCAGGCCCCAATTGCCTCAGGATGATGTCATAAATTCCCAACCGGAACGTACTGGGGACCTCGCAATCTCATTTAATCGCTTTCTCTGCGAGAAGACTGGTACATTATATCAAAGGTTTTAATTGAAATATTATTGTTTTGTTTTTTGTCCGACAATGATTTGTTTTACGATTGGGATATGAACGGGGTCTGGGTTAATTGGATGGTAGATATCTGCCTGGAGGCTGTTTGATATATTAAGGCCATTCGAAAAGAGAATTGTTTCTCATCATAAAGCAATGAAAAATATGACGAGGGCACTTTTTATTTCTTTCTTAATTTTTGCTGAGCGCTTCAAATTGATATCAAATATGGTCATAATAATTATATTTGTCAACCTTTATCCTATTTTTCCTTTACAATTTACAAAGGAAAAAATAAATAACCGAAACAAGATTTAATTTTGAGTGGCCTCAATGTACCTTTAGTACACCAGTTGTACACTGCATTTATCTGAACGATAGTGCATTGTGTGATCATAATTCACGTACATAATTTGACTATGCATATTCATTGCAACCTTCAATCCTTACAGGAATTATACTTGATACGTAATGTGATGATTTATTTTTGTTTATTAGCAATGGATGCAAAACGACATAAGCGCCATTTTTGAAAAAGAGACACAAAAAAAGACAAAGATCTGGGTATGGGATGTAATCCTCAAAACAATTTTTCATATCATTAGGGCCTGTGAAGGATACACTCTGTTACCAAAATACTATAATCGGCTTCCCAAAAGACAATAACTTATATGCTCCATTTTTGGGATGGATATATATGTCATTTTGTATCCAAACTCTTTTTGCTACTGACTAACAATTGTATACTTTCTTCTTCAGATTGACCACACTTTACTGAAGTGACAGCACTTCACAACCATCATGTTGTCACAGAGACTTGCCACAAAGTTAGGGCCTTTCATTGACGATGTGCGAAACAAGCACAAGCCCTTCTTTGACCGTATGTCGATTCAATATGCGGCCAACCTCGACACGAATGGTCCCATGATTCGTCGTGCACGCGCCTTCTCAGCCTTCTACCTATGGTTCATGGCTATCACAGTCCTCTATACCAGCCTCAAGTTTACCATTCCCTACGTGGCTGGGATTGTGTGGGGTCTGGACCCTTGGGTGACTTACTGGTGCAAGGTAGTGGTCGCCTTTGGCTTCGTCCAGATCACTGCTAACTGGACATGTGTTCGCTGCTACGACAGCTACTACGAAATCACCGAAGACCGCCCAGATCTCCAGAAAACGCTTTGGGATGACCACCCGGAACAAAAAGCTGCAAAAACAGCCGAGGGAAAGAAGCATGATGAGACGAGCGATGAGAGAGGATTTGTGATGACAAAGTCAATCGGAGTAGAAGGTCATGGAAGATGGACGTATTGCCCGGTATGCCAGAGAGACACACCACCACGCGCACATCATTGTAAGGTGAGTTACAGTTGGACACACTTTAATCTGCTTTTTAAGTACCGCATAGAAGCCAATCTTTTTAGAACAAGATTTTTTAGAACAAGATTTTCTTCACACAGAATAGAAGTAGAATCACTGTAACTCCCGACGTGATCACTGAAGTAATTCTTCCCAGGACTCTAACGTGACTACTTAACATTAGCAGGACTCTAAAATAACTCTATAATGACTCTATAATGACTCTTTTTTAAGACTCCCTAATGATTGGGAGTCACTTTAGAGTTGTCGGGAGAGTTACCTCAGTGATCGGGGCTGGACTCCCATTTGAGAGTTACAGTGATCCTACTTCTTCTCTCTGTGTTTATTTGCCATAGTATTCATCAAGTTACAGACAATTTTCGGGTTGTGGGATAAACGGTGTACCATAAAGTACCGGTTAGTTTATTACTGTCGTGTGAAAATCCCTCATGTAAGCCGCACCCCTAACTTGAGGGAATCCTATCTAGGGTATGTACTCATTCGCATGGCTGACACTTAGACAACATTATATCCAGAATCAGGTGGTTTAGTGAGACATGACTGTTTCTATGAATATCAAACCAGAACAGTATCATATATGATACATAGTAGTACTTGAATACTGCTATGTAGTACGAGCATTGGTAAGCAAAGTTTTACAGATAAATTTGTGAATTTTAGATCATAATAATTTCCACTCACTTTTGGCATCTAATAATATTTACCATTCTTCATTTCAGGTGTGCAAGAAGTGCACGTTGAAGCGCGACCACCATTGCTTCATCGTGGGCACCTGCATCGGGTTCTTCAACCAGCGCTACTTCGTGGTGATGGTGTTTTACCTAATGGTGTACAGTGGGATCTGCCTCTTCCTGGCCTACCACTACCTGGGCCACTTCATGTGGCCTACCTCCACAGCCCTGGACTGGTTCCTCCCTTACACCTTCTACCAGTGGCTGATTGCAGGAGGGCAGCCCCTGGAACATTTCCTAATAATGTGTCAGATTTATACCTTCGTGTGGTGTGGACCCATGAGTGCTTCGTTCTTCTTCCTACAAATGACTTCTATCGCGTGCGGTAAGACCATGTATGAGTTTACGCGCAACGTTAATCTCAGAGTCAGCAGTGGGATTAACGAGAACTTTAGAAGTGTTTTCGGTGCTTTTTGGGCTTTTAATTTCTTAATGCCGGCGGTGATACTTTTTAGGCAAAGCGGGGATGGTATTCACTGGCCGAAGGTGGTCCGCGTGATTCGACGTGAGAAGATGAATACACTTGTGGAGGTCAAGGCAAGGTCCCAATGACCCTCACACATGACCTCTAGTTTGTCTATTTAGGTCATGTATCTGAAGGTCATATCGACCCTTCATTTATGACCTACTTCTAGATGTGATGGCCATATTGACATTTTAACGTTTCTACAGTTGCAAAGACAAATATAAGCATGTATATTTTTATGATATCATCCAAGAAAATAAGTTATACACGATTTATACAAACGGGTCTATGTTATAGCACTTTTATAACTTTGTTTTACCAAATCATTGGTGTTTACTGTTCTGTGTGTTTGTATATTAGCTTACTTGTTGTATTGAGTTTTTGTCAGAACTTTCAGAACTTATTTATTGGACTTCTACCTGGGATGTGCTCAAGTATTTACTTCACATTAATTCTATACACTATTAGGACAATGTGAGGCACGAAAGAATAAAACAACGATTCATCTCAACTATAGAAATTTTCTTCTTGTAGCCTTATTTAAACATTAGTGTACGTGTTAAGATTAACCGAGAGGGATGTATGGGAGAGTTTCTCAAGAGTATTTACCCTTTCTTCTCATAACCATGATAGATTGTCGTACAATTATCAGCCATTATAATGGTAGTCAGTGATGAGGAAGCAGCTGCCATATGGTAATTACTATACACACATACAAACAATAAGGTTTTAAGGGAAGTTTAGGAGGTTCTGCCCCTTTGATCTATATGTTTAACCTTCAAACTAACGTTAGTTCATTTCTGTTGATATATCAAATTGCAGAAAACAAAGGTGTGCCTCTACATTGGTAAAATTCGACACTGGCGACACGGCCGTTTTAGGCCATTTTAAAGATCGACAAACACAGGAAAATTAGGGATAAAAATCAACCCACAGTTTTTTTTCTCTAAGTTCTTATATACATAAAAATCGACACGATGACACGGTCCTTTTGCTAAAAATCGACACGTTGACACGGTCAAAATTGTGAGGACCCTTGTCAAGGCACAAAGGTGTCAACTGTGTCCCCTACATGTCTCTGGTAAAATAGAGAGTCAAACCGCTAAAACATCTGCTTATATGAAGGGTCAACTTGACTTGACTTTGTGCAATCAGTGTCAACTCAACATGATCCATCATATTAGTGAAGTCATCGGCGGTTTGACACTTTACTTTTACCAGAGACAGAGTTCTAGACTATTATGAATATTTTGAGGAAACACATTGAAAGGAAAGTCCCCGGTTCTTACTGAATAGGCCCACAACAACCCCAAAGTAAAGCATCACTTTGAGAACTTCTATGCATATTCCTTCGACCTAAACCACGCCAATAGTAAACAATAGTAATTACTCC
Source organism: Harmothoe impar (assembly GCA_947462335.1). Lineage (NCBI taxonomy): Eukaryota > Metazoa > Annelida > Polychaeta > Phyllodocida > Polynoidae > Harmothoe > Harmothoe impar. The sequence continues at coordinate 43,273,078 of OX381718.1, read as the reverse complement.
CACAGAAGACATATTAATGCACATAATACACATACGTATCAGCCTATGCAGTCAATTGGGACCGGCTAAATTACAACGTAGAGGTTCAATGGTATTCCTCGAGGAAGAGGTCTTATCTAGGCAGAATCTCTTGTGACCAAAGAAACTACTTTACCAACAAATGCTCTACGAGTTCCTGCCCCTCAAGGAGAATTAGGGTCTCAGAGGGACAGATATCTATGCTGCATCCTCCAGGGGAGTACAGTGAAGATGGAATCTACTAGACATAGTTTATGGCATTATTGATTAGCATTATTCATTCATATAGCTACACAGCTGCAACATGTACATGTATAATTCATGGATTATTTAATTTAATTCAAAGATTGAACCAACCAGGCACAACCCTTAGCAATCTGAAATACATAAAGAAACAATCTGAAAACATTACTCAGTCAAGTTAGTGCATCGTTGGAATTTAACAGTAATAACGTTATTCTATGTAAACAACGAAATGAGAGTTCTCTAAAGTTAAGCATAAGGACACTCTTCTCGAGTGATTGATTCTTTTTCTTGATTTCTGACCCCTCCAGGGACTAATATATCCTCAAATGCCCAACCCTTCTGTATAACTCACACATCTCCCATTCACAACCATTTCCTATCAGTATATTTTGTAAGGTATATATGAGTTTACTCAGGAGTTTTATACAGATATTAATTCATCAATTATAATTATATATAATAATCAATGAAGCTTCAGTCACTATTTATGCCTGGTTGTGTAACATAATAGTAAAAGAAGTGCCAAAGACTGCTGGCTTCTGGCGGCCATCATGAATAGTTAAAACCTGATTCTACAACAAGGAATGTTGAGTTGATGCCAGAGAGTGAAGTAGCACCACAGTTCAAGGTTCACCGCCCCCACCTCCTTTTTTAAATGCTTTCCAGGGACGGACCAAGGAATGCCTATCATAAGAAAATTCTACCATCTATTTTCAGACGTTACCCTGAAGTTGCAAAATCCGGACGTTTGGTTAAACCTCGACATAGACATTTGTTTTTTGGAAAAATATCCCTTTTGAATTATTACAAAGTCTGTTTGAGAGAACATCCAGTTTTCAGCAAAAACATGGATTTGTCTTGGGAAATACCACCTATTCTGAAAAACAATCAAAAACGTACCAAAGTATAGGGGCTGAAAACATATGTTTCTGCATTCTCTAAACCATGGATGGTCTGCCCCGGAAGGGGACTGGGGCGGGTGCAGTCAGGGGTACATACACTCTCTCAGCACAGTCTGATACAAGACTGTGCCCAAGGAATCGGAATACATAGTCTTCAGCTCTTTTGTGGAAGGAGGGAGGAAAACAGTACTATAGCTACTTCCCTTCTCTCCCATGCCCACGACACGGTGTCAGTGTCCTAATTCAACACATAGTTGCCACTATGGTCTACCAAAAAACATGGCAGATACATTTATGATATGTAGAATATGTTTTCTGTATGTAGTAATTATACCACAGCCAGAGGCTTGTACTCATTATATTGGCGACAGTAAAGGCTGATCAAGAGTTGCAGACAAGTAAACTCAAGCCAATACTCATTATATTGGCGACAGTAAAGGCTGATCAAGAGTTGCAGACAAGTAAACTCAAGCCAATATAATGAGTACAAGCCAGTCTAGAACTTAGTACTAGAAGCCAGGACTTGTAGAAACCAGCAGGAACCGGAAGTAGAGGAGCAGCTCAGACTGCGGTCCGGGAGTGACTCATGTGCCGGTGGCGCCATCTGGAGCCTCCAGACAACAACAACACAAATCACTTACACGGCCTGTTATTACCGGCACCACTTCTGGTACTTAACCCTTTAAGGACCACATAGGGCTTTAATGTAAATATGCCATTTATCAGCATCAAGCAAGCACGCAGCCGTGGTGGGTAACTCAACAGTTCTGCTTTCATGCATCATGCGGACCCTCCAGGAGTGTATCAGCACTGTAAGATCGAAGGAAATGCTTGAATGCATCCCTGGTAAGCTACCTGCCAGGGCTGCAGTCATGCATCATGGCGGCAAAGGGTATTGACGCATTTAACCACTTTACTGTCCTTAAAGGTTTAGGAGCGTTGGGGAGGCATGGGGAGGTAAGGGGTGTGGGGACAGTGTAACGGGAGTTGACCTAAGGTCAATTTAAAGCCAACAAGGGCCTGCAAGGTCAAGGAAAAAACAGGTTGCCATGGGAATTTCGGTTCTGGCCTCAGAATACTATCTACTTCTGTTAAATCACTAGGGCGAAAGGGCATTTCAGGTACAGGGATCACGGAAGAAGGCAATGAAGCTAGGAATAATGTAGGTCTAGATATTAGTTAGGGACAGCACAAAAACAATTAAGTAATGCAAAAAATAATTATTCTCCTAATATATGTTGCTCTATGTTATAAGCATTCCAGATCATTTTTATTTTTGTTTCTAAGTTGATTAGAAGCTGAGAAAAATGGATTTGAAATACTGAATATGGGCAGTTCTTAGCACTATAGGTTATAGTGGATCTCCTACCTGAAACTGTGATTTGGGACTTGCTCTCTGCTTACAGGTGGATTATTATACTTTAGGGTGTGTTATGATATTTAGTGATTCCCAATGTAATTAAGTACATTTGATAGATTGGTGGAGTACAAGTGCAAGAAGGTATATGGACCATGTGTGTTAAACGGGATACCTGGAGGAATAACACACTGGAGAAGGCATTACAGCATTGCAGTGGGTATGGGAAATACTTGTTGGGAACATTTGGGAGAGGTATAGGGACACTGATGTAGGGATGAATTAGCCAATAAGTTGGATAGGAGACCCAGGGGTGAGGATCAGCCTAAATCGAGGTTATCTGAGGTACCCTGGAGGAGGGATCGTGTACCATAATGAGACATCCTGGAATAGGGGTTGTGCGGTTTAAATGCATGGTTTTACACCATAGTGGAGGCATTGGGTCCCATATGGCTATGATGGGGCACCCAGGAGGAAGAATACTTACACAAAGAGGTATAGTGGGAGACCCTGGAGGAGGAATGAGCAAAATAGGGAATAAATCTGACACCCTGGGGGAGCAATTGAGTAACGTAAGTTTTGGATGGGACATGTTATGGAAGGGACACGTCACCATAGAGCCTAGTATGGACACCCTGCAGGAGTTACTGAGTACTGGTGAGAGACCCTGGAGGAGGGGTGATCACAACAGGAAATGGATTTGACACCTAGGACAAAAAATAAGTTACATGAGATTTGGATGGGATATGCTATAGAAGTGACAAGTCATGATAGAAGTTGGCAGCAACACCCTGGAGGAGGTATTAGGTTACATAATGATGGGTTGAACACCCCAGAGAAAGAACAGGGCACCATATATCGTCGCCTCAGTATACAAAGGTCGTAAGTAAAAAAAATAGATTTTTTTTTTATTCTTTGATATTTTTCTTTATCAAATGAATTTTCTACAGTTTTTGGAATTTTTCAAATATGACCCTTTTTTGGGAGGTTATATATCAGTATACAAAGGTCGTAACTGACAAAATGATTTTTTTCTCAGTATACAAAGGTCGTAAGTGATGTGGAAATTTATACCTCACATTATATATGAATATATCTTATCATTAAATCAGTATATTTAATTTTTTTCAAACCATTTTATATAATTCTTATTATATATGTACATTCACATATTTTTACAAAAAATATGTTAACTTTGAAGTGTAAAGGGAGTGGATTTAAGGGGGAAATGACCGAAATTGCTCATTTTAGCTGAAATTTCACTGTTGCTAGGCAACAGGAAAACGTGTATAATTATTTTGGGTAAGATAAGCCAGTGAAAATATAAAAGGTTCATCTAGTGACCATTAGGCTTAAATCAATCAACTTTTCGAACATTTCTTTATAGATTTGAATTGAGAAAATCACTTACAACCTTTGTTTACCGATAGAAAATACAATAATATACATGGAATTCAGTATACAAAGGTCGTAAGTGACTTAATTTTCCCCATTTTTCCCTAATCATTGCCGTATTTACTAGGGAATTAGGTAGAATATTTTAGTATCATTCATATTATTTGTTTTCCCTTACTATATTTTACTTGTAGGAAGTTTTTTGGGGCAATGTATCTCATATTTAAGAAATTATAGCCTCAAGACTACATTGACTTTTCTTATTTTGCCTTTATCTCAAAACATGAATTTTCCACTTACGACCTTTGTATACTGAGGTGACGATATAATGTGATTGATGGGACACCATAGAGAAATAATGCATTCCATACAAGGAGGATGAGACACCCTCCCCACATCAGCCCACAGTGTCCGACATCCCTCCTCTGGTACCCCATCTCTTCTCCAGGGTCTCAGAGGTCTTCTCAAGTGCCCCCCTCTGCATCTCTCCTCCAGGGTCCCCTACACCTCCTTCATTATCTCCCCAGTCTTTGTATGTGTCCCCTATCCCTTCATATATAGCTATAGATAGCTAACCAGACACCAAGATTTATATGTCATGGGGCCTTCAGGGGCCTCCACTAAAAAACATAAAAATTGAAAATATGCAATCACAATTGATGTAGAATTACCCCTGTGGTGCGGATAATTTTGGATATTCATTATTTGATATCAATTTGCCCTATTTAAGTGGTATAATTATGTAATTAAATCACATTAGCCAGATCATTAACTTTGCTGCTGCCAAAGGTGGTATCCTCTTATTGGCCATTACTTTCCCTTTCAAATGAGCTATATAACATCATTCAACTCCCAATATTTAGTTCATAGTGAATCCCAGAGTGAGGGGCTCTCCAGAGTACCTGTGGGACTCCCTCTGCACAGGCCCTGTGGAGGCTCACATCAGGGCGCCACCTAGTGGAATACACGGTCCCTATATTAGTATCTGTTTGAAAGACTTCACCTGCACATGTGAATTCGTAATGATGTCACTGGGTTAGATGTCTTAGCTGCTTGACAAACTTTACCAGTCAAGCAAAGCCCTATTTATTGGCAAACACCAATTTCTTCCATTCATAAAACACTGGCTACATACACTGAAAAAGTAAACTCGTCTCCAGACTCGTCGAAGTGACTGTCATAAAATAAACGAGTCAAAAGTTGTCTAACGTATCAGGTTACCATCCCACAAATAGAATCTGGAGCTGGCAAATGTCGGGTTTTGGGCTGGCACATACCAAGTGGGTCTTCTATCTCCAGCTAGAAGACCCGCTTCCTTGTCACTTAGACAAGTTTTTGACTCGTTTATTTTATGACCGTCACTTTGAAGAGTCTGGAGACAAGTTTATTTTTTGAGTGTACAACACATCAGTGAAAGACACATAGGGAAAGGATAAACTCGTGCTGATAATGACAGAGATGCCGTTTGAACTATTCCCATAGGGGGTTGTTACAACTGGCTTACACGCTCAATGCTCCACTGGGATATGTGACTCTATTTTGAAAACTAAAAACACAACAACAACAACAAAAACATAAAATCAATGCAATTAAAAAAGAAATTGAAATAAAAAAGATGGAACACAAAACACAAGTTTGAGACATGGGTGGAGTGGGGAAGGGCAGGCACATCCAGAATACCCGAGCCTTCCCATCGGCACCCGCGCTTATCACCACAGACGGACACCAGGCCTGGCCTCGTTTCCACCCCGTCGCGTCTCGCGAGATCCCGTCCCGCACGGGATTTGGACGGCGCGCATGCGGGGTGAGGCGGGATTGGTGGCGTCTGGGGACAGGGGCGCGGGGGCCGCCGAGAAGGGGGGTTGGAGGATAATACGGCGTCCCTGCGGGGTTTAGAGGCGGGGGGAGTGGAGCCTGTCCGCACGTAGCACTGATAGCGGCCGTGAGGGGACGAGGGAGGCCAAGGAGGGGGAGCTGGGAGGGTTAGACTCCAGGAGGAGGGGGGGGGCACTTGGTATATTTTGTGTTCACAAGTGTGCGGCTGGAAAGGGTACTTTTTTTTCTTTTTTTTAGCAAAATCCCCTTCACCGAGGGTCACTTTCTAACAATCTTCCCACTTCCACCACCACTAAGGGTCACTTTTCGGAAATTTCAACAAATCCCCCCCGCCAACAAAGGACACATTTTGGAGTTTTTGCCAAAATGCTCCACAACAAGGATCACTTGGGATAATTTCTAAAACCTAGGCACTTTTGACCAAAAGTCTCTCACCAAGAGCGAGGGTAGTCAAAGGGCCAGTCCCACACATGTGTCAAAATAAAATTGAGTGCCCCCCCCCCCCCTCCCGGGGAGGGGGGTTGGGTCTCAGAGGAAGCCACGGGTGTAGTGAAGTAGATACAACATGGCGGTGGGCATGAATACGGGGAGGTAGAGAGAAATGGGAATTGGGCTCCTCAGTTGGACAAAAATAGTTGGTCAGTAATAGTGTGAGGGTCAAGAAAGAAAAGAGGGAGAATTGAATCAGATGAGTTCTCAACAGCCCTCAGGGGTGGGGTTGAAGGACTGGAGGGAAAGAAAAAAATGAGAAAAAGGAAGAGGATGTTAATTTTGTGAGGGCAGTAGAAAATAATAGAGGAGAATATGATGGCTTTTCTAACACGATCATGTATAAAAAATTATGTTAAAATAGGGTCTGGGTGAGGGTCCCCATCTGGTGTGTCGAATAAGAAAAATGGTTATGTCGAAAGTCTATGTCGCTTAATGATGCGCATGTCCCATGTCCATCCATTCTAAGCAATGCTGATGTCCCCTGTCACACCCTTCTCTAACCCTCTCTCCCATGTAACTAAGGAGGTCTCATGTCCCCATGTCGCATGTCGACTTAAAGAAATGGCCATGTCACCATGTCGAACTTAGACATCTAACCCCATTAGAAACTATGTATAAGACTATTGATCGTCACAAAAAGAGTCGGACATAGACCATGGTCATGTTAGCCTGCGTTGTAACGGTTATCAGTAGTCAGCCGGCTGCGTGTTTCACCCACACGTCATACAGGAAGTTCTCACGCACGCCGCAGTGCTGCGCATGGGTGTGATTAGGGTACTATTACTTCCGGTTTTGTAACGACAGCCTACAGACAAATGAGGGTCACGTTGGCAGAAGTCTATTGATTGTTTTTTGCCCATTTTCAAAACATGTAGTTGAAGGGGCAGTTTTCAACCTTTAAGGGCCGCAAAGTCCTTTATGGGCTGCAAGGTCCAGGTCGGCCATATCGCACTTTAGCACCGGATTGAAAACACGGATCCTTAAGCAATGAAACGACGTCATTTTGGATCCTAGGAAGCTAGCCCCACAGGGATTAATCATTAAAAAGTTTTCCTGAATAAATTTCCATTCATTCCCTTATCGTGGAATTGTACAGGTCCATGCCCTTATATATCATCGCACTTTGGCTCCGGATGACTTCATAAAATAGTCATTTTTGAGTCCCTTTTTTCCTAAAGAAAATGCTAGCCCCACAGGGATTAATCTTTATAATGTTTCCTGAATAAATTTCCATTCATTCCCTTATATATCATCACACTTTGGCCCCGGCTGACTTCATAAAATAGTCACTTTTGGGTCCCTTTTTTCCTTTAGAAAGAAGCTAGCCCCGCAGGGTTAATCATTCTAATTTTTCCTGAATAAAAATTATTGTCCATTCATTCCCTTATATATCATCACACTTTGGCCCCGGCTTACTTAAAAATATGGTCATTTTTGAGTGGCAAAAATGCCTATAAGGGAATGAATGGACATTTATTCATGAAAAATTTGAATGATTAACCCCTGCGGAGCTAGCTTCATTCCGTTATAGGCATTTTTGCCATATTCTGTTAAATGGGTTTATTTTTCACTGAATAAGGGGCATATCCTACTGTTTATAAGTCTAATATGTCCCTTATTCAGTGAAATATAAAGCCAAAAAAGGTGGAAATGCAAACGAAAAAAGACCTTCCGTTTATAAGCTAATAATCGAGGCAAAAAAAGTGTGTTTCAGGCAACCAGATCTCAAGTTCAAAAACGGCCAATTTCTGAGTATTCAAATGTATTTAAAAAGATCATAATGCCTACATTACTGGGATGGCACTACATTCATGCATCATGATGACAAAGGTGCACTCCCTAGAACACTCTAAGCTTTCAGAATAATGTAAATCTTGATGTGTCTGATAGATAGAGTACCTATCTGATAGAGTACCAGTCTGATAGAGTTCCTATCTAACATCCACAAATGTCATACATTTTTTTACTCAGTTTAGCAATATGTTGTATGTCCTGTACGTCAAGTCTGTCCATCTTGCTCTATACAGAACAAGTGAAGGCCTATTAACTAGATTTCGTGATAAATTCTATAGGTTGGCACCTAAAATCAGCTATGCTGAGTACCATTTCCTAATCGTTATTAACGATAATAATAGAAAATGTAGGCTAGCACATCAGTGATACTTCATCTACTATTCATAATATATATGTTATCACGGATCAGGAGCGATATATGTCAACGATGGACACAAGTTTTATGTACATTGATGTGGTCAATAAACGTTTGAAACCCTTCAAAAAAAGATATTTTTGGGTTTATGACTCCTCAAAATGCCAAAATACCTCTAAATCAGGGTTCCAGGCTATTTTTTTATTTTTCACATGTCCCCCACCTGAACTACGGCAATCACAACCCTTCCTATTGAGCATATTTCATTTGGTATCTGTGTTACCTCACAGAATGGATTATCCATATAATTATTTCTCACAAATTTTCCTGAAAGTCCACTAAATAATCTTTTTTATTCCATCTTGAGGGGCGTATGTGGAGTAAAGCCAGAAAACAGATTGTGAGATCGACTTATTTTTCACATTGCGTAAAGCTGGGAAATAAATTGTGAGAGTGCGCTCATTTTTCACAAGCCTACACTGAAAAGAGTGATTTCGGAACAAAATAGAACAGATTGGTACATAATATTATATATATATTATTTGTTCAATCTGGACAGTACAATACTGCACTCTTAGCAATTAACTGTGCCAATTAGGGTTTTCAGGGACCCAAGATACTAGTCTTTTCAATGTAGTGAACCTGTTTGAAGAAGAGTTTGCACCAGTTCTGTACATTTTTAGGAATTATATACGTTAAAGCTACCAGAAAGGATGTAATTCACACGGTACACACAAACATCTGACAACAGAAAACATACTCCTGACACGCCTAGCTACCATTGATCCCTATGACTATGCATCCTAGACAACATATCTTCAAAGAATACAATACTAGTAGTAGGAACTCGGATAAAACGGAAGAGAGAGATTAATAAGTAATGTACATTGAAGTAAGTCCAACAGGGGCCAGAGAAAGAAGCTGCAAGTTAAGTTTATAAGGCATAATGTAGCTAAGTTGTGTGTTTAAGCACAGGGGTCTCAAATGAGGGCAGGTATTGTTTAAGCGCAGGGGTAGAACCCCCTGAAACCCAATGTTACTGTAAAAGGCTCATAGTTTTGTAAATTTGTAAATGCAGATGCGCTTAAACGGACAATATTATGGGTCAGTAAATCTGAAGTGGGTAGATGGAATTTTAATTTTCACTGATTTCAAAATCTGAAGTCGGGAAGATATTTTATGGCATGGTGCCATGGGCCCATATACTGTTTCTAAACGTACTAGAGTAAATTTGTGTACTTAACATTCTGTACATGATAACAGCTCTCTTCCTTATTCTTTGACTTTGACTCAAACACAACTGACCATTCTCTACAAAATAAGAACCTTTCCCTTATTTTTGTGGCCTGAGACAACAATGCCATGGCGGTGTCAGCGAAGATCGAACTGCGCCTATACACAAAGGAACGGAGATCGACCGGTGCTAACATCAAAGGGATCAACATGAAAGACCAGAGTTGTGTCCACACCCATTGATCCATGCCTTAATCTTGCAGACGCTGCTCAGGGCTGATCTTGGAGGTATTCTACCTGCACTTTCTGAATCTGCTTCTGTCCAAATCTTTAAGAACAGCATGTCTCTCAAAGGCAACATTTGTCTTCATGATGCACCATGATGCGAGCCTGTACTCTGCATCATTTAGGTATGATATGATGCATGAAGCAGCACTGGGGAGTTACTCACCAGGGCTGCATTCATGTATCATGGCAATAAAGAGTATAGTGCATTGAAGGACTGTGCGACCTTTAAAGGGCTAACTGGCTCATGTTATTGTGACTTGTAAATGATGTAGCTGAAAGGGTCCACTTTCTTTCTATTAAGTACATTTACAGTTAGTTTCTGTATCTGCTACAAAGGAAACTCTACAGTCAGACAGTAGGTCTCTGAACTAATTTCCTAGTATTGTACCTTGATCCAGCTTGACGGGGTGACCAACTTTGTGAGGGAAAAGAAAGTTGTTCCAGATTTTGGACACCCTTGATACATATCTAGATCTGACCGAACCTGAGGATTTTTGTGGGTTTCCTGAATACATGAGTTTGAATATGCTTCATGAGTATAAATCAATAACAAAAGGTTCGACTGAGTTTCTAAACTCGCTCTAATACTCTATGCTGTCCCCATGGTTTGGAGATATCAATTTAACTCGAAAAAGTAACCATCTGTCACCTGTTCAGATTGGGGGAGTGTTGAGGACACAGGACTACCTCCTAAAGTGGTTAAAGTTCTATCATTCCTCAATCAATAATAGTATTTTCAACATGGAGCCTTGGGCATTTTCCGGGGTTTATGCCACTGCAAAGAAAGCATAGCAAAAGTTTAGCCTTGATAGGCACCAGCTATGTTTATAGCCAGCTGAGTGTTGGTGATCAGGGGACAGACCGCTGAGACCAGCGAAAATGTTCCCTATACATGATTAAAATTTGGCATGGCCGACAGGGTAGCACAGCGCTTTCACAAATCGACATAGACGACATCACTTTTTCAAAAATCGATGGACACAGACATTTTTATAAGGCCCACATTGTAAAAAAAAATCCATTAAAATAATGGAGATTCACTGGCACCACTGGGTGCCGGACTTTCACCGTAAAAATAACGATCACTGTTGTTTCAAGTTCACCATAGTTTTAACAGCGAAAGTCCGGCACCCAGTGGTGCCAGTGAATCATCGTTATTGGGAATATGGAACATCACTGTCATTTTGATACAGTGCCTTAACAATAATTATAATGGTATTTTGTGTAATTCAATTAATTTATCCCAGTATTTTTCAGTTCATTTATCCCCCTATACCTAACTCCATGTTCAATATGATTGCATGCCCAATTTGACACCATGTACAATCAGCAATATCATCTTAGTGCCAAGATCTCAAGAGTAATCATTAGAAATTAGTCCATGAGGGCCTTATAGAATGCTGCATGACACTTTATAATGCCAGTTCATGAGTAGAAGTCACTCTAGAATTGCTACAGAGCAAACCTTACAGCTGTGTATAATAAAATTATACACAGCTGTAAGGTTTGCTCTGTAGCAATTCTAGAGTGTAAACGTTTATGTAAATAAAACTGTGTTTCACTGTACTGGATTACAGATATTCAAAGTAAAATTGATTGGCTTTACACTGCCTCACCATTATCACATTTATTCTTTGCATATTTAACAGAATATTTTTACAGTGCAGGTATATATAATATATGCATAAAAAGTTGTGCAGTGACTTGTTGTCTCTCCTGAAGAGTGACCGGGTAACATGCTAAAAAATATGAGTACACATGTACTCATGTAGAAGAACAATATTTGATGTTTGCACTACATACCCTTATCATTAATCTTCAATTTCTGGAGATGTTTAAATAAAAACACAGGATAAAACGGATAGTTGTATAGACTGATCCAAAATTATGTATGGCAGATGCATAGAGGGTAACGTAAGATGCACACTTTATATCATTCATCATGTTGCAAAATAAGATGGGGTATATGGTACACTTACTTCCCTTTAGATGAATTATATTCACACGTGTTGCATTAGATACCATAAATAGCTAAATAATCGACACTTGAGTCACATTAAAATAAGGGAAAATTGCAGATGATTTGACGGATACATTCTAATGAGGATCGACTGAGTGTTCATTTCTATGTGCTATTATGTCTTATGGGAATAGCCGGAAACAATAACATTGATTTGGGGAAAGATCTGTTGATGCTGTTACAAGAAAGATATTATATTGCGCAATGAATGCCCTGGTTCTACTACAGATAATAGAATCAATATTTAGCACATAGAAATGTAACACTCAGTCCTCATCAGAGTGTATCCGTCAAATTATCTGCACTTTCCTTCTTCTCTGGCTAACACCCGTGTCCAGGCCCGTCCCTTTTATCCCCAGCCCCCCTCCCCCTACTCCTGCCCCCCTTCCCTGACACTGCTCTCAGGGGGCTTCCTGTGCCCGCATGTTTCCCTCCTGTGCTACCATGTTCTCCCTCTAATTAACCCTTTAAGGACCGCATAGTGCTTTAAGGTACCATGTGTTTGTTGGCATGATGTATGAATGCAGCCCTGACGAGTAACCAACTCGCCAGTCCTGCACTAATGCATCATGCAGACGCTAGGGTTTCAATACACTCTCGAAAGGATCAGCATGGTGCATGAATGCAGCACCGCTGCATCACGGCGACAGATGTTGCTAGGAGGCAGCATGTCAGTAGTAAAGGGCTAGGTGTGAGCACTGACTGAACCCTCTCTGCACCCCCCCCCCCCCCCCTCCAGTTCCATCCACGTGCAGACTTGTAGAGCTCTGTGACTGTAGTCTGTAGTACTAATAGACACAACCAGATAAACCTGGACAAAATGTCTTTCTATTGGGTCAAGAATATTTTTGAGACTGTAGCCTACGGCACTAGCACATCCTGATATCTCAGGTAGTCGGGAGTTATAGCCCTATCTCCTTATCAAGCTTATCTCCTCAATTCCCACCTAGAATTAAGGGACTGAAAAGAAATGCACCCATAATGCACTGCTCTGGAGTCGGGGACCTAACCACAATGCGTTGCTCTGAGTCAAGATGACGGCCTCCATAGCCTAATATGCTAGTTCCCTTAGTAACTTTACATCCCTGCCCTGCCAAAATCAGCCAGGCCGCTCTGGCATCTGGGCTCAGGCTTCAGCTTTCATTATAGCAGCAATATCTTATAGTGTAAGGCCTGGTATCATGTATCGATTCGTAGCATTCCATAAACGAGGAGACAACTGTTGCAACGCATACATGAGTGGAAAAGGGACATGGCTTGGTGCAGGTAACATCTGCACACAAGTACTCCATGTCACATGGTCTGAAGTTTCAGGTCAGATTATTAGAAACTGAGACTGAGTATGGAGCTACTTGAGTAGTTCCCATATAGTGGCACCATCTTGTGGTTACCATTGGAACCATGTTTGGGACATATTAGCAACAGCCACTCAACTAGATATTTCCATATACTGAAAATCACCAAAGACCTAGGGTAAAGGCACTCTAAATTTGACAGACACCTTGAGTCGGACACCATCGACTTTGAATTACATGATTATACACAACTCATATATAATGCCAACTAAAATTAATGTGGCCAGGTGAGGGAAAACGTGCCTCCAGGGGGGATTTTTAGTACTGGTTTTGGCCACCAGGGGGCAGTATATGGGTAAAACACTGGAAAATATACTAAAAAATGCTTGAGACCAATTTTTCATGGGGAATCCAGTGACATGTTTAGAATTATTCCATCTCCATTGAAAATGTTCCAATTTTGGAATGCAAAAGGAACATTTGTTGCCATGGAAACATGGAAAATTGGCCTGTATGACAATTTCTGGTTGCCATGGAAACACTCCATTATTCCAAATGGGAATGTTTTGCGACAAATGTTTTTGAAAATTTCACAAGGAACTCAGAATCGAAAACAGACCTCAGAAATTCCCTCTAGAACCAATTTTATGGTAAAAATATCAGGTGTCTTTGGTTATTTTTCAACAAAACTGTATTTTTTACATTATTAGTATTTGTAATAGGATATAGTGGATTTAGAGCTTATTTGCCATTTTCAGTTGTACACACCAACCCCAGTTTGACAAGCAGTTACAGCAAAACTGCTTGGGATATTTTAGCTCAAGATATCTCATTTTAAAGCCTATAACATAAACTTTGAAAAGCCATTTTCCCCCTGGAGGCACGTTTTCCCTCACCTGGCCACAAATATGAAAATCCAGGTGTTTCCCTTCTAACAAACACATCATACCACATGATTATAACTCCCTTCTCATATCGTTCTATGACTGCTTAAACAAGTTTTTTTGTATTTCTTTGCAATATTCTCAACAGAACACTGACAATGAAATGGGAAGATTGGTTTCCTTATTCCTTATGTTCTGGTTTTCATATTATAGCTAATAATAATTCCTAAGTCTAATAATAGAAATATAGTATGTATTTTGTGTGAGGGTCTATGTCAAGAAACACAAAGGTGTCCGACTTTAGGTGCAGTTTAACGTTTGAAATGGACATATTAGATTGAGATTTAGGGTATCAACTCTAAAAACTGAACAGCTTTCCATTGCCCAGGAGCATCCGAAAGGGGTGCCTTTACCCTAGTAGATACATCCTTCCTACATAAGTATACCAGGAATTAGCATTGAACACAATGATTCTGAGTGCTGGTCCGTAGCACTAAACCCTTTAGATTTCTCTCCTGAATCTGCACTGAATAAACTGCCGTTTCAATGATTTCAACATAGCCTTTAACGAAATCAGTTAACATACTGAAAGAAATGTGTTTCCGTTATGTTATCCAAATCAGCATAATACATTGAGCAACATGTGTGCTGTTTTATGAATATTTACATTGTTTTCAACTTGATCTTTGACTATTCAGTGCTACTGCAGTCTTACCATATCCTTATACATGTAGTAATAATCTTGGTGGCTTCATATGCGCGGCTATGTTATAATTCCTGATTATTAATTTTATAGATTGATTACTGATGAAAATAATATCATTCAAATGTTAACACACACCTGATAAAACATACACTTTCATTGCTAATAGCCAGTTATAAGATATATTTGAAACGCGACATACATACCTACCCTACACAGAGTCTAAAGGGGTCCTGGCTGCCTCCAAAATCTCTGACTCTACCTAAGGGAATCACATAACTCCAACTGGAAACTCAGAGAAGTGAGTCATTCTGGAACCAGCTAGGACTCCCTTTTGACCCTGATAAAGGCCATACATGAATAACGTCACTTTGAACACGATTTCCCAATATCTTCCTCCTTGTGTGTCACACTCAGACCACGTTGCAACGCCCCCACCCTTCTGGCGTGACCTAAATAATGGACGGTCCCTTTCCTTTCTCTGTGTACATCCCTGATCATGCAGTGCAGGAGGGCCCCTCTACTCTCGTTCCCAAATCCTTCCGAAGGAAGGCTCTGGTGACAGCCAGTATGACCTTGAACTTGGGATTTTGCTGGTTTGGGCAATCCCTGCTGGTAGCTTGGAACCATTTGACAGGAATCAGAATGTAGGATGGTAGTTTTACCTGTATTTCCCACCATACCTTCTGGTTCCATTTCTGGTTCCTGTTCGCTGGTTCCAAGCTAACTGCAGGGACTGCCTATACCCAGCAAAATCCAAGTTCAAGGTCATACTGGCTGTCCCCAGAGCCTTCCTTCGGACGGACTTGGGAACGAGAGTAGAGGGGCCCTCTACATGTTTTGTGCCAGGAGTTGTTGGGGAGGGGGGGGGGGGGGGGTGGTTAGTGATGGATACCCCCAGACCTACCTAATCTGGAGGCTGCAGTCCCTGGTAGCCTGATGGAGTGTGGCAGCCAGACGGACACACAGCTTATTTGGACAAGCAGACCGCAATTTAACCCTTTAACCCTTTAAACACAGCATGCCACAAAAAGATGACATTTGTCGTCATGACGTCCCAATGCAGCCCTGGTGAGTAACCCGCCAGTGCTGCATTGGTGCATCATGCAGACCCTTCCAGAGGGTCGGCATGATGCTTGGATACAGCACGCGTGAGTTACTTGCCAGGACTGCCCTCGTGCATCATGATGACCAAAGCCATTTATGTATCATGCCGTCCTGAGAGAGTTAAGACTTTCATAGTACTTTAATGCATGCTTTGTATGATGTTTGAATGCAGCCCTAGTGACTACCTTACCAAGGCTGCATTCATGACCCTACAGGATCAATACACTCTCAAAGGTCGGCATGATACATGAATGCAGCTTTGATGAGTGACTCGCACATGCATGCATAATAATGACAAAGGGTAGGGCACATTAAATCATTATATTGTACTTAAAGGGTTAACAGGGGACTGCAGCCTGACTCCAAAGCTAAGTGAACCGTTTTGTGGCCTTCTGAAGATTCACTGAATACAGCCAAAGAAGTAAGTGGTACTAACTATAGGTTCTGGAGCCTTAAGATTATCAGTGTGATGACTAAAACGGACACACTGCATTAAAGCCCTGTGTGGTCTTTAAAGTTAATTGCCAAATCATTACAACCCGTCCAGCATTCTGGGCCATTATTATACGGGATATGGGGGTTTAAAGGGTTAATTTTCATCTGATACTCCCAAAAGGGCACTAAGGGTGATCGTTTTTCCACTGAACAATGTCAAGCCACCTGAACATGCACCTCGTTGTCTTTTTGCATATAGCCTATACATGAAATGAAAATAAAACAAAACCCTAATCTCCACACTGCAAAAAAGGTGCTTAGGTTTTAAACATGTTCAGGTCTAAACATGTATAAAGTCTAAACATATTACTGGGTTTGTGCCTTTAAATCTTTCTGTTTAGGAATTAAACACCTTTATTCTAAACACCTAAGTAGTTATATTGAATATGTTTAGATGTTTAGTATTTAAACAGTATGAAAAATTGGTGTTTAGGACGTAAACATGTGGTTTTTAGATTATAGTATATCAAACACATACCAGATGGCAGCTCTGTGGTTGACTGTAGTTTCTATGACCACTCAAACATTATTGTGGATCTAAAAGTGCTTAAAGCTGATTTAATTAACTTAAATTGCATGGGATACAAAAAGATAATAATACACATTGCACGATTCAAGGGTTGAATGCTACATCACTATGATTACGATGCAATAAAGATACATCTGCTACATAGACACCTCTTTTAAGAACTCTAAGAATGGATAAACCATTATCTTCCCTGAAGGTCTGTTGTATTGACTCAAGGTTGTGTCTATGTTAAAGTAGAGGCCTATGTGAAATAGTGATGCATAGATGCATATATTGCCCTAAAGGGGGGAGGCTGGTAGAAGGCTCTTCAAGACACTATATGGAAATAAAATTATTTATTTATTTAAATCTAAACATCTAAACATAATAATCTACATATCTAGACACACCACTTTTATGCTTAAGCACTTGACAGATAAACACAATAATATGCTAAATTCTTGAATTCTAAACACTTCATTCTCCTAAACACATTGCTTTAAACACACAAATGTCTAAGCACTGAGCTAAACATATTATTGGTCTAAACATGTTTAGGAAAATATTGTGTTGACAAAAACGGGGCAGGAATGTGTTTAGAATTGTGCTTAGGATCTAAACACCTTTTTTGCAGTGCACTGGTGGCCCATGAACCAGCAAAATCATCCCCCCCCCAAAAAAAGGCATGCAAACCCCATGTGCTAGAATTGGTATACTCCAGGTCAGTAGACGTAATGTAGTTCAATGGGCGTTTCACAGTTGACCTTTGAACTGGAGCGATTGTATTTCTACCTTTGACATGGTGGTTAAGTACCATTTGTACAATGATACAATAAAATCTCGTTATAAGGAGGATCTATAGGAACCACACACATTTTGCTCCTCTTGATTACATATGAAGTGCAACTAAAACCAAGACAGTGCTCCCACCTCCCAACCCCTAGGCGGATCTGTAGTGTATGTGTTGCAATCAAGTGAGGGTATTGCGTCATCTCACCCTTCTAGAGTGTTCCAGACTATGTTGCAATCAGGTAGAGGTATTGCGAAATCTCTTTCCATATGATGCTGACGTCAGCCTCCTAGTGTGTACTATGTATGTTTCATCACCCTGTTTGGTTATTGCATCATACTTATTTCTCTAGGCTGACCTCAGCATGTGTGAGTCTGACATCAGCCTCCCAGGGTTATTGCATCTTACTTATTCCTCTGAAGCTGACCTCAGCCTGTTGGAGTCTGACATCAGCATGTCTGTGGCCTATAAAAGGCAGTGCTGTGGAGGTGGTGAAATCAGTAGCTACAAGACCACCATGGGGAGCAGACCTGTGTCAGAGTGCTCCAGGATTACCCCACCTGTATACATTGGACTATATTGAACTTGCTGAAGCTGGACTTTGTACCTGAGGACTATAGGAGACAATATTCTTTGTACAGTTAAAGTTGGAGTTATACACAGTTCCATTTACATTCACCAAAGGACTTCAACACTTTAAGACATTATAAGGAGTGTATGGACTGTATGTGTGCTACTGTGTCAAACCATAGGAAATAAGTATCTACCCAAGAGATCTCCTGTGGCTATTCTATGTGATTGCAGGACATTCATCAACTCTGTAAGAGTACCCATGCACCTGTAACTGCTCTCATGTGGAAAAGGTAATAAACAGTAGCAAGTCAACTTCTGTCACATTACTTTGTCTCAATCATTGGCTTTGGCCACTACAGGATCTATACATACGGTCCATACATAGGCCTACACACTTCCCCATCCAACGCAAATCAGCAAGATCATGTTTGAAGTCTCAGCCACAAGGTCCCCGCAATTGCCCGGATGATGGATCACGTCTCGGTCTAGAACACGAGACACGGCAAGACCAAAACACGCTTCATAGTTCTGACCTTGTTTTGGCCTCGAACCTGCCCCAAGGTCAGAAGGTCATGTCAGAGGTCAGGTAGTACTATTAGTGTAGAGATGGCGGTAGTTGGGCCGCTGATGGAGTGGTCAGGTTGTAAGGAAGGGAGAGGACATTTTTTACCCCCCCCCCCCCTCACCCCCGGGTCTAAATTTGGTGTGTGTGGGGCCCTTTGAAGCATTGTATGCAGGTTTTTTCCACTAAAAACAGGTGAACTTCCCTCCCCCCAAGAGCGGTCAAGACTTTTTTACCCCCACCCTGGTAAAAAAAAAAGAGCTTTAGGGCCCCAGACGCGGTACGGGTAAAATCGACAAAATAATTGACATGAGCCTAGTGACTAGGTACAAGACCTATTTCTTAGAATCGACAAATGACATAGGCATTCCTTAAAATCGACAAGTGACATTAGACCTAGTGACAATATTACAGTGTCAGTGACAAGTGACAAGACCCTTTTCTTAAAATTGACAAGTGTGTGTAGGTAGGCCCATGTCGGGGGTCTATATGGGGGTGTCCCCATGTCGCCTGTCGATTCTAAGAAATGCCCATGTCCCTTGTCACTATCTTTCTATTCCTCCTGTCGATTTTAAGAAATGCCCATGTCCCCTGTCGATTTTAAGAAATGTCGCCAGAAATGTCCCCATGTCGCCAGAAATGTCACCATGTCGCCTGTCGATTTTAAGAAATGCCCATGTCCCTTGTCACTATCTTTCCATTCCTCCTGTCGATTTTAAGAAATGCCCATGTCCCCTGTCGATTTTAAGAAATGCTCATGTCGCTTGTCACTAGTTTTTATTACTTCTGTCATTTGTCACTAAGCCCCATGTCACCTGTCGATTTTAAGAAACAGCCATGTTGCCCTGTCGATTTCAGGGGTCTACCCCCATTATGTCACAGCATAAAAGTCTAGTTGCTACTATAGTTTCATGGTCACAGCATCCCGGACCCCTCGTCTGGGGCCCTAGTTTTTTTAAATTTAGGCCTAAACCAGGGAGATGGTGAATTTATGGTCCCAGACCCCCAAAATTGACAAGAAGGGACAAAACGATCGCCCCCCCCCCTTTCTAAAATTGATAGACACAATTCTTAAAATTGACAATTAAGATCCATTAAGGGACACAGCTATCCCATGTCTATAGGGCCTACAGGCTTGAGGTGTGAGGGGGCAGGGGTTTACTCTCGTTCCCAAATCCTTCCGAAGGAAGGCTCTGGGAACCGCCAAATGCTGGGATTTTGCTGGGTCTGGGCAACCCCTGCTGGTAGCTTGGAACCAGCGAACAGGAACAGGAAATGGAACCAGAAAGACTGATGGTAAAACTACCTAAAACTACCATCATACATTCTGGTTCCATTTCCTGTTCCTGTTCGCTGGTTCCAGCCTAGGGGCCATCCATAAATGACGTCACACTATTTTGGGCCATTTTCAAGACCCACCCACCCCCCTGTCACACTTTGTCACACATCAGCCAACACCCCCTAGAAAATTATGTCACAAATGTGCAGACACCCCCCCGCCCCCCCCCGCCCACCCATTTGAAAAGCGTACCGTAAAACCTCATGTATAAGCCTAACTTGCATATAACCCGCACCCCTAATTCAGGACAATCCAAAAGGCCACTCAGGGGGTCGGATTATGGCGAGTTTAATACTATGCTGATCCTAGAAGCTGCATTGCCGAAGATCATATATATGCATATCATGTTTTGAATATATTTTTAAGCAAATGCTTGTTAAAAAAGGTTTATTAATCCTATAAGGACGGCATGATGTCTTAAACAGTGTTGCCGAAATGACATCGGCACATCGGCTTTTGCCGATGTAGAATCGTAATGGCTGATGTAAGGCCATTAGACATCTGCCACAATGGCCGGCCATGATCTCAGCTTTCCGACAGTGAAAGAATTTTTCAAATGTTCCTATTAGAAGCAGAGTTAGGTACATCCAACTTTTAAGCATATTTTTCAGTGAATTTAAGCATTTTCAAATCGATTTTGTAGCTGTTATTAAAGAATTATTAAGATTTGTATTGATTTGTATGAAAAGAGGGCTGATGTGGCCTGTGTAGAAGGTAAATGGCCCGTGTAAGATCTTGCAACACAGGCCACATTGGCACACTCGCCAGTGCTACATTCAAGCATCATGCGACCCTATGGGGTTGAGACACTCCAGAAGGGTCAGCATGATGTACCAATGGAGTACCGACGAGTTACTCACCGGGGTTGCATTGGTGCATCATGACAACCAATGTCATCTTTTAGCAACATGCGTCCTCAAAGGGTTAATGGGGGTGGATGGCTAAATTTGACGGACGGCATGGTCATTTCTTAAAATCGACATGCGACAGAACAGGCTCTTAGAGGCGACATGGGGATTTAATTGACAGGCGACATTGTCATTTCTTAAAATCTACAGACCACATGGGGACTCCCCCCATATACCCCCTCAGAGGCGTAGGAAGCAAATCTTCATTGGGGGGGCCCAGGGGGGGGCCCACTCCAAACAAGTTTAAGCATCGACTTTTATGCATGATGTATCATGTACACACTCTTGTTAAAACTGTATAGAAAAGTAGTATTTGAGCCCCCCTTGGTTTGATTGGGGGCCCAGGCCCCTCTGCCCCTACTTTTCCCCATGTGAGAGAGGCAAATATTGGAAATTGTGTGTATTATATTGGAGATCTTGACAATTTTTTGGGGGGCCCAAACATATCCAGGCCCCCCTACTCAGTGATTGGGGGGGCCCGGGCCCCCTGGCCCCCCCTTTTCCTACGCCACTGCCCCTTGTTAGGTCACTCAAAAAAAACTGCTTTCTCATCACTGTGCAATTTGAGCAATAGCTTTTGTCTAGACACTTGGCAATCTAGAGGAAATAATGGCTTTCCCTCACATGCTTACCGATACCTTAGGCCATAATAATTTGATTAAATAGCTTTCATTTCTATTTTCCAAAGTGTAACGTCACACTGGGCTTTTCACCCCCCCACCCCCCTGTCACACTTTGTCACACTCAGACCAACACCCACCCACCCCCTCCAGTGTGACGTCATTTATGGACGACCCCCTAACAGCAGGGGTTGCCCACACCCAGCAAAATCCAAAGTTCAAGGTCATTTGGCTGTTACCAGAGCCTTCCTTCGGAAGGATTTGGGGACGAGAGTAGGATGGGTTTCACAACTGGGGCAAAGATATTTCACTTGTTCTCATTGAAACGCCTAGGCTACACATGCAGGTGCATAATTTCCGATCTTTGTGGAGACTGCCTATAACTATGCAGTATTTAAAGTGAAACATCTATAACTATGAACAGGGTGACCGAGCCCTCCCTATATATATCTCAAGTAGAAAAAAGGTTCTGCCATTGTGACCCCGACGTGATTTGAACACGCAACCTTCCGATCTGGAGTCGGACGCGCTACCGTTGCGCCACGGAGTCGGCTGGAGGTGGAATCGAGACTCAACAGACATATTGCACTTTGTGGGTCAACGTGCCGATACACTCACACTGGCGCTGGATCATTCCATGGGCCCTGTGAACCTGCTGACCAGCCCTTAGGGTGTTTACCCACTATATGAAATATATATCGTATACACTTCTATATCCCCTCTTTGAAAATATAAATGTGTCAGGAATATAATGCAGAAAACGGCATGTCAATAGGCCTACATGCCATAGCTTTTATGTGAGATGACTAAAATTAATGTCAGGTAACAAAGTCCAATAAGCACATTTAATGAATTGCCCCCTCTCCAGCACAAATAATGAGGTTGCCACACCTGCGTAATCATCGTTTCCCCTCAGTCAGGCCCGTAGCCAATGGGGGGGACGGGGGGGACGCGTCCCCCCCACGGGCCTACAGACAAGAAAAGGTCCACATCATGGAGCCCTAAACACTGGCTATCTGGAGCTTTTTACGGTTTTTCAATCGGACAATTATTAACCCTTTAAGGGCCGCTGCTGCCTCTGGGCAGCATCTAAAATACCCTTGAAAAACCGCTGCTGCCATACGGCAGCAAATTGATACCCTAGGGCATCAATACCACTAAATTACAGCTCCTGCTATGAAACAAAGAATAAGAATTTTTGACTCAATCCAAAAATATTTAACATTAATACTACATCCCCTTGTCAAAAAGGTGCAAATTCTGTCTCCAATACAATTTATTTCACTCCTTAGCCACTATCCCAGGGAGCACTTACTTGCAAAGTTGCATATTCCCATGGCATAGGGCCGGTGGTTAAGTCCCAAATGCCATGTTTCAAGGCCAGCAGGGAAAGGGTTAAGGTTTCTATTGAAGAAAATGCGGGGGGAATCTTTCAGAGAAATGATTTGGTCAATATGTATTTTCAGAAGGCACCCATACATATAAGGCAACACTTAATTGGTTGGACCTGGGCAGAGAGAAACTTTAATGAGCGGGACAGCGGGTCTTCAGGGGCTGGTACACCAATTGGTTGGACCTGGGGGGGGGGGGACCTGGGCAGACAGAAACTTTAGGGAGTGGGACAGTAGGTCTTCAGGGGCTGGTACACCAATTGGTTGGACCTGGGCGGGGACCTGGGCAGACAGAAACTTTAGGGAGCAGGACAGTAGGTCTTCAGGTACACAAATTGGTTGGACCTGGGGGGGGGGGACCTGGGTGGACCTGGATGGACCTGGGTGGAGTCAGGGACAGAATGTTTTGGGAGGGGGTCAGTGGGTCTTTTGATTTGATGGTCCCCTGGACTTCAGACCCGGTGGAAAAGTGTGGCTCCCTGCAAACCAGGCACAGCATCTTCAAGTTGAATAATTTTGGACTGCTAGCCCTAAATCTGTCTAGAAGTAGTTTATTATTTTGCTTGCAGGGGCTCAATCTCTAGCATACACTATGTAGCATGGGGACTAAATGAGAGGACCTTGGGGACTTCATAGTTTTCTGTGTATGTGTTTTCAGTGAGGGGAATGGGAAAACAGAGAAAATGGAACCAGTGGCAGGGGAAGGAAACATGAGGGAATTAGCCGGGGGGGGGGGGGGGGCAGGCGGGGGGGCACTCTCGTATTTATGGATACCATGTACATACATTACCCTTAATTAGGACCCCTTTTACGGGGACAAAAATCCACCAAAACACCCCCCTTTTGGCGGGATTACCCCCTAACATGTGAAAAAACAGCCCCCTTTTAGTGGGACACCAGCCTGAATTGGCCAAAATCGACCCCTTTTTAAGGGATACTTTAGAATGGCCAAAATTGGAACCCTTTTAGTGGGATACCCACATAAACTGGGCAAAATTGGACCCCTTTTGGTGGGATACCACCCTAAATTTGGGCCGAATTCCAGGAAAAATATACCCCTTTTAACAGGATTTTTTGGACTTTTTGGTTGGATATTCTTGGCCTAAAAACATACCCCTTTAGCCAAAAAACGGCCAAAACAGGACCCCTAATGGTGGGTCCGGCCGCACCCGCCAGTGGGGCCCAAAAGGCACCCCTTTCCCGGGATTTTGTGTACGCACATGGTTACTATAGATCATACAGGGAGTGCCACCCCCCCCCCCCCCCCCCGGGGGAATTTGTGAGGGAGGCTGTAGGATGTGAGATGGGAAGGTGAGGATCGGGGGAGGCATGGAGAAGAGAAATACCTTGAGGGAGAGAAAATTAGTATAGGAGGAGGAGAATGGATATGATGAAGGTAGCCTCCCCCTTACTGAAAAACCTTGATTTGCCTATGATTTATGGCTGCAAATTAGTTCAATCTTTGCACTCAGAATCCACCAGAATGCACCATTTGCCTTCTTGATTTCAAAAATTTCCTGGGGGGTATGCGCTTTGCTTGCGACTTTGCTGCGCTTCGCTTGCAACTTCACTGCGCTTCGCTTGCGACCATGCAGATTCTCAAAATTGGTCCACTTTCCTGGTCAAGGTCCCCCCCCCCCCCACAGGAAACTCTGGATACGGGCCGGGCCTCTTCAAGTTTAATCACAGATTAGCTATACGTAATGGAATCAGACAGGACGAGTATCTCTTTGTTTCATTTAGGGGGGGGGGTCTTTGAAAAGTAATCGCCCAAATATAAAATGGTCACTATCTAACAACACCAGGATACACATCAATAAAAATGGTGGT
Organism: Harmothoe impar; assembly: GCA_947462335.1. NCBI lineage: Eukaryota > Metazoa > Annelida > Polychaeta > Phyllodocida > Polynoidae > Harmothoe > Harmothoe impar. The sequence continues at coordinate 43,248,137 of OX381718.1, read as the reverse complement.
GACTGCATGACATATGAAGAGAAATATACACACCAGAAGAAGGAAGCATTATCATGTCAGTGGGTTGTTTTGGAATCACACATCTCATTCCTCCTCAAAGATTAAGGTTTTTACTCATTATTGTTGTAAAGAAAGGCAAGTCAAACTTACCTTCTTACATTTTTAAACTGTTTGAAATATAATTGCCACACTGAACAATACAGGAATGGGATTATGGACGGTCATCGTTTTTATTTTTACCAATACATGTGTACAATAGCAACAGTATGCTTTATCTTCTAGGCAGGCCATTGTTGGGTTTATTGCCCTTCAAAATATGTACAATACATTTACACATTGGACATATAACCACCTTTATAAGGTACCACGTGTTGAAGGTTACAGTAACTATACATATCAGGTACTATCAGAAAGTAACAAAGTAATGATTTATATCAGGGAAGCATTCTCTGAAGTTTTTTAATGTGAATGAGCCATTTTTGTGCCTCTACATGTGCAGACAATTTTGACCATGTCGCCGGGTCGAATTTAAGCAAAAAGGGCCGTGTTAGTGTGTCGATTTTTACTCCATACATAACTATGCCTGCTATTCAATATGTCTATGTCCGTCGATTTTTAAAAGGGCCGTGTCACCCGTGCCGATTTTTAAAAGGGCCGTGTCGCCGTGTCGCCCGTGTCGATTTTTACCCATGTAGAGGCACATTTTTATTCTCTCACCAACAGTTTGAGCTGTCAATAAGGTGATAAGTCCCTGCTACTGATAGCTTGGATTATCAATAGTCCATAATGATCTTGCAAACTCCTAATACATTTCCAATATCTTCCGTTAATCGTGTTTGCCCAACCTATTGAGAATCTATCCATTACGTCACAAGTGAACCTTAAAGCTGCTATGTTTTCTTCATCATTTGTATCTCAGATGATTATGAACCGCTCTCCCTGTTATAATAATATATAATTATGTTTATTCTGGAAAGAAATGAGTCTTTATGTACATCTATAGCACAACCTGACAATTTCAACTATTCGCTATCCCTATGGTGGGAAGGAAGGACTTTGAGTATTATGTGTCCTTCTTCAAATAAAAAGAGATTTTAGTATTATGTTATGAATAAAGCGGTGTCAGGAGTTTTCCCAGCCGTTATGATACATTGTCTAAAGCTATATGGCAGTGGTTTACACTATCGATAGGATACCTATTAGATTATCTAGATGTAGAACAAAGCTTTTTCTCCTACTATATTGGTAACTATACCAGAGTTGGAATTATCCCCTGCAGTAGCATTCGTCCTTCCACACAGAAAAGTAAAGGTGTCAACTGTGTCTCCCACCTGACTCTGCCTCTGGTAAAATTGGAGTGTCAAACAGCTATTGACTGCTGAAGTGAAGGGTCAATTTGAGTTGACAATAGTAGTACAGAGTGCACACGAGTTGATCCTTCATATAAGCAGAGTCATTAGCCATTTGACTCTCTGTTTTATCTAGAGCAACTTGGGAGACACAGTTGACATCTTTACCCTTCTCCTTGTAATATTTGGTAATATTCAGTAAATCATCCATACTTTTCCCAATACATTGTCCAAGCTACATAGCAGTGGTTTGCTTATCAATAAGATCCATGGATTCCCCTTTATAATCTATATAGTCCTCCAACCTCTTTCCACTCTTGGACGAACCATTCTGAACCCCATTCACCCCATAATAACCCCCCTTTTTCTCCCCATACTTCTCCCCACCCTTCTCATCCACAAAGCACCTAAACACATCATACTTAGGCGATAAATACCCCCTAATACTCATAAACTCTGTTAGTAGTGACACCAATACTATAACCAGTAAGGATATCAACATACACACTGTCTTATAGGGAAAATACTGGATCCCAGTACTGTTATCATAGTCTGGGTACTCTATCGCTGCAGGGATCCCAATGAGGGGTTCCCCTCCTGTTAGACGTAGCAACGTCGAGATGACGTAACCGGTGACGGCACCGTACGTGTTCACTCTGCGCATGTGTATGACGGTGACGAGCTGAGGGAAAACCATGACGTAGACAAAGTCACTGCAGAGGACAAATAGAGCGTAGATAGAGTTGACAGTGATGGCGATCAGGGAGGCTAGGATTCCTACAAGGATGATGCACACCCGCATGGCCCAGATGATCTCTCCCTGACTGGGCTGTAAATGTAAGGAAATCATATCTAATTTTATACCACACTTGGCTGAGAAAACAAAAGAAATTGCCTGACTGTACATTACAGATTATACTGCTAAGGACACTCATAAAGAATAAACTGGTTTCTCATTACCATGCGCATTATGAAAATCATGATTTGGGGAAAACAAAATTCCGTTTTTTTTTAAAGATTTTTATTGAAAATATATATGTCAAAAAGTGGACAGATATTGGCATACTTGTTATCAGGTTATCAAATTAAAGCTCATACTGTCAATAATGCAGTGATCTAGGAATAACTCACATTTACATGTAACAACTTTCGTAGATCAATAAAATCTTAAGTACTAAAATGTGAAAATCATTCATGAAAATGTCCCTATACATTTTAGTCCTCAGTAAAAAAAAAGAATTAAACAACAACAAAAATGCCCTCGTCATATTTTCACTGCCGGGTGATGAGAAACAACTTTTTTTGAGTGGCCTAAGCTACGTTAACTTTTAACAATGTACGATCTATTAGATCTATTACAAACCTTTTTCCTGGTGATTGCCTCCCTGAAGGGCGTATAGATATTGTGTGCAAACATGGAGGAGGAGGACATGAGTGACGAGTCAGCAGATGACATGACGGCGGCTGACACCCCTCCCAACCCTATGACGGCCACGGGTAGGGGGGTCAGGTACTGGAGGACCAGGGGGAGGATCAGGGTGTAGTCGTCTGGTTCTACGGGTACTGGTCGGTACAGGCGGTACTCAGTCTGGTTCCAGTCTGAAAAATGGGGAAGCCAAGAATAATATTATTTATTGGAGTTAAAGCTGCTATACTAGCTACCTCAGTATTCTCAGTTTTCTTCATTTGTACCTCAAATGATTATATAACCCCCTTTCCCCCTTGTAATATACTATCAAGGAATAAGTGACTCCAAACCATAAACTATTTAAAAGGTTAGAACCAATATTGTATCCTTCAAGATCTATTTTAACTACAATAATCAATATGCGTTCCATAAGTGAGATCACTTGACTAAGCACAGGAGAACACTATAGGGTATCAATCTCAAAGGGTCGAGGTGACGCATGAATGCTGAACTGGCGAGTTACTTGCCAGGACCGCGTGAAGTGAGATACTCTCCAGACCCTTTCCCAGAAAGGCTCTGGTAACTTTTCCCATGACCTTGAACTGGGCTTTTGCTGGGTTTGGGCAATCCCCCTGATAGGTTATATCCAGTGAACAGGAATCAGAAAATATCATTTTGCCATCATACTTTCTAGTTCTAGTTCTTGTGCCTGATCGCTATAACTCGAAGCTAAATATATGCACTGCCTTAACCCAGCAAAAACTTAAGTAGGGTGGCTGGAAGGCCTGACCAATCTCGCTTTCCGTATCTGATCCTATGTTAAATGACCCGTTTATGATGTCTTCCCATTATTGTTAGGGATCAGATAGAGACTTCTAGTAACATGGGATCAAAAGATATTGAATGGAGCCATTGTATACGAGTTGGAATAAGCACAATAAATTGTATTACATTATGTAATCCAGGCATAAAGTTGACAGTTCTTCACATTTCGAGCCTGTTTTGAGCTCTATAAGTGAGTGATTTTCCCAACTGTCAGTTGGGAGAATTCACGCAGAACGATGCCAAATTTATATATCAATGCAATTCTTTTTTTGTTATAATAGTATTGAATGCAGGTACCTACTAGTCTACTTTATATTTCGAAAATTAAATTATTTGTTTAGTAGAATGGGCACCTAAATTTACACTTTTGTTATTTAAAATTGGTATAGAAATAATCAATTGGCAATTTTTGGCAAACTACCACAGAAAGATCTGAATTGACTGAATATGATACATTTTGAATGGAAATGATAGGTCCTAGCGTCAGCTAGCGCCAGGTAACTACCTGGGGGTCATATGGGGGTCTTAGCCCCCAAATCCATTGGTACACATCCAGACAGCAGCACTGTATAGCACAGGTCTCTATGGGGGGCATTGGAGCATGAAGGCCATTACCTCTACAAAGTGGCCCCAGGTGGCATAGTGGTACAGTAAGAAGACTGCTATGAGTTTTAAAGGGGGCCTTGGCACCAGTTTAAAACCTGTCAGAAGGTCTATCAGGGTGAGGTAGTTTCAAGTACCTGCCACTACTTCCCTATCTATTGTATCACCATAACAGAAGATATTTCGGAAATGTGAATATTAGGGCTACTGATAGACATACATTATTTACATGTCATATTGTTTTATAAAAATGGTCCGGCCACCCTAACTTAAGTCCATGGTCATAGTCATGTTTAAAAGTGCCATTCCGTACTAGAATGGTGCGTATGGCAAGCATAGAAGGTAAGATGAGGGTATAACCCTATTCCTCACTAGATGGTGCTAGCGGTGGTCATCTCTGCCTGTTCAATGTGGGGACCTACAGGGGGCACCACCTACCAGCACTTCTAGGGCTTGGCTATCTTTTAGTTTTACTTTTGTACCCAGAGAAGGGTGGCCGGAGGCTCTAGCTGGTCGCTCAATCTATATCTGATCCTATGTTAAGTGACCCTTTTATGATGGCCTCTCACTTTGGCTAGGGAGCAGATAGAGACCTCTAGTAACTTGGTATCAAGAGATCTTGAATGGATCCTTCATACATGAGCTGGAATTAGCATCATAAATTGTATTACATAATGTAATTTAAGAGCAATCTTGACAGACCTTCAGATTTTGAGTCTGCCTTGAGCTCTATAACTGGGTGATCTCTTGAACCTATCCTCTAGGAGAATTGACACTGTTTGATGGAAAATCCATGTATCAACGAAATTATTTTTTTGTTTGAAGCGTCTTGTATGCAGGCATGTCATGGGAGGTCCTATAGTTAGTTGCAACAATCATATCTTACATAGATAAGCCTCCTAAAATTATGGATTTTTAGCTCAATTATTTTTCTAGAAATCCTTAATTGGTAGATTACGGTAGACTACTGAAAATAGAGCTAAATGAGGTGAAAATGATGCTTTTGGAATGGAAATGATACAACCTACCACCTGCCAGCGTCAGGGCATCTCCTGGGGGTCATATCGGGGTCTGAGACCCCAATCTCAAGCATTTACATCATATATATAACACTAGATGGCCTCCCCTGTCATAGGGTTATATAGGAAATCTTAGTTCACTCCTTAGACACTGTAGCATGACAGGGCTATGAGTGAGATATAGGCATGGTATGTCTATCCTATGCAGATGTTCAGATCTGTCAGAATGGTTCGGGGGGTGAGGGATCTTTAATCAGCTACCATCAGCTCCCTAGTTACTGCCTCAACATAATAAAGATAGTTTGTTAAATGCGAGTTTTGAGGCTTTCTGTACATATAACATGTATATATATTTGATAGACATCTAAAAACCCTCCGGCCACCCTACCCAGAGCCTTTCACAGGAAGGCTCTGGTAACTATCATTGTGACTTGACTTTTGCTGGACTTTGGCAATCACTGCTAATAGCTTGTAACCAGTGAACAGGAACCAGAATGTATGATGAGAGCTCTCCCATCGTACTTTCTCTCGTTCAAGTTCTGGTTGCTGTTTGCTGGTTCCAAGCTAAGAACATGGGTTTCTCAAACACAGCGAAATTCCAAATTCAAGGTCAAAGTGATGTTTACAAGTGTAGGCTATGTTCTGCTTTTAACTTGCATACCCCTGGCCCTTCAGGGCATAAGAGGTCTCGTCTCGTTTGTGGACATTTTAAGGGGGGCAATAGTCACCAATTAAAGTAAATAAATAAAATATATTAAAGTTAATATATTGATAGAATTAGGTTGTTGACGTGTCCTCGAGCCCATATCTGGCCCTTGTCACATCCCCTCGAGAGGCCCCGCAGGGGCCTCGAGAGGGGATGTGACAAGGGCCAGATATGGGCGAGAGGGCATGTTAACAACTTAATTCTATCTTTATCCCTCGAGAAAAAATGACGAGGGTCAAGGTTATAAATTATCAAAATATTTCAAAGTGAATAAGGTTATCAATTTATGAAGAATCGATCTGATATTTGATGGCTTGATATTTGTGTCAAAGCCCACCTCGAGTGGGATAAAATATATTATAAACGTTTAGTCAACGTTAAACTAATGTTAAATCGACGCAGGATCAACTTCATATTGATCAAAATAGATTTTTCTCCCCCACAATTTTAAACACGATTTATGTTCAACAGTTAACCCTAATTCAACCTTATATTAACATTAAATAAAACTTTGAAATAACGTTAATTCATTTTTTGTTATTCTTAGCGACATCCCCCAAGAGCACGGCCGTGGCGATCAGGACCAGACAGCAGAAGCCAGCCAGCAATGTTACAGCATTATTTTCTAACGTTAGTCTAACCTATATCATCACTGTTTAATCAACGTTGAATTAACGTTTTTTGTTAGTCACCTGTTGAAGCAGCGACAGCCCCCAGTAGCACAGCGGGGGCGGCAAGGATGAGGCAGCAGAAGCCGGCCAGGAAGGGCAGCAGACGGGCGATGAACACAGTCCGGGAGGCCAGCACCCTCTGCAGGTAGGCCTGGGAGGGCAGGAAGAATAACAATTTAACACTTTAAAAACAATATAGCGCTGTAAAGTCCTCTCAATGTGCTACACTGTTGCATGGGTGCAGGGCTAGTGAGCAGCTCGCCAGTGCCCCATTCATATATTATTAGGCTAACTTTAAGAGGTTGGTGCACCCTAAAAGGGTCGGCATGATACAATAACGCAATGCTGGGGAGTTACTCCTCAGAAATACGTTGGAGCATCAAAATGCTAAATGTTCCTTTAAGGCTTAGGCAAGAATTCCACAATGAGGCATGATGGTTCCTAATGCAATAGGTGAACTGGACATGGTTGTTTTATCCGATTACCTCTGATTTTCTGTGATTCATAATGGTGGAATTAATGCTTTAGATAAACTCAAGATTGACTGTGATCAGTCCCAGGTCTGGGGTAAGGGTACTGGAGCACGACCCATTAGACATAATACTCATATGGACGAATTTATACTACACATAAATGAGGCCCCTAATATCTTTCCCCCGTCAGCATTGGTCCCTGGGGCTCATACAATTATGTGTTTTACTTGGGCCAGCTGGGCTTGCCCATATATTTTTATAGTATGTGCTAGGGGCTAGGGCTGGGTACTTTTAATCTAGGCTGACCCATTTGGGCTTCCACTGGTAGCCCTGGACAAAAAGGACCAAAACCCAGGGTGGGCAAATCAGCTTGCCCAGGTAAAAACACATATGGGCCCCCTTAAGCAATGTTGACTGGGTCCAGAATAAATAATATGAACCAAAAAACAAATAAATTTGTGATAGTCTACTCACTTGCCATGGGATACCTCCCAGTGTGATCAGCAAGAAGTTGTCAGCGTAGAGACTGGCCTCGATTCCTGTCGGGAACTGTCCCAACCATCCGTCTGGTCCAAAGGCTGTTTCACTCAGGGGCTTTACCACAGGGTTAGCCATGCTGAAACCAGCACCTAGCCACTGAGATGAAAGAAAGGTGAATTCAACTTTGAAACATGATGTACTGATTTTATGGAATAATTGCAGAATCATAATGAAAATATTAGAACTTATAGATCTATATTAATCTACTCGAGAACCGGTCATAACTCAAAAAATGTCTGCAATAGCATGCAGACCCAAAAGACTTATTTCTTATCATTTCAGGCATTACAAAAAAGTATTGGTTATGTAATGGCATAGAAAGCAACAGCGTTCACAGATCATTCAACTGTTAGTTACAAAAATGTCAGTTCAGCTTGTTGAGAGCCTACATTTCTAGTCTACAATACAAAAGAAGGAGGGTGGGAAAGATAACAAGAAAAAAACGTGTCCGTGATGATATAAAAACAAGTTTTTATTTTGGAGTGGCCTTAGGGAGTGGTCATTCTTTATCAACAGGCGAGGCCCAAACGAATTCGACCCATTGAGGGGCGGGGAGCAATATAATTTTGATCCACTCAAGTGAAAATCCACCAATCCCCCCGTTATAAAAAAAATCATCACCCCCTCTATATCAAATAAGAATTGTTTCTATACTGTACCAAACCGATAAAGATGCAGGCGAGTTGAATGACGTCGGTGAATATAACGGAGTAGAGGCCCCCGAGGACAGTGTAGAACACAGCGATACCAGAGGAGATCAGGATGGATGGGATCTTGTCGATGCCCAGAATCACCGCCAAACTAGCACCTACAAACAGCAACAGTTTAGGGAGTGGTCATTTTCTAACAACAAGGGGTTGGTGGATTTGGGGGGGAACCAACAAAAATTGGACCCCTTGAAGGGGGGGGGGACCAACAAAATTTGGACCCCTCTTGAGGGGGGGACCAAAAGAATTGCACCCCTTTTTAGTGAAAAAGCCCGCGCGTTACTACAGCTCAAAGGGGTCTGTCACGCTCAATTTCAACATGCCTGAGCCCAGCGAGGGGGGGACCAAAAAAATTTCGACCCCTACGGTGGGGCGGACCAAAAACGACTTGCTCACGCGAAAATCCACCGACCCCCCCCCCCCCCTGTTCTTAAAAAATGACCACTCCCTTATGCAAATGAATATAAACGATTTCCCAACTGGAGAAAAAAAAGGTGCGTTTCAGGTTACATGGTCTGAAAATCTAGGGTAGATTGGCCATTATTAAGAAATACCGAGAAATTGACTAAAATACTGCAGCGCTGACTTGGGGACCACAGCCTCGATTCACAGACTAATTGAATTCTTTACATAGAATTTATTTTCCTCCCTACTCCATTTGACAGTTTTTGTACAGTTATGTGTCCAGAGCACATATATTCTTTAGCCTGGTTGTTGTTAATTAATATCAATGGCAACTCTGTATGTGTATATCAGGTTAACCTGGCTAGAGTGTACAGGAAAAATTATAACACTGGTGAAACATAAATATTCATATAATACCTCCTCGAAAGCAAAGTAGGAAACTCTGGATGTTATATTATTCTAAAGGCCTGAGACCAGCTGACAGGGACTTACATACAGAATGGCCCCAGACTTACCTAGTGCATGTCGAATATATAGCCTCGGAGTAGCAGACAGGGATGTAAACCTTCATGTGGGATGGGCCCAGACTTACCAAATATATGTAGGATGCATATGGCCCCAGTGCATGTAGGATAGCCCCAGACGTACCTAGTGCATGTAGGATGGCCCCAGACATACCTAGTGCATGTAGGATAGCCCCAGACGTACCTAGTGCATGTAGGATGGCCCCAGACGTACCTAGTGCATGTAGGATGGCCCCAGACTTACCTAGTGCATGTAGGATGGCCCCAGACCAGCAGATGTCACCTAGCAGACAAGGGATGTATATGAAGGCGGCTACGACGCTGCCAAACTTCTCCTTGAATGGGTCCAACATGGTCACATAACCCTTACTCCTCATCTGTCCAGCAAAGAACACTGCAGCTGCAATTTTGTGTGAAATGAACTCTTAGTCATGAATATTAATAAGGTATTATTGTCCTTTAGTTGTTGTTTTTTTAAATACAAGATTTACTATGCTTAAGTAGTGGAAGGGCCGTATTCAATGCCCCCCCCCCCCATTGAATACAATGCGGTCTTATTCAAACTTGTTTTTCATTCATTAAATGGCTCCAAAAAAAAACACAACATAAACGCCAACTACATCGATACTGCTCTGGTGTATTTCACTCGTGGGGGCTGGGGTACATCCCACTCCAGCCCCCACTTGTGAAATACATCAGAGACAGTATCAATGGGCATTGGCAAATGTCTATAGGGACTATTATTTGATGGGAAAAAATCATTTCACTAATTTCAGAGCCAGGTCACTATAGAGCTTCATAGTTAGGGAGAGGTAATTTTTTAACAAAAGAGGAAGGGGGTGGGGGATTGGTGGTTTTTCAAATTTGCAGGTCAGAAATTGTTTGCACCCCAAGCGAGAGGTGTCCAAATTGTGCTGCCCCTCCGCGGCCATGACCCGATTTAGTTATAGCGACCCGTGGTTTTTGAAGGGTGACATTATGTTGGTTCCCCCTCAATAGCGGTCACATTTATATTTGGTCCCCCTTCTCATGGGCTCCATTTTTTGGGGTCCCCCAACCAAATTCTCCAGCCAGATAAGAAATGACCACTCCCTTAGAATGTGATGTAGGCATACATATAGCACATACAGGCTCTACCTGCCTGCACAATGGAGCTAATTTGTAGACATATTGAAACCATATACAGTGTAGTGGGATAAAAATATGCATACCGTAATTATGTTTCTGTCTTCTTTTCCACAGAAATATGTTTGGTCTGGCTTTAATAGTTTATCAGTTTGTTAAAGGATGTATACAGTTGTACAGGTCACCACTGTACATAGAGAAAATAGAGAAAATGGCGGCTAGGGTAGATTTACATTAAGTTGGGCATATACCCTGAGACGGGAGGTGAAATTTGAGGTAATAAATGCGGAATACAACGTCTAGTGTTGTTTTCATTTCAAAAGAATAACCCTTTAACTTTACCATTTATCACAAATAAAGAGCTCAAAATGCTTGAATGACCACAAAGTCAAGTGTCCATCTCAATGTATGTGTCCGACTACAGATGCATCTAGCCTATACTAACAGACATAGAAACTTTAACATGCAGATGACATACTTACATATCATGAGTGACATACTGTAGCCGACCGGTGCTATACACATGGCCAGACCCTGCCCAGGGGTGAACACCAGTTCTGCTGTACCATTAATGAACCCTCCTCCAACCCACGTCGCTGAAAGTATTAAAAAGCATTATTTATTTCATGGAGGGGGGAAAATGTAATATAATATTATTATGCTTACTCAAGTTCTAGATTCCCCATTCCCAGCATCCTGGTGGAGAGACTCGATTCCGTGCTCCAAGACCCTGTTCTTAACTTTGACGTTATGACAATAATTATGAAGCCAATCTTTATATGTATATTTGTCAACAATTACATGGAATAAATCCACTTACATACAATTGAGATTCACTAAAAGAATGTGCAAACATCCTGTTTCTCGATTTGTTGGGCTGTGGGCTGCGATACAGCCCACAGCCCAACAGCCTACTGCCTAAAATTTGGGCGCTTCAATATGCTGTCTATCTATTTCATGGTAAGATTAAATGCCATGAATATCTATGGAGAGGGTCTCTCATTCCATTTTGGGGTGTTGTTTTTTCCTTTTGGCAAAATATTCATATTTTTCCCGGATTTTAGCACATTTTGGTTCAGGAAGAACAGGCTACCACTTCGATGGAGTGAGACTCTGTCAACAGCTGGTCAAGTAAGGGGTAGGTTAGTCATCCGGTGTACGAAAGGTGACTCCCCTATAGAGCCATAGCCTGAATAGGTATTTAGAATAATTTAACTAAGTATACTCTTATTGAAGAGAAACATACATTTAAAAACGGCATTGGGAACAACTTTCCCAAATGCTTTGTCATCCCCATCAATATATAGATATATACTATCCCAGATCATGACACTTGTTGATGGAATTTCCGCATCCACTGATTTTTCTGGTTAATCGCTATTTGCTACTATTAATAGTAATACTGTTGTATCAATTATAACTTTCAATCAGATGGAATTTCCACTGATTGTGTACCCATCTCTCTGTTGTTATCCAAAATGGAAAAGTTGTCATTCTACTACCCTGCATAATGTATTTCCTGTATACATTATGAAGGCTGTATAAAAACAATGTTGTTTGTTTTGTATTTATTATTACCATGTTCTAAGAAATGTCACATTAATACTGATAGATAGAATTTCCACTATCAAAAAGGTTGTACCCCCTCCACGCTCATAGCTCCCTCTATATCAATCTACATGTTCTTATAACACACCTCAGATTAGCTCCTACCCTGAAAGTACTTATGCAAACTCATTCTTCACCCTCACCCCCCCCCCTCACCCAATATGTTTATCACCGCATTTGCAAATTGCGTTAGTACCCATTTGTATATTGTTCACAACCAAGGCTACTCATTAGCCTAATCATCTAGCTTCTCTCTATCGGAACTATGCAGACATAATTGTAAGACATATTGTAACACCGTAATATATAGGAGCATATATGGAATTTCCAATGCCCTACTAGCATAAATGTTATAATTTAATATATATGATTATAATTGATATTTTCACTGTATTTCTGCCACCTGAGTCATGATTTTTTTCACAAACACCTGTTGCTGCCATATTCCCATTTTAATATGCATATTGGCCCAGGTGGCAGAACGGCCAGCCGAACCTGGTGTAAGACATGTACTACAACACTGTTTTGCCCAAATAAAACCTTGTTAGAAAAAGGTTTTAATTGCTTTTTAGGCCACACCAAAAAAAAGTTGGTCAATAGTTTTCACTTTTCAAAAAATGGTGCGAGCTTTTTTATTTTGTCAATAGATTTTGTGGAATAAGGTACCAGAAATCAATTGACCAATTATTTTTAATGTCCAACAATTTCATGATATTCCTCCTAAAAAACCTCGCGTTTAAGCCTAATTCATGTATTAGCCACACTTTGGAGAATACAAAGGGCATTTGATCATGACCGCTTTAGCACTGCAGTATACACATAAAATGTCCTTATGTTATAAGCCAGAGGAGGGGAACAGCGCGAGGACATGGGGTGAGAAACATGTGAACTAAAGTTGGTCTTGTGGACCAAAATATTTCCGTGTCAATATACATATATTTCACTGCACTGCAATAATACCACATCTGATAATCAACTGGTCTATAGAGAGACATTGCGTTAACTATCCTCTATGTGTCTGATACACTTTTAACAGATGTACATGCAGGGATATACAGGAATCTCATTTAGAAATTGGTCCTCTGAAAGCCCGCAGTTAGCTATCTTTGAGAAGGTCCTACACACTATTCAGGGGCCCTCTATCAAATCTAATATTAGCCATGGACAGACTGATATATGGTGTCATATAAAAGTGAGGGAGACCCAAGGGAGACAGGAGGTTTATAGCCGAGATTTATGATACTATAACTACTAGTGTGAAGTGTAATTTCCAGTACATTTATATAACAAACTAGTTTCTATCATCTCCACAGGGTGGCATTGCAGTGCTGTTAGCAAAGCTCTTTGCTCATCTGTGCCATGCCACAGAAGGCACAGGGAACCATTAGTTCCTCTGACTTCCAATAGGCCAAAAGGGTGCTGTTTACCTCCTCTAGTTATAAGCTGCACTGGCAATTCGACTTACTTACCAGCCACAGTGTATAAATGAAGTTTTAAGGTAAGCTCCACAGTAATTCAATTTTCAATTTAATTTCCCTGTACATACCTGACATGGTGAAGAGTCCTACTACAAAGCCCAGGTCCCTGCCGGCCAGCATGATTCCCTCCGAGTCATTCCCGCTGTAGGTCTTCTTCTTACATGAGGCATACAGGCCTAGCGCCAGTACCACCAGGTAGAAGAATATGGTACCTCCCAGCCCCCACCAGTTAACTCCTGGGTCCAGGTAGGTGGGACCTCTGTAATATGGATTTAAATATACAGATAAGTATAATAATATAGAACTGATAGGAGAAAATGGTGCCTCAGAAGCCCCCACCAGTTCAATTCAATTCAATTCAATTCAAAGATTTTTATTTCAACTGCAACAGACAGGAACTAGTCCTGTATTTTGTCGGTTACAGCAAGTCTGAGATATCATTATATAATATAATATACATATGCTAACATACGTTTTAGCATCATTTTATAGATGCAAATTTTCACTTAACATATTGTGTTACATAATAGCTTATTCCTGTAAATTTATGTGTGAGTGGTCATGACTTTTTAAGATTATTAGTACATTTACTTGAGGATGATTTTGGTAGGAGGAGGAACCATTGGTAAGGGTATTAGGGGAACCATGGTAAGCGCTCGGGCCGGAGCTTAATACTATCATACCTTTTAGGACACTCATTTTTCATCATTTTCATGAGACCTTTGTTTTGAACACCTCTAGGGATGTGGAATTTCGTATCTCAGAGGATAGGGAGTTCCACTTGTGACCTAGACGATATGTGACACTGTGCCTTGCTGTGGCTAATTTATATGGCTTAGTTATCACCAGTTTAGCATCATGCTGCCGGGTTCTTATGTCCCTTTTGTCCACGTTATCTGGGTTAGCAGCATATTTATAAGAGGCTAGGGTAAGGGTCAGTTCCCGTCTTTTATCCAACGACTTCATTTTGGCTCTTTTCCTGATGTCCTCAGTGTCCTCATCCTTAAACATAAAGTAACATACCTTAAGCATCCTGTCTATGGTGCCTTGTATTTTGCCCAGAGCTGCTTTATTTCCAGTGTCATAAATTAATTGACCATAGTCTATAACTGGCAAGACCATGGAGTTGACTGTATCCAGGGCTGCATCTAGGGTTAACCTAGTTCTGTATCTGGTCAACAGATACGACTTATAGGATAGGCTTTTATTAAGGGTCTTCAAGTGTCCCTTGAAATTTAAGTCACTGTCCAGCTCTATCCCTAGGTACCTATATTGACTAGTTTGCAGCAAGTTCTGACCATCAATGGTTAGCTCTATATAACCATGGTGCTGTAGCCTATATTTGGTGCCATAGAGTGCATACTTAGTCTTTTTTATATTCAAAGAGAGCTTATTTTTCTTGCACCAGTTTGCCACATTGGCAAGATCCTGGTTCACTTCAGCTATGATGTCTGGAGTAGGTACAGGGTATGTGCAGAATAGGGCAGTATCATCTGCATAAAGTTGGCTTTTCATGGTAGTCAGGGATGTGCTTAGGTCGTTAATGTAAATGAGGAACAATAACGGTCCCAAAATGGAACCCTGAGGGACACCACATAGAATAGTAGAGGGGGCTGACTCTATGCCATTAGCCTTGGTGGTTTGTTTTCTATCTGTTAAGTAGGATTTGAACCAATTTACAGTGGCTCCAGCGAGTCCAATTTTCTGCAATTTTTGGCATAATAGGGAGTGGTTTATGGTATCAAACGCTTTGGCAAAATCGAGGTAGGTGACCAATGTGATATGACCATGCTCAATGGCATTATACATCTGATCTGTGAGATCATAAAGACTAGTCATGGTAGAGCGCTCAGGACGGAAGCCATGCTGGTTAGGGTTGAGTATGTTGTTTTGCTGAAGATAATGTAGCAATTGGGTGTGTATTGCCTTTTCACATAATTTGGAGATTAATGGGAGAATGGAGATGGGTCTCAGGTTGTTCACCTGTGAGGGGTTACCCCCTTTGGGTATGGGTACTACTGTGGCCTGTTTCCATGGGGTAGGAAAGTTACTCTTAAGTATTGTTAGGTTAATGACATGTTGCAGATGGGAGGGTAGGGCTTCCAGTGCTGTTTTCAGAACTTGTGTAGAGATGTGGGGAACACCAGAGCCTTTTTTGGTTTTAATGGATTTAATTAAGTTAAGGGTATCTTCCAGTGAAATAGTTTTGATGTTGTGAGTTTGGTCTGTGGTATAACCTGTGTACGTCCAGGGGGTGTCCATGTGCTGAGCTAGGTTTGGGCCAATGTTGATGAAATATTCATTGATGTAGTTAGCAGTGTCTTCCGGGGGGATGGGCTGGTTTGTGGCAGTGTCAATAAGATTAATTGTGTTGTTAGCCTGTTTTGGGTTTAATATGTTAGAAATTTCTTTCCAGTATTCCTTGGGGTCATTTTTATGCCTATCTAAATTATTTTTGTAGAATTCATCTTCTGCAGTTTTTGCTAAATATCTGGCCCTATTTTTAAGAAAGTTAGCTATGTGTATATCATCCTGATTTTTTGTGCGTTTGGCTTTTTTTAAGGCAGCGTTTTTTTCATTAAAAACATCTAGCAGTGCATTTGTAACCCAAGGTTTTTTTTGTTGTGCAAATTTGAACTTTTTGATAGGACAGGTAATGGAGAGAATAAAATCTACTTTTTGGATAAATATGTCCCAGGCTTGGCCAGCATCCTCTGAACTCCAGAAGGTGTTCCAGTCCACATTTTTCAAGCCCAATATGAAATTTTCTTCAATAAAGTCTCTATAGGACCTTCCCGTGAACTCAATTGGAATTTTGGGGGGGGATTTTGCACTTCTAACCACATATATGAGTAGATGGTCAGCTATGATGACATCCAGTGTTCCACTGGCTGTAATTTTGGTGGAGTTTGTACAGGCTAAGTCCAACAGTGAGGTACTACCATCAGGGGAAAAATGTGTAAATTCGTGTATATATTGTTTACAACCCATTTGAAGAATAATATTCTTGAGATGCCGAGCTTCATTTCTTTTGGTGTTACATCTATATGGTCCCATCAGATCCACATTGAAATCACCCATGAGATAAAGCTCATTATCAATAAGGTCACCCAACCTACCAACTGCCTCTGTTAGCTTGGTACAGAACTTATATGTATCACCACTTGGGGGTCTGTAGATGTTAAAAAGTACACTTTTTTTGAGAAAAGGCCTACTGAAAGTAATACATTGTAGTTCTATGTCACCTTCACTAAGGTTGAGGTGGCTTAGCTCTGTGGTAGAGAAGGTATATTCTTGCTTTAAGAAAATACATAGGCCACCTCCTCCTTGGATTTCACCATCGTCATCAAGGGTTTGCCTGTCATGTCTTAATAGATTGAAACCCTCAAGTGCCACCACTGAGTCAGGTATGTCATCACGTAGCCATGATTCAGAAATAGATAGGCAGTCAATGTCACAATTGGCAAAGTCTATTCTAAAAGAATGTATGTTTGCAGGAAGACTTCTAACATTCATATGTGCAATAATTACACCCCTGGTGTTCTCAAAATAGGTATTAGTCCTTTGAATCATGTAGTATGTACACATAGCCCGGCCCAGGCTCACCCTGACTCCCCCACCCGACCTGGATTTCCCCTCCCACCATCCCTAGGGTCTTATATCTGGTGTACCCCATAGGGATTTTTCAAGATTCAGTATATATAGAGGCCAGAAAGAAATTGGGAGTCAAAGGACTAATTTTCATAGCAAAGATAATGTAATTTATTATCATACTATTCTGAAAAATTAACAATAAAGCATGGTAATCTATTTGGTTAATACATACTTAAATCTATAATTAATTAAATGCTCATTATCCGTCAACAGAGTAGACACAGAAGCAAGGACTTAGTCCTCCTGGGCAGTAAGTGCATAGCTCGTTTGGTTTCAATGAGAAACTAATATGTATGTTTGTATACGTCGGCACTGTCAAGTTCATAATGAGCCCGTATGTTACAGGCATTTCCATATACTACTCAAGGCCATCAAGAGGCCATATACAGTCTCCAGTGTCGGCGTGCCTTACCACGTTACCTGTGGATCCTTTATGCACAGTCATCAGTAAACTGAGATATATATGGCATTCAAATGTTCCTGCTACATATAAAAGACTTTTAGATATTCTAGTGTACCTATACATCCACTTTATTAACTATATACATATATATGTGCTAAAGCTAAGTGCATTTGGCAAGTTTGTGTAGTCTCTCTAGGTATCTTTACAAGTATGCCTAGAGACCCTGCACATCCGCCATGGGGAGGTAGAATTTTGAAAGAATGGGTTAATTTTGTATATATGCTGAGTATATTTTAGGACACATAAGACTGGTAAGTATTCAAAGGATTTATAGAAAATATATACGTTATGTTCTGTTGGGCCACTTTTACAAATATGGCCCAAGAGAAACTATGGTTGTATTGTTACTTATACAATTCAGTAGTTTTGAGAGTTTTGAGAGGGGGGGAGGCGATCTATTGAATTTAACACATATTGAATCTCAAGCCAGGTGTCACACATCAAGACTTAATTTTCAGTGTTTAATTCCTATAGGCATAACGCCTAGGGTGGGTAATGCATGTATACACAGTATATTTTCAGTGCATACCAAGCGGTTATGAGACAGCAGAGACACTCTTCTGCAATTTTATATGTTACCATTTCTTACCAGGTTAAGTGGATTTTGATATCAGTACATTTACTAATGCCAGCTTCCAACAGGCCAGGTGGAGCTATACTTATAGTAGGTCCTTAAAAGGAGGGTAGGGATTAAGTTAAATTAATGGGATTTAATCATTATAATTCGCTCAAATTAAATATATATTTTGAAAAAGTGCACTTCCCTGAGCTAAGCCGTGTTGTTCTAGTAGAATGCGCCGTTGGTGATTAGTCGATCCATATTCGATTCCACAGCATCCACAATGTACTTAATCCAGAACTCAGCAGTTTTAGGTAGGGGGTGAATCCCATCCCTAAGACGATCATACTTTGTGACCCTCTCTCCATTGTTCTTGAGTGGGTGTACGCTCTTCTGGAGCCACGGGGTGTAGTATCCACGTTCGCCATTCATGCATACTATAATGTTATTAATATGTGGGATGGCTTCGTCTATCACCTGTTGCTGTGAGTTGTAGTAGCCAATTGTATTGTTATACATATTAATATCGACCCCCATCATTTCGCACATGACAACACGAAGGCCTATGCTGGTTAGTGCACTGTATATGTCATGAAGGTGGTCAGTTATTACATTCAGCAATTGTCCAACTTCCGTATAAAGAGGGGTGATTTTCCTATTTAAATGCTTCTCACTGAGGTAATTGGATCCTGCCATTACTACTACTAAGTGGTACCGCTCTCCTGTACTAAGTAGATAGGCTGCTTCCTCGTACAGGTGGTGAAATCTAGCCCCACCAACTGGTCTCACAGTTATGTATAGATGAGAGTATCCATCCAGCATTAACCTTTGGTTTAGGTAGAATTCAAAATCATATCCCCGGCTGTCGGCAAGTAGGAGTATTTGGTATCTATCCATGTTTACACAAGGCGATTTTCAGCTTACTTCTAGGGCACGAGGTGGGAGCTCAGGGTCGTGTGCAAAGCACGTGGCCGCTGGTCAGTCAGGCAGGTGGGTGGGCGGATCAGGCTGGCTCTATACCGCTGGTATAGGGGCGTTCGGCAACCCGTGTAGGGCAATCAACTCGTCCCTCACCTTCATTAGTGAAACTCCACAGCGGTTCTCTCCAGGGGAGGTAGCATCTATCTTATCTATATCCTTGAGGGTGAAGCCACATCCATATGTCTTCGAAGTAGTGGCTTCCCATAGCGTTTTACCATGGGAACCTCTGAGCAACTCCCCCAATTCTGGACGTTGGGAGAATTTGGCTGTCTGCATCCTGTAGAGACCATGATACTGGTCATCTGTCCACTCCTGGCTGGGGGTCAGCCTCTTTACTAGGCGTTTCTGTTCATAGGGGTCGTCAGAAGCCATCACTCTGGAGGCAATGACTGGCGCTTTGCTTGCAATAGCTTTCTTATAACTGAAGCATTGTTCGACACTGGAGTATTTTCGCCCCTCATAGGCAAAGGTGGAGGGGTACATATTGCTGAGCCAGCTGTATGTAGACTGGAATGCTATTCCTCCAGTAACCTCACGTGTCTTGGCCGACGCTAGAGAGAGTCGGGGTGGCAGCAGTTCTAGATTCTCTGGGGTATATGTAACACCCGCAATCGTGACTTTTCTTCTACCATATGAAACCTCTTCCTTCTGCTCTTTTGCGAAAGTGCCAGCCGCCCTCAGGTCACGCAGCTTGTCGGATTCCACCTGTGTTACATCATCTGACAGGTAAACCTTCTTCCACTCTTGTTGTTTATGCAGATCTTTCAGGGCGGAGTACAAGGGTCCTTTAGAGGTACCATCAAGCAATTTGATCAGTATGGGACGGGGGGTAGTGGCAGTGGGTCTATATATACCCAATCTGTATGCTGCTTGGCAGTTGTTGATGGTGTAGTTAACACCCATGGCTGCAAATAGGCCATTCACTGTAGTGCGCATATCTTTGTTTTCGTCCTCTTTGATGCCTTTTACGATAAGGTTGTTTTTCCTTTTTTCCCTCTCCTTCCTTTCTTCCCTCTCCTTGTATTCCTCCATCACGACTTTCTGGGACAGGCAAGACATTTCCAATTCCTCAACCCTTTTCTTGAGTTTGCGGTTCTCGTCTGCTTGAGTCTCCATCTTTTCCTCAAGCAATTTAATTCTCCCAGAGAAAGAATCCGCAGATACCTTTGCATTGGCGGCAGTAGTAGCAGTGGAGGCCAGGGTGTTGTTAATGGCAATCAGTTTAGTCCAGAACCGCTCCTCACATTCCTTGATCGATTTGGAGTGGTTGGTGGGCATACGCATGGGTGAGACCAGTGGACCACCGGCTCCCTCGCCATGTTGGATCTGAGGTGGGTCCGTGCCAGGTGGAACTTCTCCTCCTCTCTCATGTTGGTTTCTCTCGGGTGTGTCGGGCATTATTAATCCAGGTATGGTCACAGTACCTTTATAATGCTTTCCTCCAGGTTGTATGATGTCACTTTACTTATAATCCACGTAAATTAAGAAAACTCGCCCCTCGTAATCCCAAGCAGTCTAGCCAATCATGACGTCACACATGCTCAACACAAGGATCCATGTAGGCCCTTAGTGGGACCTCTGTTATTAAGATGAACATAATAGATATAGATAAATATGATAATGTATACAGTTGGAGGATGATCACAAATTATCACTGTACACGTTGTGTATAGTGAGTGGTAAAAAGGTATTAGGGACAGAGGTTACACCTATTGTGGGGTGGGGGAGGGGGGGTTGATGTATTTGCGAAATAAATAAATGTATGTATTGATTATTCTTTATCAGGCAATAAATATAATAATGTAGAACTAGTAGAAGAATATGGTGCCCCAACCCCCAGTTAACAACTAGGTCTAGGTAGGGTGGGTCCATGTAATAATATATATAGTATGCATAACGAAATTCTTAGGAAAAATTACAACCGATTCATAGCCAATTAATGATGAGGTCATCTACTTAAACCTTTTTGATATTTTCACACGGATCTGTGTTGATATCGTAGTGAAAGTGATACAATTCTTCAATGCAATGATCCTGGGATAACCCCATGCATCAAAAGTACATTATGGTGTGTAGCCTTTATCTAACCTAATCTCTAAAATTAATAAGGAAAAAATGTAGTTACTATGCTGATGGGTAGCTCCAAGATAAGAATGGTACAGTCAGTCCTGGTTATCACTCTTAAGCCCGAAAATACTTCGACAATAACCTTTATATACATGTATTAACCCAAATATGGGGGGGGGGGGGGGTTCTGATGAAACTGTACTACTTATTAAGAATACATCAAATCACAAATGAAGTGATTATTGATGTAACAAATATACCACCATTTGAAAAAAGGTATGCGAGGAGGGGGTGAGGTGTGTTAGGAGGGGGTGAGGTGTGTGAGGATGGAGTGAGGTGTGTGAGGATAGAATGAAGTGTGTGAGGATAGAGTGAGGTATGTGAGGAGGGAGTGAGGTGTGTGAGGATGGGTTGAGGTGTGTGTATTAATATTCAATTGTTCACAAATGGCCAAAATGTCAATGGTCGCAAGAACAATGTGGCATTTGTATCTTAATGGACCACTATATCATTTTTTAGTAAAGGAATGTTATATCATTGAAATACTGCAGCGGGTTTTCTGCATCCATTTAATTGGGTCCCGTATTTCATATACAGAAGTCATGTACCAATTAATGGCAAAAAGCCTCATTCAATATGAGAGGGATTTTTCCTGTACCTCTTTCTAACTTAATAGTAGGGTGTCAGGTTCCAGTGAATTTCTATCTAATTATATATATAGATTCTGGGGCACCATGGATGACCTCCCATTCTCATTCAATATGAGATTTATATACGACAGTTCAATGACCGATTCCCAAGAGGTTCATTAATATTAATCTTTAAAATATTGGCAGATCATCTGCAATTATGAAGATCTATCACCCACCTGTGATATGTTGATATCGACCACGACAAAAATTGTTTCTACACAATGAGGTAAAAACTTTGAGAAGGGACAAAATGGCCGATATTATGTGTATTTTCACAATCTCCCAGCAGATTCAATTAGGTCCATATAATATTATGTCTCAATAAAACTCCACTAAGCCTCTTCATGGAGAGTGCTCCGTCAGTGACGTCCCAGCAGCAGTGACGTCACAGATGCCCCTATGTCGCCAAGCAATGACGTCCCTTACTTGGCAGTACCTGTTATTTTGATTTTGCAGTGTGTATTTATTCATAAAATGATGTGTCAAAATACAACAATCAAAATGCATCGGTGCATTATGATTTTCTGGCACCAATTTACTATGAAAAGGAGCCATAGTTTGCCATGAAAAGGGGCCCTATAGGGCCATGATAGACTATCGCCCTTTAAAAAGGGCCCTATCGTCTATCATGAAAAAGGCCCTAGTTTACTGTGAGAAGGAGGCCATAGTAGGCCGTGAGAAGTAGCCATAGTTTGTTTTAGAAAGAAGCCATAATCTGCCGTAAAAAAATGATTATATAATGTTGTGAGAAGGGTCCATAATTGTTTGCCATGGGAAAAAACAACATAGTTTGGCGTGATGGGGGCTATAGTTTGGAGTGGGAAATGGATCACTTTTTTTCGGGGGGCAACTTCCAATTCTAATTATGTGTTTACATATCATTCAGAGGAAACTTCAATATTCGGAAAATAAATCCCGTAATAGGGTTACCTTTGAGGGGGGCAGATAATTAGCTGATGAGGTATGGTAATGTACTGGGAACGTCGGGAATGAGCTGATGAAGTTGGGAAATGGACTGGATACATGTTACCTTCCGTTACGTTTGCTGTTATATTTTTATCAGTCCCTGGACATCCCCAGTTCATTGCCTGATCTCCCCAGTCCATTCCCTGTTCAGAATCCCCAGTCAAAATGAGTCCAGGTTGTCTCCAGAATGACTCTCTTCTTTAGAGGAGCCCAGGTCGCCTATGGGAGCCTGGGTGACTCTCTGGCTGACCTAAGGTAGTCACCTGGAGGAGTCATAATGACCCAGAGAGCTATATGACTCCCCCAGGTGACTCACTTATGACATTACTTTATTTTCTTAATGTTATGTGATTAGGGACACATTGGGCCTTTGATAAAGCTAAATATTTGCTTAGATATTGACCCCCCCAGGTTGATCAAATGCATTCTTAGAGGACCAAAATCACATTTTATAATATAGAATTATTTTATAGCCATTCCAACTTGATAACAGAGATACTGGTCCATTGGCAACCTTTTTAATGGGTAAAATATCAAGAGAAATTCCCTCAGCCTAATAAGTATGTAGTAATCGCAAAAACTAAGTGACACAACTAAAGTTGCCCAATATATGAAAGCACCCTAGAATGCTCAGGCTCATGACCCCATTAATGTATGGTATGGGACCGGTCCCTCACTCATGATATTTTTGGCATGGTGATACTCATCGTTCATTGAGTATGGTAATGGGCCTGGGTTATACGTGTCCCAAGTTGCCATCTCTGGTACAGTTGGTATTTATCCACCATAGTTAGTGCCAAGCATCTCCCTCTGCTGTTTATTATTGATTTCATTATTTCCCGTTTGTTTTCCACTATCTATTTAACTGTGGAAAATTCACAAAATTGACAAAACAGCAACTCGTGTTGGGGTTTAGTGAAGTAACATGACCCGTGTCATACATTTGCATAGGCCAATTTGCTGAAAAGCTGGACAGGTGCGGGGGGTGGGTCTTGAAAAAGGTCCCAAAATGTCATTTGTTGTCCTTACATTGTGAAATATGGGACTCAGTATTTATTTAGCAGTCTGAATGAGGGCATTGACTCGATCTATACCTAGTGATAGCGGCACCACCGTCTCAGAGTGTCCCAGGCTGGGACGTGGAACCTGACAACAAGAGCGCCTATGGTGACCAGGATATTGAGAAAAGGAGAGGTACAGGGCACCAGTGTAGGTTATATAATAGGCTGTTGTCAAAGATGGGAAAGATAGGCCGCTGTTGTGCTCTGCACTGTTATTAGGATGTATGTTGAGTCATTATTTCATCCCAGTTGACCCACTTTTCTGTAAATATCTATTAATTTGTAAGGGCCAGGTAGTGAGTTAATGTAACAGGTCCTATGTTGTCATGAAGCATGAATGACATGCTATAGGGTTGATGCACTCGTAAAAGGGTCGTTATGATGCCTTGATACACTCCTAAAATGGTCGTCATGATGCTTGGATCCAGCCCTACCCATAACCCCCTGTGCATGCATCATGATGATAAGGGCCATAATCTGATAATGCCTTGAAATGGCCCATCACTGTTTAACTAGCTGTGTGGATGTGTGCATCATTATTTATCAGGATATCAGTCTAGTGGTCATCTTAGAGGTTACAAAATCTTTCAGTCAACATGGAGTTTCACCATGACCTTAATAATACATATAAATATAATGATAGCAAGCTGGAGTCCACAGACTTTCAGGTCAAGAAATATCTCGAGAACTATCCAAACATTATCTTTTTGAGACTTTGAGTCCACATATGAGATAAGCGTTATAAATTTATATAAGAAGCGTTTGGATGCAAAACGACATATCATCATCCCAGAAGTGAAGCATATAGTGCTTTTTGTGGAGACATCCTGAGGTCAATTATTGTATTTTGGTAACTGAGAGTATACTAAGTAGGTCCTAATGAGATGAAAAATAATAAATTTTGGAAACATAGTTAAGGATATTTCACTATCCCTAATCTATATTTTTGACAGACTTTTGTCCCCATTTTAAATATGGCACTTATGTCGTTTTGCATCCAAACTCTTAAAGTCCCTCTATACCAACATCCCCAATGATGAAGGGCTAGAGGCCATCGACAGGGTCCTATCCGAAATAGGCCTAGCTGGG
This sequence comes from Harmothoe impar, assembly GCA_947462335.1. Lineage (NCBI taxonomy): Eukaryota > Metazoa > Annelida > Polychaeta > Phyllodocida > Polynoidae > Harmothoe > Harmothoe impar. The sequence goes on along the minus strand of OX381718.1, from coordinate 43,223,164 downwards.
CAAATCCCAAAAATGGCTCAATTGTCGATTTATTGAAGATGGTTCTTAAGTCACTGCCCCTCCTGAGGTCACCCCAGTGAGAAGGTTAGCTCTGGACCCCCCACCCCTCACCTGCCACACAGGTGTGTATGGGTGTGTGGGGTGTGCTAGGTGCCTGGACAAGGGTCAGTGGGCCTGCAGCCCCCTATATAAGGCCACTGACTCTGGCTTGTCCTTCATACAGTAGAGTGTGGTACCAACGCCGTATACATGCCATTCCCACCCGGGCTTGGCAATGTGACTGTTAAAGGATTAAAGTTTGGTTTATTACATGACTAAAATAATGTCGCTAGTGAGTTAAAATTACTAATCCAATGAGCCTACGACTGCAAATGGGGCTTTAAACTTTATTTCATATTTAATAAAAAATTTAATTCAACTCTTAATTTGATTTACCAAATATGTGAGATAGTACCCTATCCATATGGGGGGGGGGGCACCACCGCAAGTTATATAAAAAAAAGACCTTGTTTCTCCATGGAAATCAGGTTTTGAGGAAACCCTCTTTTTTTCTGAAAATCTTTAATGAAAAGACGAGATAAAAATTGAAAAAGGCATATTTGGTATCAAATAAAGGCTTTCAATTTCATCAATATAGTTGGCTAGAAATAATTTACATTTTCTCAATTTTTCAAGGTCAATAAATTATTAAAATTTTTCGCGAAAAGTCCATATTTTGTTTATATTGGTCCTCAGTATAAACAATTTAAAAAAGTTGAATGCTGTCGTCACGCATTTCGGTGCTCGGTGATGAGAAACCCCTTTTTGAGTGGCCTAAAAGGGGTTGTGAGGTGAACATTGCTGGACTTGTGTATGGTTTTATAGTGGGGATGTTCCCATCAGGTGCTGTGACGTACAACTAGAGCAAACAGGAATCTCGCCTATACAGCAACCCCGGGGGCTGACGCTGTATACGGATCACAGCCAGCACTAGGTATTGAACTTATTTGAACCCTTATATGATGATCAGTTACCTATATATGAGTCAGATTGTCCAAACATGTACCAATTGGGTGTTTTGGGGTGTTCTTGACTTTAAACCGCTGTAGAATAAGAATACCTGCCATACTAATTCTTTCACTGATTTTGTGTGTGAGGAAACACCCTAAGCTTTCAGAAAAACGTAAATTTTTATCTGTCCGACGGACATTTTTTGTTTTCTGACCCCTCGAAGGGCTAAAATACCCTTAAAAACTGATTCCAGCCTTATTTGACATTTTTCATATGTCCCCACTATGAACTAAGACACTCACAACCCTTCTTAATCAGCATATTTCATTAGGTATAGGTGTTACCTCAGCAAATCAAAAGGTTTTACTCAGATACTTCTTAGAATTTCTTAACTGTTGCCTCCACATCAAAAATGCACTCTTGTAAGGCCCAACAGTTTTAATTTTGCAGCCTCAAGTAACCTACTAGTAACAGCCAACCAATATCAATTTCAAATGTAATCCTGAGAGACATTATGTGTAGTACAAGTGGGGGAAAACTTATGAGGATTGACTTATGCCTAGACCCAAAAGAGTGATTTTGGAACAATTATTAAACTGTCGGACCTTACATCATTAATGGTAAGGTCCGACAGTTTTCTAGGTAGTACTTCTACTTAATTCAGCATCTCTAAATTTTAACACAACATACCCCTATGGTACTTTTAACACCCCAAATAGTAATTTTGCCAATATCATATAAATATGGATCACAATGTTGAAAATGACACCGATACTGTAAGGTCCGACAGTTTTATATGCTTTTTAAGGCCTGTCTTACACTATTACAATGAGAAGATGGATCTGTTGACATGTAAAACAATACAATGTCATGTGCTGATATGAAAAGATGGATCTGTTGACATGTAAAACAATACATGTGCTGATATGAAAAGTATACATATTCAAGATAATACTCAGTGAGTTTAATGATGAACAGTTTTTCTTTAAGCAATCTAGAGTAAACTTGGTAATGTTGGGTGATGGTTTCAACATTTTCGAGAATTTTGCCAAGTTTGTCGACCCACAAAATGAACAGTCTTTGGATGGTGATGACCAAGCCTGGCTTGGATGATCATACATACCATGGCTCACTGTATAATAATGTAATTAGAAGTTATTGTGGTGTATTTCAGACATTGAAACAATGTTGTTACATTTTGTAAGGCCCGACAGTTTTATTCAAGGGTGCACATGCCAGATAATAACAATTACACACTGAAGGTTTCCTTGGCCCAAAGTACTAGTCTTTCAATGTATGAAACCAATTTTGAGATTACTTGAGTTTGCCAAATTTTTCCTTACTGTCACCAATGTGTACACTTTTGAAAAATCTGACCCATATAGGTCAAGCGTCTCACCCTTATATAGGGTCATGAGGCCAATATAAGACATGCCTGCATGTGTGGGGTTTCGGTTTGAGTGATATTTGGTAATCAACATACTAGTTAGAGGTATATTTTTTACATCGTAAGGGACTAAAAACATTTGGACCATACTATTAGCCTTTTTCAAAATTAGAAAAAAGAAGTTTACTGGCCCCACCCCTGAAATAGAAGGCATGCTTACGTTAGGTTGGTATAGGGTGTCTCAGCTGTTGCCTCCATGGTTGCGGTGTGGTGAATGATAACCAGTCCTCCTCCTGTGGGTCTAGTAGCAGCCTACATCTGTAGTAGCATCAGTCTACAGTCACACCTGGATAGGAGGGTTATGAAGAGGGATGAGCTAAACTATGGATCCATCATGAGGAGGGGGAGCGGTCAAAGTCATTTAGCCCTTTAATAGCGCGAAATTCCAGCACATTGAAGGGCGTTGACCACGATATATTGAACCCTGCTAGAGGGGCGAGGGGGGGGGGGGGTAAACGATTGGACCTCCATGACCGACAAAACAGGAAAAGCATATAGCATATCTACATAGAAATGTAATATCTTTTTATCTAATCATGTCCTAGTAAGTAATGACACTTATCTTTTAACCTTAACATTGATCCGGGCTACCCAGTCATACAGATTCAAAGAGAGTCATAGAGTTCAAACGGAGGGAGGGGATCTTCAGGAGAGGGGAATATCTCTGGGGTTGAGGGGTTTCCAGGTAGTGCATGGAATTCATTGCTACACTGAAGACTGACAGAGTGCAGGGGGTCGTTCTATGGGTTTGCGGGGTGGAGGGAGCATTGGGAGGGTCTCCTCCGAGGTGTCAAAGCTTATCCTGCTACCTCCCTTAAACCCGCAGGTCTCGGTACCCCTCCAGCGGCAGTCGGAGTGGAGTTGAGACAGGTACTCAGCGCTATATATAGGGGCACTGGGCCTTTAACCTACACCGTTGTATGGTTTCAGAAAGGGAACATCTACAATCAGTGAATAGGGGATAATAGGCCTTAGCTGTATGGGCCAGACCCGGGATAAACTCACCTGTACCAGCTCCTTCAGTGTCATTGTATAGGTAAATCTATGAGATGCTGGTCAGTATAATTATAATGATGATGGATCACAGCAACCGTGATCATCCAGTGGCGGATCCAGTGGGGTGTTTCACAAGGGGGACATACAATTAATTGTAGAATAAGTGTTTCTATAGGAGCTGTTAATTGTATATAACCACTAAGACCGACATTTGGTTGTATCAATTGTATACTGCTTATAAAAAGTGTTTCACAAAGGTCTACAACCAAGATGTTAAGTCAGGGTCTTTGGCCTACTATCTAGATACAACTAATGTATAAGTGTTTCACAATGCATATTAGCGTGGAGCTCATACCATGCCCGCTAATATTTTCCTTACATATTTTATCATGTTTTTTAATGCAATATATGTGTCATACTACACACAAGAATCCCTGCAAATATCTGTTTATTCAGGATGAAAATAAACTGGTTATACACATTTAGACAACACTTATGTTGGTCCTATGTGGTCATCATACAAGGGAAGCGTATTTATGATTAATGCTACATGGTTATTAAGGTTGACTTACTTTTACCAAATGTTAGTCTTAAGTTGGTGTTTCACAAGCCGTATAAGTATCTTCAATTGTATCCAAGTATATGACCATAGATACAATTGAAACTTGTGAAACACCAAGGTAAGATTAACATTGGGTGATATTAAGTTGGTCTTAGAAAACATGTAAAATTAATTGTATCTATTTTCTCCTTGTGAAACACCCCTAGGGTTGTCTAGAGGGGGGGGGGGGCCCAAACCTGGCCAACCTGGAGTGACTGTCTGTTTCCCGCGAGCGAAGCGCAGCGGCCATATTAGGGGGCTTTTGGGTCATGCCCCAAGACAATTTTGATGGTCTGGATGTGAAATGATGCATTCTCATGCATTTTAGGATGCAATATTTTAAGAATCAGCCCCCCCTAAAGGACATGTTATATAATATTATCTCGATCTCTCTCCCTTTCCCCTCTTTTCTTCTCTTTTGTTTTCTCTTCTTCCTTTTTTTTTGGGGGGAGGAGGGGGGGCCATGGGGGGGCCATGGCCCGTCGGGCCACCCCCCTGGATTCGCCAAATTGATGTCATCATACCAATGAAAGTGAGACTTATAACATGTACAAATGATATATGGTTTAAATTTAAGTCAAAAGAAACATTCTGCAGAATAATCCTAAAAGTATTATTACAACAACAATGTTAATTTATATTAGGGTTTTATTCGCATATTTATTTAGCTGAAAAATCATGGATTTAAAGGATCTTTTCCACTTTGGGGGCTCATTTTTCTGAAAGCCTAGAGTGTTCTCTCTGACACAAAACCAACAAAGACAATACTGGTGCAGGTAGTTTTATTCTGTTGCATTATAATACTTGTTATTCAGTTTATTTTAATGAAAGATACCAGAAAATGAAGTTTTACCTCTAAATTTACCTTCACCTTGACCTTGAATCATTTTTATATGGGCAAATTATAAATGTATGACCTTGTTATTGAATTCAGCAGAACTATCCCCTATGGACTGATAGAAGCATGGAATTTTATATAATATTTGATAGCAGCAATCGATGATATGTCTCTTCTTATTAGGGAGTGATCATTTTTTAACAAAAGCGTGTGAAATGGTAACATTTGTCGGGGGTACCCAGTTGATTGAAATATTTGCATGAGGCCTATAGACCCTCTGGAATAGGGGCCCCTGGACTAGGGCCTTCAGAACTGGGGCTCTCAGAACTGGAGTCCCATGAATTAGGGCCCCCATGCAGAAACTTAGGCCCCCAGGAACTAGGGCCCCCGGAAACTTGGGCCCATGGCCCTAATAATTGTTGGTGCCTACACGTTCTTTATCCATAATGAATAATACCTTGGCGTTTTTTGCAGAAAACAACTAAAATTGACCCTTCCCCCTCGAAATAGGGCTTGACATTTGCTTCTCGTCAAGTTGCCTTAGTACCCCCCCCACAAAAAAAAACCAAAAAAAAACCACAAGAAAACAACAACATAAATTTTAAAAAATACCATATTTATATCATCCAACGTGTGGTATGCCAACGCCAGCTTTAGAATGCATGCATCATGAAGACTAATTACACAAGGAATCAGATACATGTTTGTCTCTCATATGGGCTCACTGAAATGATTATATGCTAAAACGAAACTATGACATATTTCTGAAGATGAGATAACATAATGTTTGATTAATACATTTATTCTCAGGTTGTATGGTATAATTGAACATTAACGTGATCATATTGCGCATGTACATTATGTCATAACTTCATGCATTCTTTTTCTATTTCATCAAGTAAGGTCTGTTCAAAATCATCATATTTAGGAGAGTGTTTTTCGGATTTGTTGCATTTTGCCGCCACTTGTTCTAAGGAATTTGAAAACAGTAGAATTTCATCCTCCAAACTCTGGTATCGTGGGCTCTGCCAGTTACCAGAGGATTCTCGCGAATCCTTAGCTGAAACAGATTGAAGATGGGTTAGGAGCTAATTTAGGGTAGACTTTAATTTGTCACGTACACAACGTATTTGTTCACATTGTTTATATCAATACGTGTGCAGCTCCTTAAATCATCCTGATTAACGTATTAGATTCGCTCTGGCCACTCTGTAATAATGAGCTTAAGGCAATCAGGTTCAGTACTACATAAAACAATCCAAAGAACGTAACATTCTCCCCAAAAGTGTCGAGGTTATGGGTCGCAAAAGTACCAAGCTAAAGATCCCACGAGTTAAGAAGGATGCGTTCTCAAAAACCCCAATGCACCGAGGCGAAGCATCTGGGAACTCACACACAATGCTTGAACTCACAAAAATAGAACAAATCAATTGACCATAACATTGAGACTATATAATATCAGCATCATAGCTATAGGATATATTAGGCTTGTAAATGGCTACTGTGGAAAGTATCCGACGTTTGTGAACTACTTGGTCAAATAAAACAACTTAACTCAGCTCTACCTAACCTTAGTATGAGTGAACGCCAATAACATACTTACTCTGTCTTTGTGAAGGAGCAGCCTGCAAAGTTTTGAAAAAAAGTACAGAAGAGGGTTAAATTAAGAGTGATGACATTCAAAGGAATAATATCTTTATGCAAGTGTTATCAAAGATAAGAAAACACAATGACAAATATTTAAATTATATATTTTAGAAAGGTATAGGCATTCTGAATGTAAGTCTAGAATAAACTCAAATCAACTCGCTCAATACATCAAATAAATTGTAAAATATTATTGTTAAAGTCAGCTGGCAATTGGAATTACCATAGTGGTATCATTGTTCCTAGTTATTTATTTGATTTACCTTTTCTGTTGTGATAATTTCTTTGTTGTCAAACTCCCGCAGTATAAGATCCATCTGAACACAAATGAAAGGTGTCACCATTAGACAGAGATACTATAGTGGTCATTATTGAAAACAGGGGTGTTGGAAAGATGACTGCCAATCATAGTTTATCCCTCTCTGTGGAGCCTGAGGCCATGAAGATTTCGACCCAGTTCAGTTTAAAAAATGAGTTATTTATTGCAGTTCAAATTGGACCTGCTTGCTATGACTAAATTTGAACTTCAGAAAAAAAAAACTTCAGAGATATAAACTTCAGAGATAAAACAACCACTGTAAACGTAATACGATAACCATAATGTGTGCTTCTCAGGTGAACTGGGTACACACTTCTTACCTCCAGGATGCTGCAATCAGCAGTATGTGAGGTGCCTACACAGATACTCGATATGCTGTGGAATTTAGGTTGTAGTGACTATCCCAGGTTAATCATAGGGATTCTAGTCAGAAAGATATTCCAAAACGACCAAAGAAAACAACATAATAAATACCTTTACTCAAAAAGACGTTATCTGTTTGACTCGGTTTTGTCCAAAGGGGAACCAAAGAAAATGACAAACTAGATTCATCACAAGTGACTGAGTTGTCAGCCAGTACTAACTACGGTCAGAATACCAATGTACCTATGGTGGCATTGTAATCACCTATATATATATATATATATATATAGCACAGAGATGCCACCTAGTGAATTGTAATAGAGTGAGAGATGATGGGTAAACACCAGTAATTTCGCCTGCCTACTCCAATATTCCAGTGAGTTTGTATGAGCATTATTATCGTATGGAGATATTTCTCTCAAGGATTTGATAATTGAACTATTACCTTGCTCAAATCGACCTCTTGATGAAGGCCCAAAGATGGCCCTAGACCCCTAAATTCGACATGGCGACATGGGCATTTCTTAAATTCGACATGCGACATGAGGCCTAGTGACATGCGACATGAGGCTTAAATAGATAGTGACATGGGACATGGACAGTTCTTAAAATCGACATGGGACATGAGCATTTTTAAGCGACATAGACATGCAACATGGCCATTTCTTAAAATCGACATGCGACATGGGGACCCTCCCATCAAGGGCCCCCCAAAGCTCAGATGGTTCTGTATCACAGTAGATATAAGCCGTAGAGTGGTTCAAGGTAATACTTAATTGTCACGTTATGACGGATTGGGCAAGGAGAAGTGGCTAGCTAGAGGTTCCCAGTGTGTATACCTTCTCTATTGTGAGCAGTTAAACACTTAAATATTACAATACCGTTAACCATGAAAGGCCCAGATAATTATTGATATTAAGGGCATATTCCACTGATGTGAATTGGTCATAATTCCATCGTCCACAAGTTCACAATTTTAAAGTTATGAACAAACCTTGTCCAAACGATCAGGTCAGTCGAATACACCCTTAAGTGTAAAGGCCGCATATAGTAACCTGCCGAGTCTACTAGCCAGTGTTGCATCAATGCATTCATAATTCCATGCATCAAGTCTAGTAACAAGAGTGTATCAAACTTGCATTCAGGCATAATGATTCTAAACTTAAAGGGACTTAAAGTGCCCACTCCACAAAATCCCTGTGGCGCACTTTTAAATGTCAATTAAGGTACCAAGAGACTATGAGAGAATAAAAATCCCACAAGCTATACATACCTCTGATGTGAGCCGATCATTGTTCTCAAACTCCCTCAGAATCAGATCCTCCAGTTCGGCCTGGTTGAGTCCCTCATAATCCTCCGCCTTCCGCCGCGATTTGACACCGGAAGTCTGCGGCGTTCTGTACAGTGGCCCCCGCTGCGCATGTCGGACGCCGGCCTCCACTTCCGGTTTGCGTCGGACAGCGCTGAGGTTCATTTTTAACCTGTCAGGAATGGAGTGGTTATTATACAGGAATGGTATATACTTAACATTCTCGCACACAAGCCTAACGTGGATATAACTCAAAAACTCTGGTATAAGCCACATTCTACATAGGCAAGTTTGGTATCGAAATAAAGCTGAGCCTGACTCGTGTACAAGCCGCGGCTTCTTCGCGAGAATTTACGGCACAGTCACTCCTCACTTCCTCGTGTTCGAAATACACGTGGAAACGTCTGAGGAAGCAAATTAAGCTCAAGAATAGCCTCTAATTATTTAATTTATTTTGTAACTTACCGTAGGTCTTACTAATTTCGAATTTTAGTTTCAGAAAAAGTTAATCTACAATATGTCTGTCTTGCCACAGACATAATGTCTGTGATCCTGCGTAATTTCCTGCACAATCCTGCACATTTAAGTACCTCTCGATATTATTCACGTATAGTAGCTGTTATTGATAATGGCCCAACACAGTGACACGTGTGTAACTCATATAAGGCCTAATTGCCTCTATGTTGGTCATGTTTCCATTGTAGTAGACCTAATAGTGAGGTATATGTCCTAATCATCCTACTACAATTCATAATACTGCCTTGGTATTTTATCGAGTGTGTCTCTGCCACTACAGTGTCTCTGCTACTACAGTATACAGATATATCCAACATAATATTGCATCATGTATAAGCTATACTTTGCATCTTGCATGATGTATAGGCTTGACGGTTTGACACATGATCCTAATTATTCATAGTTCTAACTCAATTTATGATCCTGTTGTTGATTGTGTTGATAGATATACGTCATGATGTCCCAGTTATGACGCCAAATGAGACGTTGGTCCATGGAGGTGTTGGCTGGGGCAGTATCGCAAGAAGCCGTAGTATCTGCCTCGACCCCCCACTCGTGAAATACAGCAGAGACGGCATCAATGGGCGTTGGCATTTGTCTATATATCCCATCTGCCAAGTATGGTGTAGTCCTCTTAGTCTGGGCAGCAGCTGGTGCATAATGCCGGACGTAGTACAATCTAATCCATCCTGGTTATGGCTGTTACTACATGTGTATTTCCTGTGTTAGGAGCATTAGACATTGTATCTGCTGCTGCCAGGTCTGGCACTATTATCCTATTACCCTTGACACCATAATGCTATGTTATAATATCAGGCCCAGCTGTATGCCTTTATCACAATATGCATGCATCTATTGAAGTGCTCATTTTTCAACAAGAGGGGGTGGTGAATTGGTTGGGGTGGGGTAAAAATGTTATTGTAATACCCTTTTAGAAGGGGGGGGGGGTCACATGTTTACAGTCGAAAGAGTGTATTACTCTGCTTCAAATGGGGTGCACCGCCTCTCTCCCCCCCCCCCGATTTCTGACACGCCTCTAGACACTTGAGGGGGGGGGGGGGTGAAAATAAATTGATGCATCCGCACGAAATTTTACATCTCCCTGCATGTTAACAAATGAGCACTTCTTTAAAGAACTGAGACTGAAGATCATGAGCTTGTAACAACAGTGGCTATTTTTGAGAGACGTAGTGTAATGCTGCGGAATTGTGTCTCATAAAGAGGTTTCCAAACTCGAATTATGTGGTTATACACTTTTAGCGTCTGAGAAGTTCAAGAATGGAAGGCCCCAAACAAAGGTTAGTTTGATTCTACCTCCCGTGTGCCTAATACATAGTGTCATGCTATACAACTCAAATTAACAATATTTGGTGCATTTGGTAAATTCAGGATATGCAAAAACAAATATAATATATATACGTATGTAGTTTCTTTCCCTTGACACAATTATAACATTATAATGGCACATAATCAATTCACTTTCCCTCCACATGTCCAATTGAAGAGTGGACATACATGTCATTGTGGAGGGATATTTGCGCCAGGCAAGAAAAAGATACACAAGGGAAATAACATCAGCATATAGGAGCAAGCGGTTGGATGAGTGAGTGGGTAATGAGCGAGATGATACATAACTGTTAGGACTTGACAATGTATAACTGCCACAGGCGCCAACTGGTGGCTTGTTATTCAGCAGCTATTAGGAATTGGGTCTGACAGTCCATACTCCCCCCTCATCTAGGTGCCCTAGCCAAGATACTTCATACCTGCAGTTTCACCTGTAGCCACTAGAAACTAGAAGTAATGTACCCTGGTGCCTATAGATAGAGCTACAGGTCCGAAGCATCTAGGCCAGAGCCCCTAGACCCCAGTGTTTAGACGAGGATGGGCTACCGACTGTCATACATTCTCCCTATCCACAATGACTACTGACTATACCTCTAAAACAAGCCACCAGTTGGAGCCTGTGATCACTAATATGTATCATGCTGGGTGGGATTTTTTGTATTCATTACATGTCACTGATTGTCTAAAAATGATGAAAATCAACAGACCTAAAAGGTCTAATATCCGTCACCTCGTTTTATAAATCGTAGGGGGTGGTCATTTTTCAACAAGAGAGGAGAATGTTCAAATTTAACTTGGTCTACTTCTTTTAGCTATAGTAACCTGCTGGCTTTTCAAATAGTTTTGGATACAAAACTTATTTGGTCCCCCTAAAATCCCCTCGACCCCCTCTATTGTTAAAAAGTGACCACTTCCCAAGTCCTTATCTATGTATATAAACCTCTTTAAGGACGGCATGTCTCCAAAAAGCATCATTTGTCATGTACCAACGCATCTTCGGCGGGTGATGCCTGCCTGGGCTGCATTTGTGCATTATGCCGACCATTCAGGAGTTCATCAACCCGGTAGGGTCAACATGATGCTCGAATGTAGCACTGGTGAGTTACTTGACACGGCTGCATTCATGAATCATGACAACATGGGACATAATGCATCAAAGCTCTATGCAGCCCATAGCGGCTTCATTATACATCAACCTGTACCATCAAACTGCTCTACCAGGAGTGTTTTGCAGAACAGGAGGCGAATTTGTAAAAATATAAAAGAATAAAATCGATTTAATGAACCATCCCCAGTGACAAACATGTGCTTTGATATACTATATTTCCATTAGTTAACCATCTCAAGGAGAATAAGATCAGTTTCTGTTTTGCAAAAAAACTTCAGGTGAATGCTGTAATACTTGAAAAGGGTGAGAAGTTGGTGTTACATGCGCATGCAATACTTGTTGAGTTGGCCTTAGAACCGTGCGATATTCCATGCCTTGGAACAATTCAGTTAACTAACCTGTGCATTGCTGGGAGATGGTATCCTATTCTCCTACTCCGAGGCATTGTTTCCAATGTTAAAGCAATGGTCTAGAAAATCGTGTTAGGTAGATATCATTTTATTTGTTTATCTATATAACTCTTAGTTATATCTATAGCAGCTATCTCACAACGGGTCTACATATCTTTTCTTCTATTACCGCTCTAGTCAAATACAGAGTGGAATATTTGAGTTTTATAAGTGTATTTATTCGCTCAGATTATCTTCAATAATACACTTCCATTGTCAATTTCCACTCACCAGTTTCCCTTCAGTGGTATGAATGAAGTTTTAATGCTTTAAACATTGTCAAGGTAGTGTGTAGCGCAATTGTAAAGGACCTCCCATGTCCGCTTATGAAAGTGCATTTGGTTTAGCCACAGTATGCACAAAACTACAATATACAACATAACATTTAGTTACAATAACTAACAAAAAAAGACTTACCCATGAACATCTATACTCCAGTAAGTCAGTGCATAGTACACATATGTTCAGTTGTGGCCAGGTACTGCCGATCACCGCTGTATTAAAATAGGGATTATTGATCATGGAGCTCACTTGCCCTTACTAGGTACACTGATACTCTAGTTGCCCCAGACCTTAGCCTGTTGTGGCTACCTCAAGTAAGGTATAGGGACATTGGTATGCACTGACCAACTGATATTCAAAAATGATAAAATCTGATGAACGCCTTACTCAAAAAGGCTTAGCTTTATATTCATAGAAATGGAAAGACGAAGGTAAGTTGGTCAGTACTGACCAACCTGTCATTATTGACTAACCTAGATTGGTTTTATAGGGAGCCCAAAAAAGACTAGCTAAATTAATCACTATAATAACTGAGTTGTTAGCCAGTACTGACTGAGATGAGAATATCAGTGTAGGTAGAACCAAAGGTCGGTGCCTCGGGATGACTAGGGGGGAGGGCACATAGCCAAGGGGTTATGGCGTACCATCTGCCATATAAATAAGCCTAGGCCAAGAAAGGTATGGCCATGGTTTATATTCCCCCACTCCATATTTGTAGTACTATATTATGAGCTGTAACTGACTTTTATAAATAGTTTTATTGATTGTAATTCCCTTTTTATTGTATTTATATCAATTACCTGGTTTTAGGGTTCCCTTATGTTTATTAATATTTGCGTTCTATACCTTCCCCATGTGCCATAAATGTGCATCAGAAGCCATTATATATTCACATATTGGTCTCCAATTATAATTATTGTCTAAAAAAGAATCAATTTAGATTGGAAATTATATTATACATGAAAGTTTTGATTTAAATGGCGAACCCAACAATTGTTTAAGAAGGGTTCACAATAGCTTCGATTACATAAACAGATATAGAGGCCATATCAAATGCAGAATTTAGATTGTACAGAAAATTATACACTTAACTTAGGCAAAACCAATTAAGTCAGAACAAAGTTTAAAAATGAATGAATTAGCTAACAAATCTAATTTCGGCCTGATTCATGCAAGGCTAGAGCCTATTCAAGCCTTCTTTCATTTTGAAGTAGACTCACTTCAACTTTCCAATGGCCCATTTCATTTCATTTTTGAAATATGTCAAATTAGGGGAACACCAACGTAGCCCACCTCATTTTTGAAATAACCTGCTAGATAAATCAGTATATAATCTTCTTCTTGTCAAAAAGGAGTTTTCTACTTTTTATTTCATGCCATTTCCTTATTTCCATGAATTTGTCTTCGGGCCTGGTCCAGGAAACAAATTTACAATTGGGTTATAATAAGTCTGTATTGGGTTTACCTAGAGTAACATTGTAAGCCAGGCACTGCATGTACCCGCCAGCCATTATGTCATAAATTAGACTAACTCGCTGATTAGCAGTAGTCAGCAGGAAAATGCTCTTTTGGCACAACATATAGGGTATTCAACTATATCAAATATAACATTATATTTTACTAGTCAAGTTGCAAACCTAAGCTTTGATGAATCAGAAAAGAAAATCCTTTCATGCTCGTCCTGGTGTTCAAAGAGAAATTGTACTAGATGTGACCCCTCTTCTCAATAGAGGTCGCTGTAGGCTTGAAACATAATATTCGTTTTCTGTTTTTGTTTACACTCTTATAACTCTTTTATAAGCTCTTGAAGTTTAAAACATTAGCACATCGGTAAGCTTATACTTCCTGTAACAGCATATTGCCACATACAGAATGCCCCTGTGAGTATACGAGAAGAACTTATTGGGACATTCTCACTGCTATGCCTTGATATTCACATCCTGCATACTTAAGGCTCAGTCTCATGAGTTTGTAACATTTCAAATGTCTTTGACCGGTGCCGTCTTTGACCGGTGTCGTCTTTGTCCGGTGCCGTCTTTGACCGGGTATGTGATTAAAATGAAGAAAAAAGTAGTGTATAGTAAAGAAATGGGTAAATTTTTTGTATAATATGTTATAACACATCATTTTGAGGCATTATTTAAAATTGATATATTTCATATATTTATGTTACTGGCTCAATCTCATGAGTTTGTAACAATTGAAACGTCTTTGACCGGCGTCGTCTTTGACCTGTGACGTCTGTGACCTGCTGAAGAAAAAAAGCCCAAAAGGAACCCTTAATATGTGCATTGAAATTATTATTTTTAATTGGGTAAAACAACCATAGACTGTTTATTACATGAAGAAGTTGAAGCTTAAATTTCTTTACTACATAAGTACTTTTTTCTTCATTTTAATCACATACCCGGTCAAAGACCGCACCGGTCAAACACGGCACCGGTCAAAGACGGCACCGGTCAAAGACGTTTGAAATGTTACAAACTCATGAGACTGAGCCTTAACCAATAATGAATGGATATCAGGGCACGAGTGCTGTGTATTGATGGATAACGCTCAAGTCGCGTAGCGACGAGTGCAGCATGAGTGCCCTGATATCCATTCAATATTAGGTTTACTACACAATTATTCGATTCAAATGTAAATATTTACCTTAAAATCGTCCTAATTTGGCCATTTTGAAGGAATTACAAGAAGTACTACAGGTATGGATCTAGCCATGTTGCTTTTGGGGCTCCAACAACCCTGCCCAGTGCCAGCTCGCTGATTGGTGGAGGTAAGACCTGAGTGCGGGGAGCATTCATTATTTCAAATGGACTAAACCACTTTCCGGCCCAACCTATTCCCAGTGTTAACGTATATGACGGTACTCCGCCACTCGACCTGCTGGTTTGAAAACTAACCGCTCCCCAGTAGACTTGAATATATATGCAGTGTTTCCCTCCCTCTATACTGTAGCCGGTGAGGCATGGCAGCTATAGCTCCAGTCATGAAGTATAGGTAAAAAGTTTTAAAGTTCATTTATATCTTTTAGTTAAATGGCATTTATTTAATGACCAAATGGCACACAAAAAACGTTTTTATACCAATTTAAAGCTAAGACATCATGGAATATGAATTTTTCATTAGAGAAAAAAGTTTTGAAAAATTGTGGATTCTGTTTCCATGGCAACGAGGATTCTAGAATGTTGAAATTTCAAATTTTTCACTCTTTTACAAGGCAAAGTTGCCATGACAACCAGAGTGATACCTTTTAGCTAAATGTTTCAAGAGGGGTAGTTCAGAAACTAAATTATCTTTCAAATGAGACCATTTAGGGCATTGTATCTAGTCTGGTCTCTGAAAAAGACTCATTCAAAGTTGGTAGCGAAATGTTGAATTTTTGTATTTTTTTGCCATTTGGCTCAAAATGGATGTTTCACCCCATTACTTGTACAACATGGTCAAACGTACCAAAAACATGGAAATTTACTTACACAAAATATTAAATGCTGATAGTTATGATGAAAACGGTACAGATTGGGGTCCCTCTAAGAAAATATGTGTCTATTGTAATAATAAGAGGTCTATATGTGATAAAAGTCAGCTGTTCTATGTGAAATGTATGACAAAATCATGCTTTTTGGGGCCGGGCTTCTCAAAATCCCAATCTAAAGTATATTTCTCGATCCAAAATGGCCGACATTTGGAGGATTTATCCTGCATTATCAAGCATAATGGATCTATAACCAACAATTGATGGTTTCTAGTACAGTATGTCTACAAAATATTATTATATTGCAAGACTGACAACAATAGTAACCACAATTAGCCCTTGAGAAGTATTGTTGAGTGTTCAATTCTCCCTGATTTGATGGTATTTATGGGTATACATGCCCAAAAAGGACACTTTCCCACCAATTATTAATGAGAAAAACATAAATTGCTCAACAATTATAGATATTTTACTTTATATTTATGGTATATATGCATGTATCAATTTCCTGGAACAAAAGAAAACCCTTCACAGCCTAATTCATGTGAGCATACTAGAGACGCAAAGTAGGTGTATTCACTGGCCGTTTCTTGGTGACTGGAGCTATAGCGCGTCCGTCTGACACACTACAGGTCCCCGGTTTGAGCCTTGGCGAAAACGCCCCCTTTTTAAAGTGCATATATATATATGTAAGAAGATGGTCGTAGAATTATTTTAACAAATAGATAAGTAAAGTCCAACTTCTAACTTTATAATAGAAATTAATATATAAATAATTATTGAGTTTCACAGAAATTATACCAAAAAATGTCTTTTCTTCTATAACTCGGTAAATAATGGCCCTACGGGTCTGAAACTCTGCCTGTAGACTCCTTGTTTTGTCCCCCTCCATTACCAGCGCCTCGATGGCATAGCACGTAGAGTGTCAGACTTGAAGTCTTGGGGTACCAAGTTCAAATCGCGATGAAACCTCGGATTTTATGATGAGTGACCCAATCGTGTAATAACACAGTATAGGCCACAGATAGTAAGCAAGTCAGACTCCCAGTGGGGCTTATAGGATCTGCACACAGCTAGGGTGCGGCTTATATCTCAGTTTTTAGATATATATACATGACATGTACTAAAAAACTAAAGTTGTCATAATCAGAACCTCTGTGTGGCCTCTATGATTTCTTAAAGTTGGGACCCATAAGTTGTCCTCTATTTTGAAATCGATTTCCCTCTGTTTCCCCAATGGAATAAGGCCCTATTCTCCCATTCCAGAAAGAAAATGCTTATTTCAGGGTTGTTTCTTATTTCATAAATAATACACCTTCATGAACCGCCTCTCCCTTTCTTGTACATGTATATATATTGGACCAGTGCCCCTTCTCTCTTGTTGGACATTCTATGACGCATATAACACGGCCCATAATGCCCAGTAGCGACCTTTGTTGCTATGATAGAGTAACTGTTCATTATACGATTACTAGGCGTATTAAATATGCTTTGTTTCATCATTATTTTAAGGTTACTAGATAAATACTTGTGTTAAGATTTTAAGGGATATGACTATCAAGGCATCGTGCTGGGAACGTCCAAACCTGCAGCAAAAAGTCCCCCTTATGCACTAGAGCTTCAATATTGACATAGGGAGTTGAGGGCTTACCTTGCCTATACCCTGATCTGCTTTATCCGGTCATGTTTATGTATCAAGTACCTCGTCAGTGTTAACCCATGTGGACATGTACCTCGTTGGTGCTAACCCTTTGAGGGCCGCATAGTGCATTAATTTTGCATGCCATGTGTCGTTGTGAAGCATCATTGCAGCCCTGGCAAGTACTGCATTTATGCATCATGCCGACCCTTCTGAAGTGTTAAATAACCTTGCAGGGTCGTTATGATGCTTGAATGCAGCATTGGCGAGTTACTGCTTTCAAGCGCTACATTCATACATCATGACATAATGTATTAATGCACTATGCCCCCTTTAAAGTACTATAACCCTTGTGGACATATATATAGTGCATGTATACATACACCCGGAGTACAGGTCCCATGTGTGGAGGAACCCTACAAGGACAAAGGCAACATCTGGGCAATTTTAGTTATGCCTTTAATGGCCACGTATTACTTTAATATGCTGTGTTCTTTGTAGGATGGATGCATGATTGCAGCGCTAGCCAGTAACTTGCCAGTACTGTATTCCAGCATCATGCTCACTCTAGGCTAGTTGACAAATTATCATAGGGGGTCGTCACGCATCAATGCGGTGGCAGCGAGTTACTCGCTAGCACTGTGTTGGAGCATCATGACGACAAATGTTGCGATAGGCAGCATGCTGTCATTAAAGGGTTAAAAGACCCCCAGCGATGTTTCCGGATGAGCTGATCAGTATGCACTAAGTAAGGTTATAGTGTGTGTTCCACAAGAGTATCTTGTCAAACTTAGATAATGGGGTCTGCAATATTCAAAATACACAAATGTATTTTTCTCCCTGTATTGGCCCTATCGGCCAAGATTCACTGTGCAATTGGAGAGCCTTCTTATTACAAGGTTTTCCAAGTGTTCAATATGTTTTGAACTACAAATAAGTTTAGAGTATTTGTGACTGTCTACCGCCTTTTCGGACAAGACTCACTGTGCAATTGGGGAGCCTTCTAATTACAAGGTTTTCCAAGTTTACCAGTAAGTCTAGAGTATTTGTGACTGTCTACCGCCCACCAAAAAATAGCAATGTCATTCGGGGATATACTAAACTGTTAAAGTTGGTG
Source organism: Harmothoe impar (assembly GCA_947462335.1). Lineage (NCBI taxonomy): Eukaryota > Metazoa > Annelida > Polychaeta > Phyllodocida > Polynoidae > Harmothoe > Harmothoe impar. The sequence goes on along the minus strand of OX381718.1, from coordinate 43,204,721 downwards.
AAGAGTCCGCTTCTGAGAAACAGGGAAATTTGGATCATGGGTGATATGAATGTAGACGGTCGACAAAGGAACAGTCACAAGTGCAGGTGTATGTACAACTTCTTGAAGTCGGCTAAGTTGAAATATTATTATACTCCCCCGACTTACTATCATAGACTTGGCAAATCGACTCTTGGTCATTGCTATACTAACTGTGTGCATGTGAGCAATGCTGGTTTGATCAACATAAACTCACTTGTACCATATTTACCATTTAAAGAATAAAACACCATTCTATTATCAAATAGGCATTTTTAGTTTCGAATACATTTTACATAGATGATGACTGGACAGTCAGGCAGAGCGTACTCAACACACAGACCAAAAGGGGCTGCATTTCACATGGAAGTCTGCAATGATAGAAAGAAATATTATCTTAACATTTTATATTCATTAGCTCATTCCCCATGCATGATTCATGGACAAAGATTTGCAGGAACTAGTCACCATTGAATTTTATCTCACAAGGTTAACTCTGTGTAACAATGTAAATTTATGTATTCAAAAAAATACATTATGTTGGATTCGATCATTCTAAGTGGATTATTAAATTTCCTGGTTGCTATACCAAGTTGAACTGTCCTCCCTTAACTCAATTTAGATATAGAACAAATGTAAAAGGGTGAACTAAATTAAAGACTAAAAGAATAATGAGATAGCAAGAAATGTTGTCGTAACTTGTTGTTTGATTCTTAACTGAAGTCATTCTTTCATAGATAATTGCTCAAATTGGCTTGGAAGTAAACTACCACAAACTTGTGTTAGACCAAGTTGAATATTTATACTAAGAATTTTGATTACAACAGAAGAAGGGAGTACTATTGGTTCTAATGAGTTTTTAGTGCCTGTAACAGGGCTATAATTATGAAAACTGCTTGGGTTAAGATTAATCTGAGGTCTGATGTAATTTTTTAACACTAAATTATCAAAGCCCACCAGAATAAAAATTAGTTGGAATTAGAGTCATGTATTGCACATATTATGAATCTGTTGCCAAAATACATGGCAGGTTATAATAGGGAAAGGGTTATACAATCATCTGAGATACAAATGAAGAAAAAAAATGAATTTGAGTGTGCCAAGGGGTATAGCAGCTTTAAGTAACATGTCTTTGTTTACTGGGTCGCGCAGTGGTTATTGCCCTTTTTCTTTAGTTTGAAACAGTTTTATTGTCTGCCACAAATGAACAAAGTGATTATAGACAATCTTCGGACTCTGTTATGAATGCATCAATATCAACCAATTATCCGCATGAGTTGGTATTGACCAATAAATTGGCCTACACTAGTTACCTGCCTACCAGTCCGGAAAGGCTTTCATCCAATTTAAAAAGTATACATAGAAAAGAACAGGTAATTACGAAGAATGACAGAAAAAATAAAATTTAAAAAAAATTGAAATGAAAGATAAATCTAAAAAATTCAAATGATCGAAACAAATTTGTTGCAATATAAAATCCAAAGTCTTGAAACAGGGCGGAAGAGAGACCAATAAGAAGTTCTCTGCCTTGGGCTACTCCAACAAAGAGACCCGTATGTTAAGCCTAGGGAACTAGACTCAAAGTATAACTCAATTTTCGACAGTAAAAAATACCAGACCTAGACTTGCACACGTCGCTGATTTTAGATAAAACGCAAAAAATAAGGGACTTTCTTTTATTATTCTTCAACTGAATGGCACCGAGGGGAGGGGTAGTGTATAGGGGTTGGGTAAAGGGAAGTGGATTCACCCTTTAAGGGGAGGGGAGCAGTTGGATAAAGGGTGAGTCTCACGCTAATGTCCGTTAGCACAAGGCGTGTACGGATAACCATCTCCCCGCCTATGTCAGCCACGGACGTGCGGATACTCACCGGGGCATGGGACGAATAAAGACAATGAACAGTATCTAAGTTGTTGCATGACTATTACTATAAAGAGTGAAAACAATCGATATGAAGTCCATTTATAACTATAACTTTTATCTTAATTAAAGTCCTTCCTCAGGGTCCTTAGTTGACTCACCTCTGGGCCCCCGGCTATGAAGGTCTCACTCCTATCGTCCACCTGATGTCCTTCCTCCACCCTTATAAAAGGCTATTTAAATGCATTATGGCCTAAATATCAGTTGCCATTTCCTTCTTGGATTCGATAGCATTTATCACTCTAAACATCTGGATGTTAATTAATTAAATGTTATCTCCCTGGTTGGTACGCCTAGGGAGATTTCGGGTATCTTTCTTTCTGGTTATTCAATATTGGCATTTTGTCATACTTATTTATTATTTATTAGATCAATTTCTAGTTTGAAATAGTAAGAACAGCTGTAATAGGTACATCTACTACATTTTGGTATGCCAGTATTGAATCTGAAAAACTCTTGAATTGGCAAAGAAAACGTAAAAGGGCTATATGCCAATTTAATAAATTTTATAAAGTGTTTTATTCCACATTTTGATTTTCTAAAAATATGATACAGTCAAACGTGTCACTAGGTCCCATATTCACAGGTGCACAATTTGGTAAACAGATAATACCACAAAGGCTTTACACCAAGCCAGAGGTAATAACATCTACCTCTAGGGGATTCAAAATCAATTTCCTAAATAAATCTTTATCATCAGGGTCATTTCATTCAGCATTCCCCTGGAGATGTGGACATCTATGGTCAATGGTATCCTGGTTATCAGAGGCAAACGTCTTAGTGAATTTACAATGCAGAATTTGCAGTGAATAATAATGATGACACTGAATCAATATTTACATGGCGTGCAGCCTACTCATATAACAGGGTGTTAGAGTGAGTCACCAATGAAGCATCATTGCGAATCTTTGGCTGATTTTTGGCCCTCTGTGGTTTGCCTAAATACTGGTAAAATATCATGAATAACATTACTGTTATTGTAATTTATAGCATGTCACCTCTACATATATGAATCTGTATGGATCTGGATTCACTATCGGAGAAATGCTAGGCATCAAAATCATATAAAATTTTGATTATAATGATACATCACTCATAGGCAGACCTCTTAATGATTATTTCCTGACTTAGGATTAAGATTCGGGCATATCATGTTCAACAAAACCGAAATAACTGCACCTCCAACGCTTACTTTTCCTTTGGGTGTTGCCATCTTGGGTCCAAAGGAATCATAGAAGTGATTGCCATCTCTAGAATGAGACTCCACAGCTGTGGCTATATCAAAGGAATGTACTATCTTAACACCAAGTTGTCTCATGTTATGATTAACCCAATCGTTTGTACCTTCAGTTACCAATTTACCCATGAAATGACCATGATACCCACTAAAAGGTATAGGATATGTTTCTACCCATATCATCATTGGAGGTTCCTGAATAGCTAGAAGTTTATTGAACATGGTAAAGATGTCACTCATAGTTGTGCTATAAGTTATGATGTCCAGGAATTTGAAGTCATGGGCTGCTGCATTAACAACCATAATGTCAACCTTGAGGTCGCCACTCAGTAAGGCCCTATATGTCAGAAGGAGCTCCCGGAGAAGGTGAAGGGAATGACTGGTTGAATGGTATCTAAAGTTGCTGAGGTTATATGACCTCTTTAACTCTAGTTGTCTGTACTGCATATATGTGAGTCACCAAACATGAAAACCCTCTTTGTTCTAAGACATATTAAGGTCTTTTGGGCTATGAGGAATGGATAATAACATGTGTTTGTTGTCCAGTGATAAATGCGGTCACTTTTGCACCAGAATCCTTTTTCATGACCGTTTTCATTATCACATGGCATCTTTGCGCATTTGCTGACCAAAACCCCTAACTTTGAAACGGATTTGTTTTGGTTAAAGTCTGAATTTCTAATCAATTTTAGTTGCTTTGATACATGATATTTTCTATGACATTTGTAAATTGATTTTGAAATACCTAAATAAATTGCATTAACAAATATCTGGAAATCTTTTCCTAGAATTGGACATTTGATATGATACGTTTGATTGTCAAAATAATCCACCAAGTCACATGCCCTTATAGTGACACTGGTTTTAACAACACCAAATATATCATTCATTTGTTTTTGATTCTCCATCTTTCAGTAATATTCCATTTACATAAACGTCAATGGTTTCTTCTTGAAGGTAAGCTTTGAACTCATACCTATAGTCCTTATTAGGGTTGTATTCACATGTTCTATTATTAGGAAGATGCAGAAGTTCCAATTTGTTTCCAGTGAGCAGACGCTCAAGCTTCATGGTTTTTAGAATTTTTACACCTGCTTTATACAATTCAGTTCCACCAGTATATCCTTTCATTCCAGGTCCCAAGAAGCTAGTATAGTCGGGAAACATATGCGTCTTGAATTTGTATAATGTTGAATCGGTCATAAATGTTATTTTGAAAGGTTTGCCCATAACAATATACAATAATGTTTCTTAGCCAGCAAAGCTGGGGATGTCCATGGCAGTCCTCTGGGGAAGCACTAATATGCGAGAGAATCTTCTCCTGTATCCTTCCAATGCCTATGTTAAAGATGTGTCTTCCATCTTCTGTCTCATATAGAAGGAGGCCAGCACTAACAACCAAAAGAACCAGGAAACCAAGTCCATGCTTATAGGAAACCATGCTGTAGTAGGGATTGGTGTTGTCTTTGTTTGATATTGTTTGATATTTTTGTATAATGTACCGTTGGGCTTAAGTGCTGCGTACCTCCCTTAGTCTGACCAGAATGAGTAGTGATGCAGAAGGGAAACGAGAGCAAAATGATAATGATGCATGGTGTTTCTGTGTGATTTCGTTCTCAACTTTAATTCTCCCTTCCACCTTGATTTAATCCTTTTTTCCCTTATTTATTGGCACAGAGAAATTTCGGGATACAGGAAGCAGCTCTGCACCCAGAATGTAGGCCTAATTAAGCTAGGGTATACATCAAACAATCATACAAGTATACAAGTAAATACAGATCTGTTATCAATCTCAGTTCAAGTTCAAAGTGTTATTTTCTTGGTTGGTTTGTTTGGTTGACTTTGACAGGCTTCCTGTAAATTCTTTTATGAATCAATCCTCGTTGATCGACGGGACATCATGGCAGCAACCTAGCAGAAACAGCAAATAGTACATCTGTTTAATAGAATATATGCTATGGGTCAAACTGAACTAGCTTATTCAGAAAATAACTTTTAAAACTCCTCAACGTTATGTCCTGTGGATACCATGACAACTGGAAGGCCAATACTTGATCAGCCAATGAAAAATACACTGTAAGTGGCCCATGTGATTGGCCGCATGGCACCCTTTTCATGACCCTTTACTTCACATAATACATTACCCCATACTTTACCATTAGGATGTCTACAGTGATTTAAACACTGTTGACGGGGCCTGTAAGTTGACTAATGTCTGTATAGGTCTATTGAATTGAATTTGAATTGAATTGAAACTTCGTTTATTTAAACTGCATAAAGTAGGCCCAGGGCCTGTTTGCTACATGCAGTGATGTGTAGAGCTCGATGTTATGAGTTACATACAGTTTCCCTAAGGGAAAGTTATATGTTCTACACAATGTGAGTGCCTCACCATAGGGATTGCCCTGATGGGGAGGCACTCACAATGAGAGTCTTAAAACTATGTTATTATATTTGAAATGATTAATATTTTGTACCGTATGATGGGACAAGACCACTGTTGACTTTGTGGTAAATAGCATATAGTACTTGCATTTTGGGATATAATCCCAACATAACTTATATACAATAAAACATTGAAAATTGGGCTAGGTGTTATAAGCCCAGACACGATGTTATGTGTCTATAAGCACGATGTTAGTGTGCATGACATAATGTGCTAAGATGTGTATAGCACATGTCATATTATGAGCAAATTATGAGATGTATACTAATAGTATTTCTTGTGTGTGTGGAGGGGGAGAGACATAACCCTCACAGATCTTTTTGTGGGGGGGGACACTAGGTAGTGCATTTGTCCAGATAAAATTGTTTGTTCCAACTCTGGAAATTGACAAGAGTAGTTATATTTCTAGTGTCAACTGTTAGGTCATTCCAGATGTTGGGTAGTCTATACTCTAGGCTCTTTCTATAAAAGGGGTCTTTGGGCCATGTTATCTTAACTCTTTCGTGCCCAGAACTAATGTTGAAAGTCAGTTATTTTACATCTTCATTGGTAGGTTGGGTAACCAATGAATATCTTGTTCTGATATATGCTTTATATTATATTTTTTGAAAGCTATTGAAGTGCCCCTTTCAATACTATCTAAAACAATAGAATAATACTCTATCTTGGGTTGCCATGACAACCAGATACATTCTTTTCGCTGATAGCAAGCAATATTGCCATCTAAAGGCCAGATTTTGCTCTTTTATATGGTAATATCCTACATTAGCTTAGAAAACGTTCTTTTGGGGTTCCAAATGAAGGCATATCTATTAGAAATAGACGGATATGAACATTGTAATTGGAATCTTTAGAGAAAACCATTAAAAAATATTTTTTATCATTTTTTATCAATATTTTCACTATTTTATCAATATTTCTGTTATTAATCTGCCCTACTATTGCTAAAGCGCGCACTTTTAGTGCTTTTAAGGCAATTTTAAACTCATAATATCTCCTAGTCCAGGATCCCATCAACAGACACACACATGCTACTATATGATATATGGTATCGATAGAAAGCCTATGTAATTTTGCTTAATTCAGTCCCAAAATTATCCCAATCTGATCCCTAGGGCACCCAGGGTGCTCTCCTGAACATATATAGGTGTAAAAGCGCGCACTTTTGGAGTTCTGGGCACGAAAGGGTTAAGAAGCTTACCATCGTGTGCCCTAGTATTGATATTTCTTTTGTCAATATTATCATCTATTAAAGACACTTTGAACGCTGCTGTATTCAGATGCATCTGCCTACGATCAGATAGGGTGTTCACCTTGGCTTTGCCCTGCAACTTAACTATGTCCCTTTTGTCCTCATCAAGGTAATAAGCTGTCTTGAGCCCCCTATCAAAAGCACTCTGTAGCTGGTTCATCAGAGTTTTGTTGGTGGTACCATATATAATATCTCCATAGTCAATGACAGGAAGAATCATGCTCTTTACCACTCTCAATGCCGATTCATCAGTTAAGGAAGGCCTCTCCCTTCTGAAGAGATAAGTTTTAAAATTTACACTTTTAAGAAGAATTTTGGTATGTTCTTTAAAGTTAAGGAGGTGGTCTAAAGTCATGCCTAAATACCTATATGAGTTTGTGGTTGCTAGGTTGGTGCCTGCTATTTTTAAAATGGGTTTCTGTGATTTTCTTGCTATTGCATCAGTGGCAAAATGCATGACCTTAGTCTTTTTCGTATTAAGAGAGAGCTTATTGCTTTCACACCATATAAAAACTCTATGTAAGTCTTCATTAATAGTTGCTTGCAGATTAGGTGTGTTCAAATTTTGCTCAATGTATAGGACCGTATCATCGGCATAATGCTGGCATGAGAGGTCTTTAAGCACCTTATGGAGATCATTTATATATATAATAAACAAGAGGGGGCCCAAGACTGAGCCCTGTGGGACACCACAATCAACAGGATGAGGGGGAGATATCATACCATTGGCACAGGTAGACTAAACCCTTTCAGACAGGTAGTTTTTGATTAATTTAACTAATTTTATAGTGTAATCCTAATTTTTTTAATTTTTGAATAAGAATATTATGATTTATTGTGTCGAATGCTTTCCTGAAGTCTAAAAATATGGCAGTAGTTGTTAGTTCCCTATTGACTGCATTTCTAATAGAATTTGTGAATTTAGTGAGGCTATCTATTGTTGATCTCTGGCTTCTGAAACCATCCTGTGAGTTGGTGAGTATATGCCTATCGTTTAGGTGAGAAACTAATTGCCTGTGTATTACCTTTTCCATAAGCTTAGTTGGGAGAGGTAAAATAGAAATAGGCCTGAGGTTGTTTACATCTGATGGGTCACCCCCTTTAGGAAGGGGCTTAACCATTGCCTTCTTCCAATCTCTAGGATATGTAGAAGTGGAAATTACAAGGTTTAACATATGAACAAATTTTTCAGGCATAGACAATATACAATCTTTTAATACTTGTGAAGAGATATGGGTTACCCCTGAAGATTTGCTAGTATTTATCTTTTTGGCAAGTTTAATCACATCCATCTCATTTATTGGTGTGAGGTTAAAATTGGTGTCTATTTCAGTACCATCAAAAGACCATGGTGTATTTTGGTTTGCAGCAAGGTTGGATCCTATTGTAGCAAAGTATGTGTTAATGTATTCGGCAATACCATTAGTAGGGATAGGGTTAGTACTGGTCTGATCTATGAGGCTAAAACTAGTAGATGATAATTTAGGGTTGATTACTGCATTTACTGCTTTCCAGTATTTACGTGCATCTTTTAAGTGAGTGTCAATTAAGTTTTTGTGGTATCTATTTTTAGCAATTTTGCACTGGTTTTTTGTGTAATTACGGAGGTAAATAGCTATATTATAATCGTTTGTGTTAAGAGTCTTCTTATATTTCTTCATAGCTAAGTTTTTATCCTTGATAAGTGAGAGAAGGCCAGCGTCTAGCCATTTGGCCTTAGCATGCCCTATATTTAATTGTTTTACTGGACAAGAAAGATCTAGTAAACGGGTTATAGTAGAGGTATATAGGTCCCAGGCTACATTAGGATCCTCACATGCATTAAAATTGTTCCAATCCTGGTTGGATAATTCATTTGTGAAAGCAATGGGTGAATAATCCTTATATGACCTGCCAATGAAGCATAATTTTTCTTGTGGCAGTTTGGTATGCTTACGAGTGAAAAAGATCATTTCATGGTCAGACAGATTCATTGTAGCTGTGCCACTGTTGGGTAGGTGTCCAGTCTAGGGCACCTGAGTGTGGTTTCGACCCTACTGGGTCTCATCAGGCTGGACTTGCGTTTAGTCCTGGGTCCACCTATCCTGGTGGCTCTGCACAGTGTGTGCTGTAAAGGCATCACTGTGAGAATATAACCATGTGGCCTAGAGTACCCACTACGCTAGTGGGCTCTAACTAGTCTGATGTAAATGTCACCAAGATTACCTTGTTAGGAGGCCTTGCACATAAAAAAAGGGACAGAATCTTGCCCCCTTTTCTTATTTCCAAGGAGGTGATCTATATTTACCCCCCTTTTCTATTTTTCTCTGAGTTTTAGTTGAAAAAAAACACCTATTTATGATATTCACGGACGTGCAGAGTGAGGGGAAAAGTACCCCTTTCTCGGCGTTTTCATAAAATAGATGGTGTGGTTTCACACACTAAGTGCAGGGACTGGGAATGCAGTGCTCAGCACAATTTTAAATTCCTGCAGATTTTTGCTTTGAAGCACTTCCATTTTATTTTACATCCAATAGCACACCTTGCTGCCCGAAGCCATGTCTGTTCACTCTGGGTCCACCCCTCACCCATTTGCTTTCCAGCCCCAGTTTGCTGGTGACGGCAGCATTCAATGTCTGGCACCACACATATCCAGCTTGATATGCTGCTCGATTGCTCTCTTAACGATCCCTGGGTTGGTGGTATGTCTTCAGGTGACCTTGTTCCCTTTGCGAAGAGCCATTGACACTGTTTGCTGTTGAAGTTTTGGAGTACATTAGTGCAATTAAGCACTCAACCCGATCCAATATCTCTTCTGAAAAGACTGACCAAATGTCCCATACATTTGTCGGCAGGCAAGTGCAGTGACTGAATCACAACTAGTCACAGCATGCATGAATAACAATCCAGTTCACTTCTCTGGGCCCAAACACATTGCAATGTTGTGAACTGGTATCTAGTGAAACTCCAAATGCCAACCACTCAGAATGTGGAATGTGAAATTGCAATCACAACAACAACAGTGTCGGCAGTTTGATGCAAGACTTTTATATGGCCGTCTTGACTGGCATGCCTTGCATGAAGTAGCATCCTGGTATCAGCCTCCCTGTGGCTTCAAGAGTCAATTCCCACCTTTTATCTTCATTGTGTCATTGTTGGTATGTCAACACATGGGATCCTTTTGTTGCATACAACTGTTTTACTTTGACTGATCTTCTCTGATAAAAAGGTTAACAGTTTTACCTTGGTATCTAAATTGTGCAAGAATCCTTGCCAGTTCATTGGTGTTGTTGTTGTTGTTGTTGTTGTTGTTGTTGTTGAAGTCACCCTTCTTCTTTTACCTACTCCACAATAAATCCATTCTTAGAATGTCTCCTTCATACTCAAATGTTTTTGCCTTGTGCCTGACCATGTTGACTAGGGAAGCTGCATGGAATATCTTTGTAATCTATAGATGTATTCTTTGAGGTTGTATGCCCAAGGGATTTAAGATCCAACCTGGCTGAGCCGGGGGAGACAGAGGTTCTCCCAGTCTCAGGCATGGGCAATCTGTCTCACAAGGCTGAATTCACCTTAATTCACCTTCCCATCAGATAGTCAGCCCTATGACAAAGACTGTGCCCAGAGAGTGCAGTGTGCAATACACATCCAACCTCACAGGTGTAGGGGGGCAGAGACCACTAGTTACTACCAATTAAGGGATTAACAGGCTACCCTGGGCTGGTGTATTCAACTGTCAAAGTGTGAAGGTCAGGCTGTACATAATACCAGTGTCACAAATTGCTAGATACTGGCAGGCCAGGTTGTTCAAGACATGGAAGAAGGCCTAATTTAGTGCCTTTATATTACTTCTCTTGTGTGGTCAGTGAAGAGGCTCATTCTAACTAATATGAGCAAAGAGTTGTTCTCGGCCCCCATCTTTCAATTGACAGGCAATGTACAGTCAAGAGAACAGCTAGCAGTGGCTCCTCAGTCAGATTTCATCTATAGTCTTGATCTGGAGAGAGATTGTTTCTTGAAATAATATCTGTGAGTGCCTTTCCATTAGAGGAAATCCATACTACTCAGCTGCTCACTACCTGACATTTTTGGTATAAGTTGTCAATAATGCATTGCTTTGTTCCAGAAATGGATTGCCAAAATCCTTGAAGATGCTTTCTATATGTTTCCTGTACTCCTGGAGCTCCTTTGTGATGCTTAAATGAAGGTTTCCTGTTTTCCATGAAGTTTTCCATTTCAGATACAACTAGCAGTAATTTTTCCAATTCTGCAGGACTCTCTGTTAACCCTATAGCACCTCTCAATTGATCTCTTTATTTATTTTGTTCATGGGATTGCTCAAATCTATGGGTTGACCTTTAAGTGACTATCTTTCATTCCATGAATTGCTCATAGACCTCTGGATGAGTGTGCTTCAATTGAACCATATCCCATATGTTAACTGTTACCCAACGTGCATAATGTACCTGGTCTAATGCAAATATCCATAGCATCAATGCTGACATTGTCTACATTTAGGGTGTCAACAGACTATTTTGCACTCAATACTGTTTGTTTTGACATTTGCACCACATTTGATATTCCTATAAAAATATATTGAGATATCTCAACCTGAAATGGGCAGGTACTTTACAAAGTATGTCTGGATGAATTTTCATGATTTTATCACAGCGATATATGCTTGACCTATATTTGGTGCATATATACTAAAATTATGCTAATTAGGTTGATATAAGTCAAATCTTCCAAATCTAAAAATGGGGATTATTATAGCACCTATGGGGGCAGATTTAGATCATGGAACCAATGTAGTATGACAAAGGATTATGCCTTTGTGATATTAATTGTATATTTCCTTTTTTTTAAATTTGACCTAACTATGCTACCCAAAACTGACCTAAAAAGACAAACTGATGTGGCTCTCAGAAAATGGGGATTGTTACAGCACCTGTGGGGACAGAGTTAGATCAAGGGACCAATTCAATATGAGAAAGGATACTGCTTGTGTAGTATTCCATGTATATTTCCATTTTTTGTATTTGACCTAATTACGCTACCCAAAACTGACCTAAAAAATAAAAAATTGCTGTGGCTACCATGCTAAAATGAAAAAGTACATTACAGAGTATGTCTGGATCAAATTTCATAATTTTATCATAGAGATATATGTATGACCTATATTCAGTGCATATATATGCAAATTATGCTAATTAGGCTAAAGTAGGTCAAATTTTTGAAATCTAAAAATGGGGATGAATATACCACAGCTATGAGGATAGACTCTGATTATAAAACCAATGTAATATGACATAGGATAGTGCTTGTGTAATATGAATTGTATATATTCATGTTTTATATTTGACCTAATTACGCTACCCAAAACTGACCTAAAAAATAAAAAATTGACGTGGCTCCCTTGCTGAAATGAAAAAGTACACTACAAAGTATGTCTGGACCAAATCTGTTGCTTCTATCACAAAATGAATGATCAGACCTCTTTTGGGGGCTAAGGTACCCCACTATATATTTTGATATAATTAGCAGTTGGATGGTCGACTGCTAAGTGTAGTTACCACAGTTAGCAGGATTGATAAACTTAGCAGTTGTACAGGGGCCCTCATACTAAGGTGAGCCTATGGTAGTGGCACTGAGGGGTGGTAATCACCTAGCCAGCAGAGTCTAACGCTACATCCTTCTTTTGCCCAAACAGATATAATATCCCTGCCTTTGTATCTGTCCGGCACAAATGACTAGTAATCACCAGGTGCCATGACAGGTGTGGGCAGAAGAGTAGGGCTAGGTGTAAATACATTAGGTCTCGTTTGCACCCACCTCACATGGGCTGAGACCAGCACGTTTAGAAGTAGTTTCCCCAGTATGGCCAGAATAACCTTCTAAATCCAATGTTGGCTTTAGCCGTTAAGAATTTGGAGCCCTATATTTACAGATGATACTCAGGGAGACACAAATCGCTCTGCACAAATCATTTTTAATAGCAATTGGCTTGAAGGATCTGATGGCCTTTGAAGACCACATCAGGAGGTTTTGAATAATATGAGAAAACCAAAATATGCCACTGCAAACATAATGTTTTAAATAATCCTTTAGAAGGCATTGCACTAATAATGTGTGTACAGTGGTATTTCTAGCAAAAGTTGTGAATCTCTCCAAATATTGGATTGAACAATGTGTGCTTTCCCTACTATACACAAGGGGGCACTCCGGTGTATGGTCATCTGTGATGTGTATGCCGGGGGGGGGGAGGCTTACTTACCCAGAACATATTTTAATGACCCTCATTGGTGTAGGTACTGGTAGACTGGATGGTCATAAGGAGTTACTGGTCAGTCCTATTTATGGGCCATTGGGGATCAAACAAATGCAGTGCCCTGCGCTGGGTGCAGTCAGTAGGGTCAGTCAAGGTAAAACCTGTGGCGGGGGGGGGGACACTCTGCCATATCTGTTGCCATGTGTGAACATGATCCCAAGGGAAGGGCTTAATTCTGGGGCCATTTATGGGCAAGGGCTCATGGGGAATTTCCTGTCTAGTTTGTTGAGCAACCTCTTGTATTAGGGGTACCACATTTGAGGTGATGTTTGTACATACATGCAATGACTGTAGGAAATAGGGAGAGTGCCCCCCATTGGGTTAGTTGTCACCCAATGTGATGTCACATTGGGTATTTGGTACTGTAGTTCATGTGGTTCTCACTGGGGACAGCACAATCACTGGTATTTTGTGCATGAGAGTCACTGACTGTGGTCTTAGTTTAGTCAAACAATAAAGAAGGAAATATATCCCCCAGGAGTTGATTTTTACATTAAACAATCAGTAAAATATCAATATATCAAGGTACCCGTTTATAATAGCAAAACAACCACTTGAAAACCTCCGGATGTGGTCTTTAATCTTGTGCCTTGATTCCTCCTTGATAGTTATTTTCTAATTTCAATCAGATTTTCTTATTTTTAATAACTATGTGCAAACGAAAGAAAATGCATATCTCTTCTTTCACTCAATTAGTAGCATCTACTCTCATCATGCAACTTAATGGTATTTAATCGTGTTCCCCCCTAAATTTTACCTTTGAAACAATTCTTAAAGCTGTGATATTGTAGTTCTTGGTTTTCAACCGTATTACCCCTATCCCTGACATTATCAACATAATCAAGCGACAGTAAGACCATTGCCTTGTACACGTCTAAAGTGGTATCTTCATCCACATAGTTCCTGACACTACCAATCTACTACTGTAATCCAACGTCATTTGTATGAATGATAGTTGAATGTTTTCTGCATATTTCAACAGAATACTGGCGGTAATATGTTGATACCTTGCCCTGCCCCGGTGTTGGCGACGGAAACTCAACATCGTTGTTCATGGTCTCCATCTACTGAATTGTGACTCATTAAAAACTTTTCAAACATATTTTGCTCAGTCATTTTTGAATGTCAGTTTGTCATTCTGACCAATATGATTTTAGGACTGGGGGCCCCCTGGATTTAGGGCCGCCTGACCGTGGGCCACCTGACCGGAGGCCTCCTGACTGGGGGCCCCCTAGGACCGAGGGCCCCCCTATGATCGAGAGGGCCCCCCTTTTTTTTGCTTTTCCACACGTTCCAGACCCTTTTAGGCATTTTCCGAAAAAATGTGCAAAATTTTCTGTTCGGTCATTGTCCGTCATCGACCGTCATTGTCCGTCATCAATCATCATCGCCGTGTCATCGCCGTGTCATCGCCGTGTCATCGCCGTGTCATCGCCGTGTCATCGCCGTGTCATCGCCGTGTCATCGCCGTGTCATCGCCGTGTCATCGCCGTGTCATCGCCGTGTCATCGCCCCGTCATCGCCCCGTCATCGCCCCGTCATCGCCCCGTCATCGCCCCGTCATCGCCCCGTCATCGCCCCGTCATCGCCCCGTCATCGCCCCGTCATCGCCCCGTCATCGCCCCGTCATCGCCCCGTCATCGCCCCGTCATCGCCCCGTCATTGCCGCGTCTTTACCCGTTATCTGTACGGATTTTTGCATCAATAGTTCTGACTAATTTCCTAAGTTGATATTTATACGATTTATACCCACATTTATAATTAATTTTGTCCGTCATCATCCGTCATCGATCGTCATCAGTCATCATCGCCGCGTCATTGGGGCGTCATCAATGCAGGTAGGCGAGGTAGGGGAAGCAGGGCGGGGCAGGCAGGGGAGATGCAGGTAGAACCGGCAAGGCAGATTATGATAAATAATGAAATTATCAATTATTTCTATGTTTTGTACAACTTTTCGAGCACTTTTAGTTTTCTTCAATGTATATGATGACGACAAATGACGGCCTGGTGATGACCAATGACGGCCTGATGACGATGTGATGACGGATTGATGATGTTTTCTTTCAAATTTTTGAACACTTTGATGTTTCTACAATATAATAATGTTGATGGTCAATGACGCACAATGATGGCCTGATGACGGCCAATGATGGACTGATGACGATGTGATGACGATATGATGATGGGCTGATCAAATTGTTTCCCACAACTTTTTGAGCACTTTTAGCTTTCTTCAATATATCATGACAGCCAATGACGGCCCAATGGCGGGCTGATGACGACCAATGACGGCCTGATGACTATGTGACGGGGTTAAATATTACCTGCTGTATTGGCATCATTGACTATCATCAGGCCGTCTATAGCTTGGGCTCCACTAACCGATTTTTCTCTCAAATCGGGGCTATTCTCACAAATCAGACTCAATTATATACCTAACAATTATATACACCAGACAAGGGTTACTGCAGATCCTGTCATGGGTCTTTGTTTACAAATAGTGCTTTTGTTTATAAATAGATGGAAAATAGACTTGCTAAGGCTATACAAACAAGATCTTTGTCCCGATTTAGGTCCCGATTTTGCATCTGAGGCCGATTTTGGCTCCCGATCTCATATCAAACTGGTTAGATTTTTATTTCTCTCGACAGTGCGACCTCTAGGCCGGTGTTTCCACAGATCAAACTGTATGTACCTATGATGAAATGTAAATATAAACATATCCCATCTCCACATCGATTCAATGGGCCGATTTTAACACAGTAAGTAAGCATTTGTTTTACCTGATCAAACTGATTAGACCTGTATGATCGGATCGTGAGAATTGCCCAAATAATCGGGTAGTGGAGCCCCAGCTATTGGCTGTCATCAGGCCGTCATCGGGCCGTCATCGGTCCGTCATCGATTCGTCATATGCATTCTGATTGTCGGAGACAGGTTAATGAACTCATTCGAGTAGTGATGCCACAAACATCATATGAAATTGGCTGGCAGAACAAGGGGAAATTGGATTCTGTGAACCAGCTGTTCTCAGTATCTCAGCAAATAGGCCTTGGTACTCATCAGCTCATGTTAGTAATTCTTTTTCTTTAAGCCCATCATCCATCAAGCTGTGTCGGCCGACTAGGTGGCCGATTGGAGCCCCGATTTGGTCAAAATTAGTCAGATCAGAGCTCTAATCGGCCACCAAGTCGGTTGACTATAGGCTTGAAGCCCATCGTCCACCAAGACATGTCAGCCAACTTTGTGGCAGATTAGGGCTCCAATTTAGTGGCCGATAATAAATATATTAGTCAGGATCTGTTTATCGGCCACCAAATCGGAGCCCTAATTAGCCACCAAGTCGGCCGACAGACTTTGGTGGACGATTGGCTTTAGAATTGCTATATTTATTATATTGTTAATTCACAGTTAATTCAACTTTTTTGAGTCCACGTTCTTGTAGTTTCACCTTTACTACAGTTATCTAAACCTGTACGTGACATTCATTAGTCATTGTAATGACAACTTTATACCTTGGATTCCATGCATGAGCAATATCTGATCTATAAATCTAGGTAATATCTAGAAATATTCCTTAAGTAAAACATTCTAAAAGCCAGTTTATAATTTTCCGAACTGTAATGATAATTGGCCTACAGAATTTGTGTGGACTTTGGAAAGGGGGATTTTGTCGGTGAACCAATTGGAAAGAGGAGAAAGGGGGTAAATTCCCGACTTTCTTTGTCTGCCATTTCTGTCGGTCCACTCCTGTGGACGATAGCCTTTTAATGATTAGAGGATGCATGCCGACATATCTCTAAGCCGATCGTCCATCAAGCTATACCAATTTAAGTTGCAGATAAAGCTGGGACTCCACTACCCGATCTTTTGGTTAATTGTCACGATCCGATCATACAGTTCTGTACAGTTTGCTGAGGAGTAAACAGAGGCATATTTTCTCTATAAATTGTGCTTAGATCGGCCGATTAGAGCCATGTGGACAGTGGGGCACCAGATAAACAGAAATCAAACAAGTTTGATATGAGATTGGGAGTCAAAATCGACCTCAGATGCAAAATCGGGACCTAAATTGGGACCTAAATCGTGTTACATAGCCTTGGCAATTCTATTTTCCAGATTGCTTATAAACAAAAGCATCATTTGTAAACATAGATCCTCTCTACTGTATATCATTGTCATGGTATATAACTGAGCCAGATTCGTGAGAATAGCCCCGATCTGAGAACAAAATCGGTTAGTTGAGCCCCACCTTCAAGAAAGTCGGGAATCCGTGAGAGAGAGCTCCAAATTTACCTCCTGGAACAGGAAAACCCACAGGGAACTGATTGACACATATGTTTAGATTATATTATTATAATCTGGACACTTGTGTATGCTTGTTTTCCCCAGAAACCTTTAATTGACCTTATGACTACAGTTAAATGACTGACCATCATTTAGCTTGGACATTACCATCTGTCCTAATAAATGGAAATAACATCCTCCATGTGGTAGTAACATCACCACCTCCACAATATTGCATACACTAATATCTGCTACTATTATACTAAGTCATGGCCGACCAGTATAAATAAAGGAAATTCAATCAATCAAACCTTTTCCCCTTCCTTCAATTCGATCTTGGGTTTGGGTTATATCGGCCGACTTTCTGTTCAAGGTCCCCAAGGGTGTTTGTCGGCCATAAAATCCCTAAGTAAACACAAATCCCTTGGGTGTACCTCTGTCTAAGTAGCTCAATCATGAATTTTTGAGTCACGCAAGTCTAGACACTTGAAATTGAGTGAAATGTGATTTTATTACAATCAAAGTTTAATAGTACAATGCAACATTTTGTGCAATACAATGGTAGTACATTTAAAAATACTATTACATCAAAATTAGATGTAAAATATCTCTTAAAGATAACCTAATATTGGGTTCGGTATTAGCCTTTGTACCCATTTAAATGATTGTTTTCTTTAGAAAATCACCAAGTGCAATCAAGACACATTATATAACTACAAAGGATTATTTCCTAAGCCTGTAAAACGCTTAGACATAGATTGATGGCTGCAAATTTAACATCATGAATTATAAAAAATAACTGTCCATCCTTCTCCACCTGCTCATATATACTCATAGAATGTGTTCGATGTCCAGCTATGTAGCCTATAGTTCACTTGTAATTATTTATATAAGGATATACAAAACATAATACTACATGCTCACAATGATAAGGGGCATCATCGCTTTTCATGCATTTTCCAAGACCCCCCCCCCCCCCCATTCCCTTTGTTATCATTTAGTATATAAACAGCATGGCCATGTCCTTATTCTTCATATACCGCAGTACCCCTAATGAATGACGTCATACTTAAATAGGACCTAATTAGGCCATACAAAATTGCAAAAGTCTGCTGTGAATAGTCTGCCTAATTGGTAATTACCCTATTAGTCTACTCAGAGAGCTACTCGTACGGTCAAACTATACACACGCCTATCTCATTAGCCCTTTAAGGACGGCATCATGCCTAAAGACAGCATGACTTGGTCGTCATGATAAATGCATGCAGCCCTAGCGAGAAACTTTTTAGTACTGCATTCAAGCATCATGACGACCATATGGGGTTAAGAAGCTCCAGAATGCATGCAGCACCAGCGAGTTACTTGCCGGGGAAGCATTGGTGAATCATGACGACATATGTCATCATTTAGCAACATGCCGTCCTTAAAGGGTTAACCACTGCTTATAGTAGGGCGTGGCACATACTCTGAGTGAATAACTCTTGCTTTATTTGACTGAAACGCTTGATATATTTGTCTCAAATCTATATTGACATACAAGCTTTTCACAATAAGGTCACGCTCTGGTGCAAACTGTGGAGGGAATACAATTAGTAGTGCAGTGACCGTGAGAAACGTACAGAATTTATTTTAATAATCCCCCCCCCCCCCCAAAAAAAAACAAAAAAAAACAGAAAAGGTGTCTCAGGCAACATTGCCGAAGAAATTAGGGTAGGTAGGTCGGAAATTGGAATGAGTTGCTAATTGCCACATCGATTTGCTGGTCATCAGGATGACTCACGGATTCTTACAATGAAATAGGAATATCGTGAAATTGTTGGATATTCTTGTAAAAGCCACACCCAAAACATTTATTGAATTCTTTACTCAGCCACTGACAAAAGTTTATATTGAATCCGTACCAAAATAGACAATAGGTCATGTGTGGGAGTGTATTCTTCCTGACCAAAAATTAACAACATTTTCAAAAACATGAATATTCTATAAAAAAGAAAAATCCCTAATATCGGGAAAAGATGCTAGGGTCAGCCCTTTTTTGAATCTAGGATTGAGTTGCCTGAAACACACCTTTTTTTCATGTAGAGATATCAAGACATATGACAAGTAAACAATGCCCTTATTCACAAGATATATATCAAATATCAATGTAATCTCAATATGTAAGTTAATGTGAATGCAGAATTACGCATTGAATGTATATATATGGGTAATAGTTAATCCAAATTTACAGTGGGGTGTTTCACAAGGGGGACATACACTTAATTGTAGAATAAGTGTTTCTATAGGAGGTGTTAATTCTATATAACCACTAAGACCGACATTTGGTTGTATCAATTGTATACTGCTTATAAAAAGTGTTTCACAAAGGTCTACAACCAAAATGTTAAGTCAGGGTCTTTGGCCTACAATCTAGATACAACTAATGTATAAGTGTTTCACAATGCATATTAGCATGGAGCTCATACCATGCCCGCTAATATTTTCGGCCGTGACTATTGACAGTTCGAACTGTCAATAACAGAAAAAAATTCCCTTATTGACAGTTCAAACTGTCAATACTGGGATATAATTCCCTTATTGACAGTTTGAACTGTCAATAAGGGAAATAAGATTCTCTTATTGACACTTCCAAAAAGGAACTGTCAATAAGAGAAAAATATCCCATTATTGACAGTGTGAACTGTCAATAAGGGAATTATATCCCGGTATTGACAGTTTGAACTGTCAATAAGGGAATTTTATTCTGTTATTGACAGTTCAAACTGTCAATAAGAAGATTGATTTCGACTATTGACAGTCTGCACTGTCAATAGCCGGCCCACCTTGGGCCAGCTATTGACAGTTCAAACTGTCAATAGTGGAAAACTTTCCTCTTATTGACAGTTCACACTGTCAATAGTGGGATATTTTTCTCCTATTGGCAGTTCAAACTGTCAATAGTGGTAAATTATAGCGTTACTGACAGTTCTTCACTGAACTGTCAATAGTGGGAATTTCCTCTCTTATTGACAGTTCCCTACCTGTCATAACCCTGAGAGCGATTTTGGTGGAAAAGTCGGTTTTGGTTGAAAGGTTGATTTTGGTGGAAAAGTCGATTTCGGTGGAAAGGTCGATTTTGGTGGAAAAGTCGATTTTGGTGGAAAAGTCGATTTTGGTGGAAAAGCCGATTTTGGTGGAAAAGCCGATTTTGGTGGTAAACCAATTCTTGGGGCAGAACCGATTTTTGGGGCAAAACCGATTTTTGGGGGCAAAACCGATTTTGGCTCCAAAACAGATTTCGGCTCCAAAACAGATTTTGACCGATTTGGAGACAAAACCGATTTTGACCAATTTTGGGGACAAAACCGATTTTGAACAATTTTTGGGAAAAAACCGATTTTGGATACAAGACCGATTTTGGGTTTGAAACCGTTTTTTTGGTCCCAAACGCATTTTGGGTCCAAAACCGATTTTGGTGAGAAAAAAAACACTTTAGCCCAAAAAAATGATTTTTGACTCCAATGTCAGTGGGAAGTGTCAATAAGACAAACATATTCCACTATTGACAGTTCGCATGAGGAACTGTCAATAACAGGAATAGTTTCCACTGTTGACAGTGTGAACTGTCAATAAGAGAAATATTTTCCACTATTGACAGTTCGAACTGTCAATAGCGTTTTTGAATATTTTCCTTACATATTTTTTCACGTTTTTTCCATGCAATATATGTGTCATACTACACATAAGAATCCCTGCAAATATCTGTTTGTTTAGGATGAAAATAAACTGGTTATACACATTTAAACAACACTTATGTTGATTCTATGTGATCATCATACAAAGGGAGCGTATTTAAGATAAATGCTACATGGTTATTAAGGTTGACTTAAATTTACCAAATGTTAGTCTTAAGTCTGTGTTTCACAAGCCGCATTATTATCTTCAATTGTATCTAAGTATATGACCATAGATACAATTGAAACTTGTGAAACACCAAGATAAAATTAACATTGGGTGATATTAGGTTGGTCTTAGAAAACATGTAAAATGAATTGTATCTATTTTCCCCTTGTGAAACACCCCACAGATATCAGTGTTTTCTGTGGGGTGTTTCACAAGGGGCATATACAATTAATTGTAGAATAAGTGTTTCTATAGGAGGACTTAATTGTATATAACCAGTAAGACTGACATTTGGTTGTACCAATTGTATACTGCTTATAAAAGCTGTTTCACAAAGGTCTACAACCAATTCACAGCAAGTCAGGGTCTTCAGCCTACAATTGAGATACAACTTATGTATAAGTGTTTCACAATGCATATTAGCGTGGAGCTCATACCATGTCCGCTAATATTTTCCTTACATATTTTTTCACGTTTTTTTTCATGCAATATATGTGTCATACTAGACATAAGAATCCCTGCAAATATATATTTATTCAGGATGGAAATAAACTGGTTATACACATTTAAACAACACTTATGTTGATTCTATGTAATCATCATACAAGGGGAGAGTAATTAATATTGATGCTACATGGGTTTCCCCTTATGAAACACCCCACTATGTTTATAAGTAATGGTTAATACAGACTTATGTACAACAATGTCTTCCATGTATTTAACTACAAATATATTCCATAACCAGGAGAGTGATGTATAACCATAATTATACACATAATTATATAGTCAATCCAATTATTCTGGACAGTAATAGATATACTACTGAGTAGCGCTCCCTGTCCTGCTCAACGGGGGACAATAAATGCAATAACTTCTAGCTCTTTAAATCCCCACCTCCTCTATATGATCTATGTTAAGGATAGATCTCTGTACGAGGGGTCTATGGCATTTAGACACCAACCGTAGGGAGGCTGTCTAAATGACATAGTCCCTTAGTTAATGGGATCTATCCGCCTTAGAACCTGGTATTTAATTGCTATTTTATTACCTTTTAATTACCTATGGTCTATGGGATATAGACACCCTCAAATCCAGCCCTGCCATCGATTCAAAGTACCAGGTTCTAATAAAGCTGGTTCTCACTGAGCTCCGACTTTTACAGGAGGGGTAGCAAACGTTTCACACTTAAGGGGAGACAAAATATTTCAAGGCTTAATGCCAATTCAACACTGGCAAGCTACTCTTTAGGGGATCCAAAATCATCCATCATAACATCGAAATGGGATTTTCTAACATGTTGAAATTGCCAGGCAGGTGTATGGAGGTCGATTTGCCTTACCTCTTGCATTAACTAAAGCATGGCTTAATGATACCAGACAAGGGGAAATGTTATCATACAAACACGAAATGGTAACATACAAATGAGAAATTTATAATGGAATTGTGCAAGCTCAAGCACAGCCTGCTAAAATTCCTAATTGAACTATGCAAGGTCTAGCTTGGTGTGCTCCATTCCATGCTCATTCTACGGGCATCGGTTTAGGCAAAATGAATGCCATGGGCGAAATCAGTGAGTGGTATACATGGTACATAATGTACACTAACATGGTCCTATGCAGGTGTTCAGGTGATTCAGTCACTACTAGAATGAGTAAAATATTCCTGCATAGTACATACACCATTATGATTATAATATTTATGTCAAAATATAAGAGACAAACATATCACTGCATATAATCATATTAATATGACTCCTCTAGGGTAGATTCCCCATGGGTCGGACACATACCCTGAGAGGGACAGTGAAATTTGAGGTTATTAATGTATAATGCAGCTTCTAATGTTGATTTTTTGGAAAGAATTCCACTTAAACTTTACCATTATTCACAAGTGAAGAGCTTTAAATGATTGAATAACCACAAAATCAAGTGCCCGTCTCAATATAATTATGTGACCAGGCTAAGGAAGAGACCCATCCGGGGAAGAATTAGTATTTAAAGTTGGTGCCATACCCTTTGAAATGAGATATCATGAGCTAAAAAATTCCTAGTAGTTTTGTGGGAATTGATTTTCAAAGATTGGTACATATCAATAACTGAAAACAGTAGATAAGCTCTGAAAGCATTGCATCCCATAATAAATAGCGATAATTATGAAAAATCAGTTTTATTGATAAATAACCCAATTAAATGGTATTTTTTAGTCTAAATTTGGTTCTAGAAGGAATTCTTACAGTCTGTTTTCAGTTTTGAGTAACTGATGTGATACTTAAGAAACCGGGACAATTATCTCCCATTTTGTGTAATGGAATGGTTTCCATGACAACCAAAAAATGTCTTGTATGCTAATTTTCCATAAAAAAACATTCTTTTTGCATTCCAAATATGGAATGTTTTCAGTAAAGATAGAACAATTATAATAAGTCTATTGTATTCTACATGAAAAATTAGCCTAGAATATTTTTACTTGAAATATGCACTCTCTAACCCTTCTGGTGCCCCCTGGTGGCCAAAGCCAGTACTAAAAATCCCCCGCGGATGGGTCTTTTTGCTTGTTGGGTCACATATGTGTCCGAGTCCAGGTGAATCTACCCTATGCGTATATAGTCAGGAACTTTTTCTGGAAAGGAGGCCTCATAAAAAGGGTCAAGGCATTTTGCAGTAGAATCGTTTTTAGAGTTGGATTAGGATAATTTGGGTGTGCTGAATCCAAATCTGCCATATAACATTTCATATCTTGATGTTATCTGGCCAAAAGATCAGATATCAGCAGATATAGGATATAATAACCTAGTGCAAAACATGATATGGTCATGGAATTGAATATGCTTACTCCTCAGTGAGTCATCTTTCATATCTGCATCATTTAACATTTGAAAATCCAAGATGGCGGCCATTTTCAAGATGGCTGCCCGAATTAATTTCCAAACTTGTTTCCTTCATAGAAATGGATGTAGTTGGTCAATCAGCTTAATCCTGGTGTCAAATACTATGTTTTCAGACCTTCTGAAGCTGATTCGAACACTTAGAGTAATTAATGGGCAAGAAAATGTGTATTTTACATAATTTTTATAGTTAACTTCAGAAGGTCTGAAAACATAGAATTTGACACCAAGATTAAGCTGATTGAACAACTACATCCCAGTGGGCAGAAAATTCAGTTCAACATTGAGTCAACGTTGAAGTAACAATGAATCAACATTGACAACCATTTATCAACGTTGATTCAATGTTCTGTGCCCACTGGGATCCATTTATATGAAGGAAACAAGTTTCGAAATGTGATTTGGGCAGCCATCTTGAAAATGGCCGCCATCTTGGATTTTCAAATATTAAATGATACAGATATGAAAGATGAGCCACTGAGGAGTGAGCATAATTAATTTCATGACCATTCCATGTTTTGCACTAGGCTACTGTACCCTATATCTGCTGATATCTGCAGGTTTTAAGCCAAAATTGGCAGCCATTTTGTTTTTGATTTTCCGGCCAGATAATATCAAGATATGAAATGTTATATGGCAGATTTGGATTCAGCACACCCGAATTATCCAACTGTAAAAACAATTCTGCTGCAAAATGCCTTAACAATTTTTATTTCCTGAAAATGGGCCCTGACTAATAACTATATTTATATATACATAATTATATTCATTAAATAAGGCTTGTATGATAAGGTTAATCACAGAATAAACCAATCAATTAGGCACACACATATTATATTAAACCGGCAAGTATTTTGCCTAAATATCTAGAATTAAAACACTGGAACCCTTGGTCAGGTTGAGCATGTCATTCCAAGTATTTTAACAGGGGCAGTCGGTGGTTTCTCGCATGACCGCAACCATCTACTCCACATGGTTCTCTATCTGGTTAAACCCGGGGGTTAAACCTATAATGACAGGGAGTGCTGCATTTATGTATCATGCCGACCATATAGGGCTGATACAGCACCAGCGAATAATTTGGACGTGCTGCTTTTTAGCAACATGCCGTCATCAAAGGGTTAACACTACTCAAGTTAAAGGTCAAAACTAATGACTCATCTTTAAGTTTAATGAACTGAAAAAGGTCATATATTTATAAGACTGACAACTCCTCTGTTTGCTTTAAAGGCTCATTTTGTGAAACAAGCCTGTTATACATTCTCTAAGGTTCCTTACTATGGTATATAACGTTATATAGAGTTTTAAAACGTTATTTTGAAGACTTAAAATAACGTTTTTTGTTAGCTGGGTATACACTTATTTGCATTTTAACCAAAGCAAAGCTTTTACCCTCCCCCTCAGCTCAGAACTCAGCATTAGGACAATAACAGGGTAAAGTATGCAATCTAAAGCAATGCATACATATATTTTGATTTTTGCCTCAGCTAATGCAGTTCTCTCTATACCATACACATCATACACACCGATCATGATGGTCATGATAAGTCGTGGCACCCAGCAGATGAGGGTCACAATCATGGAGAAGGTGAGGAGCCTTACCAGTCGCCCCATGCGTGTTGGTCTATTACGTTGTGGTTGAGGTAGGTTGTTGATGTCTGCTTTGAGTGGTTGGCGGATGGTCAAAGGGCCCTTCAAGGTCATCGATGGGCCATCGGATAATAATGAGTGGTCTGTTGTTGGGTTGTTCCTAGTTGATGCAGGGTTATTTACAGACACGTCTATAGCGATGTTCATATGGCTTGCAAATGTTTTCTGTGGGCTGAGGACTTTCAAGGTTGTTGCTGGGTTGTTTGATGTCATAGATAGATCCGTCCAGGCTTTCGTTGGTATGTGTTTGACAATGGTGGTCATATGAGTCTCTGGATTAGATCCGGTTGAAGAGTCTCTCTGTAAATTTGAGATGTGAATATTTTCTGCAGTCAGGCGGCATTGCGTACCTTCAGATGAAGAACCAGGCATTGGCTCATTGCTATGGGACCTTTGGATAGTGTTCATTTCCAACACAGGACCTGGCATCTGTGTCCTTGTAGGATGTGCCTGTGAGGGATGTACCTGATTCATTCGCCAGATCAGGAAGATTGTGTACATCTGGAACACAGCACTAAGAAGCATGAATATCAACATAACACTGGTAATAACAATAACCAGGTATGGTGAAAAACCTGCATCATTACCGGTGCAAGGAGTGTGGTAACTTGGTTCTTCAAGCAGAATTAACTGAATAAAGACACCAACTGTAGCGGTGATGGTAACAAGAATGGCCAGCCCTGCTCTGCGTGCTGTCATGATCTGCTTGTAGCTGAAGGGTCTGAACATGGTGATGAAGCTGTCCAGGGCTTGGAGCAGCATGCTGCTAGCAACCAAGAGTCCACAGCATGTTGCAATGACAGCTGCCAATGAGCATCTCAGGGATTCCACAACAAGCACAACTAAAACCACAACTAAATAGCATGAGGCCCTATAGATGAGAAAGTAGCGAGTGCTCTTGTTGAGGTGCACAGATCTGAGTGTGACCAAGGCTAGGGTGAGTAGTAAATTTCCAAAAAGGGTTATTATAGCTGCTACAGTGGAGGCGACCAATAAGTAAGGGTTGGTTTCACCACCTTGTTCAGATCCTGTTTGGTTGCTTGTGTTAGAAGCATCAGAAGTATCCATAATCAAGGAATCAGTTTGTAAAGTTGTAACAGAGCGTAGAGCATCAGCAGCAGTCATGTCCAGACTGTAGAGTAGTTACTATGGTAACAGTGGCAGACCTGACTAAACTGTATCACAGTAACAGCGGTTGAGGTGGTCAGAGGAGTTAATATAGTATAAGCAGTAGAAGATGTCCAACTTTAGAGTAGTTACTATGGTAAGAGTTGTAGATGTGGTGAGACTGTAGAATAGATACTATGGTAACACTGGTAGAAATGGTCAAACTGTAGAGTAGTCCCTGTATTAACAGTTGTAGAAGTTGTCTGACTGTAAAGTATTCACTAAGGCAACAGTTGTAAAAGCAGTCAAACTGTAAAATAGCTACTATATGGTAAAAGTGTTGGCTGGACTCACAAATACTTATCTTAGTAACATGTGTCTAGACTGAAGAGTAGTACAGTGATACCTCTAAAATGTAGTGGCTTCCTATGGTAGATCCCTGAAGAGCGTTAAAGGCAGTACTGACATAGAGACAGGTAAGAGCTTATAATGCTCCAGGCGGCTGAAGGGAGCAGAGCAACAGGTGAACTGGTCACAGTAGTAGCAAATACTAAAGTGGTCAGATCCACTGTGAGGATGGGATATTACTATGAGACTTAGTCTTTAGTTCTTACCCTATCTCTACTTGGCTCTACACATTCCACATACAATGATGTACCTGCTGCAGTATTGATTTGTGGGTACACACAATATCTTCAGTATAATGAATATTGTGTAAACCAATAACAATGATTAGCCTTTCAATGCCATTGGTATAAAAACATACAAAGAAAGCACCAATTTGTATTTTATTTGCTTTTCACCAAAACCCCTCACCAAGGGTCACTTTTCACCAAAATCCCCCTCACCAAGGGTTACTTTTCTGAGATTCCAAGAAAAATCCCTCCTAAAAGGGTCACATTTTGAAGTTTTTGCAAAAATTCTTTAGTATACAATCGCACTCTGCAAAGCCTATTACTGAATTTTATAGGACCATGATTGTATAACTCTTAAAACTAGACATCATAGATTGATAGAGCAGTATTGAATTCCACTAATTGTCCATCACCAATTGCCATAATATTTCTTTCTATGAAAAAGACCATATTTTGACAGCCTATTTTCCGATTCTGGAATATTTTTGATAGCCAATAGCTACGCAACCATTAGCATGGTAGATTACACATGTTTTAACAGATGCAGGTTGATGCTTCAGGTAATTTAATGAGAGGAGGTCGTGAGATGGACACCATTGAATGCCAGTGGATACACATTGGATACTCCAGGAGCCAGTATTACCTTTCTAATATTGAGGGAACATGCCATAATTGTATGTTAAGTAAACAAGGTTCAAACAAAAGACAGCAGGCTTGCAGATTGGGAATTTTGATGAACAAACTCAAGACAGGGTTCAAGTCCAGCTTAGTACAAGCATAATTATGGTTTTATCTTAAAATACTTGCTATCATTGTAGCTGTTTCTGAATAAGACCATCTTCAATCTCCTTCATCTCATCTGGATTTGGAGTCTTTTTTAAAATATTATCAACCCCTCGTAATCGCTCATTTAAGTTCAGCTTGTTTAGATAAAGCTGGTACTCATCTCCTAGCATTTCCCATAGGTATAAGCCTCGGTACTTAGTATATCCACCATTTCTAGCCCTGGATGTCTTGAAAGGTACTTGATTTTTTCGAACAAGTATTATGTAGTCTAGAGCTAGGCATCCTCTGTGACTAGAAGAAGTTAAGTTTCAAGAATAAGCCAACACATCTATGATTAGTTCTTAAACAAGGTCTCTCAAAGAAGTGCTGTGAAAAAAGCCCCTATCCCTCAAACATTTGTGGGATAGGGGCCTTTTGAGAGTAAATGTCAAAAAGCCCCTATCCCACAAAAATTTGAGACATAGGGACCACATTCAAATAGCACCTATCTCACAAGACAGGGGCGAGATAGGGGCAATTTGAGACATAGGGACATGTCAGGCCCCTATCCTACAAAAGCCCTATCCAGCAAAAGCATTTGTAATCAATTTTAAGGACTATTTCCTATTTCTGCCTGACAAGAAAATAAAAAGAAGGAGGTCCAAATCATTTTGTTCCCCTCTGCTCAGGCAGGTTAAAATTGAGCCTGGCCAACCTCTTTGCTCTTTATAGGTGCAGGATGTTCTCCCTAAAAAGGGGTGCAATTCTTTTTGGCCCCTCCCTCAAGAGGGGCCAGCGTGCAATACGGCCCAAGCACCACTTGTGCAGTAACTAGTGACTCAGTCACTAGTGTAGACAAAATTAATGACAAAAGATAAATTCATCTTTCGAGATAAACTCATGCAATGAGAAGACTGGTGAGTTCTTCAATCTGCCCGTGGAAACTAAAGTCAAGTATCGGCATGCTTCTGCCATTGATGCTACAGGCTAGCAGGGTCCGACGGAGAAACAGTCAGTACCCTTCTAGTACAATATGCTTGTGTAACCTAAACTTACATTAATGATTATAAATCTTTCAGACACAATTTATCTTTCTTCACTTGGGGCAATTCTCATTTACAATGAGCATATTTAATCGACATGATAAGCTCCCAGGGCGCTTATAAAATCAACTGATGGAATTTTAGTAGTTAAGAGTTTAATGATCTCTGAAAATAAATCAGGAATATTTGAGGGCTTTAAAATCTTTAAAAAAAAGGTTCGAAAAGTATGAGGCACCTATAAGGGTGAGGGTGTTTAGCGACCAGAGCACCTAATCCATTGAGTTGAACAGAAAAATATTACTCAAAATTGAAGAAAATATTTTCTCACAGGTCTTAGTCCAATCACGCCATGTTTGGTATCATATTAAAGCTTACCCAGTGAACAAAAAACGTTATACAACGTTCCTCCATGGCTCCTTATCATGGCATAACGTTATACTTATAATGTTAAAAATGTTATTTTGACGTAAGATATAGCGTATTTTTGGTTAGCTGGGTATGACATCTAGCAGGGCCATCTATGATCTACAAGTTGATATGTACTGTTTGTTACACTCACCCGTACTCTACATGATGATTAGACGAATATTAAGTAATTTACCAGTTATCAAGATAATTGAGATTTTCGCATTGGTGTTATCTTTGAATGGCATACCGTCCTATAATAATTACCAGTGTTATGTTGCTCCTCTAGGAGCCATTCTGAGAAGTGCATCCACATTATAACTGTTTACGTGTAGAAGTGTTAGATAGACTACACCTGGACATGGTTCTTCCATATACCCACTGTCCCACAGGGTCAAGACGAGGTGTTATACGCCGAGTCGCTGACCAGTGGGCAGTGGGTATATGGAAGGACCCTGGCCAGGTGTTGTCTATCTGACTTAACCCTCGGGTATTCCGCATTAGCGAGATACAGTGGCTCCACCTTTTGGACCAGTGGTAACAATCATAACCCTTTGCTCTGCAAGGACCAGCTCAGCCAAATCTCGTGGCCGAGATTAGGGTACAGGCAGGGTGCAGGTATTGTGAATAGGTTGTACCTGGACACTCCTAATGTCACCTGTGTCCATTATAGTGTAGTGGTTAGCACTGTGGACTCATAATGCTGGGAGCCCAAGTTCAAATCCCTACCAGGCCAAATAACACTATGTCCTTTAAATATATATTTCTAAATTTTCTTTAGTATTGTGAATAATGTATTCTGTTTTCAAAATTGCTTTACTTATGAATTTGATTACCAGGCATTGCCTGGAAGAGATTTGAACTCCGGTACTCTGCATCATGAGTCCACAGTGCTAACCACTACACTATACTGGACACAGTTGACATTAGGAGTGTCCGGGTACAACCTATTCACAATACCTGCACCCTGCTTGTACCCTAATCTCGGCCACGAGATTTGGCTAAGCTGGTTGCTGTGAGTACTGAGAATAGACCTAGTACCAGTGGGAATGGCGCTATCCACTGATCATCTTGCTAAGGCCCTATACGATATACCCAATGTGCGAAGCCTTTGTCTTAGCCGCCCACCGTGGGTTAAGGGACCATAACATGAATGTATTTACCTCCTTATTTATATTTAGGAGATTTGAAGTAGATTAATAAGTCTCATAAGAGACATACTAACTCAGGTTACTGATCTAACATAGCAATAAACAGACACACTATATGTGTAGTCTAGCTGATATGATATCATGTAGGAATGGTGGAACGAACCAGACCGGTTAAGGCTGGTATCATCTAATACAGGCAGCCTTGTGCATAGCCTATTGGTATCAGGATAAATAAACAATATAAAAAAACATGTTAGATACACCTATGTTAAAGGGTAAGGTTATGGAAACTAAATGTTAAACCTCTGGACCAGGCTTGATCAGCTTATCTAACACACCTGACTTAGAATCACCCAAACGTATTCCTCACATTGAGGCATATCCTAGCCTTGGTGGTCTATATCCCACAGCAAACTACCCCTTGTATAAAGGCTCAGGCAACCAACAAATACATGTGCCAGTTGTTCTCTGATCTAGAGAAGTTGAACTGGTGTAACCAGCAGTCCGACTGTGCCAGTGGTAGTATTTAGTACAACTGTCAAGACCTACCAGTGTTCTGACTGCCTAAGCAACGTGGCCACAGAATGGGGTCTATTATTGATTTGGGTAAGAAATACCATCCAAATTCACAATGATAACATTATGCATTGTGTATTCCTCGAGGTCAATCTTTATTCATCAGCTGTATAAGGTTCCTGTGATTTTTATTATCTAATTATCGAATATTCAACCCCAAGTCAGGCCTGGTTCATGGTCCCCCTACCGAATTCACCTGACCAGCCTGGCAGGGCCAACTGGTCCTAGATATTTATAACCACAATATGGTTACCCAAGATCCAATTAGACCTACTACTACGAGATTGCCCTTTGACCACTCATCTACCTGATGCATTGCATCCTCTAGACTGCTATTCTTTATGCTGGATATCTTAGTCAGAACTGACCAACTCCCTCAGTCATTTTTTGGGTCTCTCTAAGATCAACCCATGTCAGTCAGGTCAGTCAATACTGACCAACCTACCTTAGTCTTTTCATTTCTAGGAATGATAGTAGTATCAGGGTTAGTCATGTTGACCAGCCTTGTCAGTCAACAAAACATGAAAGGTTTAAACTAATTGAAAACTGGGATTATTTCAACATGTATAGATTATGCAACCTCAGGAATGGTATTGTTACAAACAATGCACTCACAACAGCTATGCTGACGGTGGGTCATCAACTTTTATTGACCGTAATACATATACTAAAGTCTCGGGACCTGTCATATGTCTGTCCATAATTTAGAATGTGTGTATCAATTCTGATGGTGCCAAAATTAAGCCTAAAATGCATACTAAGTCTAGGTATGGAATGTACGAGATAAAGAAAACCCAAGACACAAAATGAAGAAAGATTATTACACTTAAGGATTGTGATCAATAAAGTTTAAATTGTTCAAACAAAAATACCATATGATATAATTCTTATGAAATGGCTCTCTGATGACCAAATGGTTTTAGTTAGACATTTCTCAATATCAGTTCTCATTTGACTAATGCGTTGGTCATTCAGAACAATACACCTAATAATGTAGCAAAACTAGAGAATATCAGTGTACTCTGATCTGAATAAAAGTTGATGCGGCAGATCAAAATAATGAACTTTCATATATATTTCATCTCCTTCGTGAAATCTTTTTGACATTGATGTGTATGATTCTTTCTAAAAGTATTCAAAAGCAAAAGATTGCCACCTAGTATACATTTATTCACATCTATACATCAAAGGTATGCATGTAGTTTACATCCTGAGCACCTGAACGTTTCAACTGTATTAATGTCTCAGTCTCATGAGATTAATGTGCGCGTATCAGGTTTCTATACAAACTGTCATCAAGGTTGCCAACATTCTGCTTCCAACCATGGGTATCATTATTTTCTCCATATGTTTCAAACATCTGCATCATTTAACATTTTACTCTTGCTTGTTATGTTCCTATGCAAGCCACTTCACTAAGCATTTAAACAAATTAAAGCTAAATGGTTCCAATAAATACCTCATGTTATATTAGGATACTCAACGTAGACATCGTCCTTATATCAGTGGATATAATTCAATGTATAATGCTGATACATCAATATGTTTGTAGCCATGACAAACTCACTCAGATGCCTAGATACAACAGGCCTCCTGTTCTAATATATTGGATGACTTAACCGCCTCGTATTTACTCCATTCTTACCATTACTATGTATCAGACAAGCTCCATATAATATAGCCACATGTTGACTTTTTAAATAATGAATTTCCGCCATGAATACTTACTGTACTAGACTACATATTATATATCAGTGGGTATACGTCAGATATAGATACGCCTGAGTAGATGTACAAGACGTTTTTTGCCATGGACAATAGTAATTATCCTGTCCTTAGCTTATAACACATCGACTCACTTAAACCATATCTAACATGTAATGCTCATTAGGCTACTCATCATGCCTAACTTCATGATAGCCTCATCTGACATTGTGTTCCTCTAATAGATACAGTGCATAGCCTAATGAGAGTTTTTATCTCATAATGGGCTCTTCAACAGGTAACATCTTTTGAATAATTATCCGAGGCCCCCGACCCCGAACGTCATTCGTTAGCATAATATTGGTAAAAAGAATGAAACTCAATAGTACATAATCATAATAGTAATTGGGCTTACATATTAGTGTTATTAATTCATATTTTCTGCAATTATCCTTAGGAATGGTATGAAGAGAAAGCCAGAACAAATTACACTATGATAGCAGTCGTATGCACCTGTAATTGATATATCTATAAGTGAACATGTGAAACGTCAGGTATGACAGATTCCAGGGCCAAAAAACACACCTGTGTTAGTCTCAACACGCAAGACACTTCAAGGCTGTATCTCGTGACCTTGGGCCAAAGTTGTTATCTCTGACCGGGTCTCTTTCTCATGGGCGAGGGGACGTTTTTAACGGACTAGCTCCTATTTGCTGGACAACATCTGTTGCTGATAAACACTTTGCATGATACACAATCGAGATCACTTGTCTGTAGGTAGTTGAATTATTGTAAAACAATTTCCAAAAGTAAATTATACTTTTTTACAGTTCAATGTAGACATACTTAGTTATTCAGCAAATGTGAAACTCAATCTGCTTTTCTACATCCTTTTTCTGTGTTTATTATGATTTGTTTCATAATTAATGCAGCAATTTATAATGCTTCACATGGAAAACAATGCATCATTCACAATTATAGACCTTATTTTCTTGAAATACCAGATATGCTAACACTTCAAATAAAAAGAAATAATGTCAACAATTTTTTTACCGTCTGACAAAATACGTCAGAGACAATATAAACGAGCATTGGAATTTGTATATAATTGTATATATATGCGTAATCACGATCAGATGTAATAAATCAAATGCGACAAATTCTGGACTATTGTTATTATTGAGTATTTATAAAGGATTGATGAGATAAAATGAATGAGACAGGGGGGTTTGATTGAACAATTGTAAGGGGAACTTAAAGAAGTATCTTACTCGTTGACATCATGATATCAGTTACAGACCAGTGGCGGATCCAGGATTTTCCAGAAGGGGGGCCCAAACCTGGCCAACCATGGAGTGACTGTCTGTTCCCATGCGCAGCGCAAGCGCAGCACTTGCGCATACTAGTGGGATTCGGGGCATGCCCCCTCCCCCAAGAAAATACTGATGGTCTAGACTTCAAATGGTGCCTTCTCACACCTTTTTTATGACACAATATTTTAAGACTGTGTCTATATGGTATTGTCCCCTTCTCTCTCCCCCCCCTCTTTTCTCCTCTCTTTGTCTCCTTTTTTTTTTGGGGGGGGGGGGGGCGGCAAGGCCCGTCGCCCCCCCCCCCTGGATCCGCCAATGACAGGTGTCTAAAGGCACTGGTAACTACATAAAGCAGTTACCGTAGCCTTTTTTAATAGCTAATTTAAATTGACTAAATTACAATGATAATTGGTTTTAGCGATCTGGGTACGTTGGGCCTAACACCCTGATGCCTTCTGGTGGGAAGGAGTCTCTTATCAACATATTAAGCCTTTTAAACCCGCAGATCTCGGTACCTCTCCACCGACAGTCAGGGCGCAGTCGGGACATGTACTCAGCCCTATTTATAGGAGAGCTGGGGCTTTAAGGCTAAAGGCATAGAATAGCAGGTGCATGTCTCTTCTAATATTCAACTTAGAACATTTGGATAATACATACATGTAGTTGATCTGTGGTATGTACAGGACCCTTCTCAAGTTTAACACGATAAACCAGACATTTAAGGACAGACATTTTATTTTATAACAACTGCAGTTCCCTATTCTTACCTACATTACCTCTATCCCAAATATGGTAAGAAAAACGAGGAGTTAGTTGTTTCTCGAGGGATCACGACTACAAAAGTGCTCTAGAATCTGCTGACATTCACCAAGTGAACTTAATTATGCATCAAATTTCCCACCTCTACTCCCATTGGCTGTTCATGTGGTCACCTGGTCACACTGTGGTTAAGCCCTGACCTATTCATACTGACACTGTGCTAGTGCAAGTGCAGTTTACTAGACACTGGCACCTGTTGTGGTGGGGCCTAGTTTGTGTGTAGTTGACTCCACTGGCAGTCTGCAGGTACTAGGACCTTACTGTAATATTTATGTCAATACCAGTTGTTGATGGTTTCATGACAGCTGTGGTGTATATAGGCCTATGGCCTATTTATTATGGGTGGTTGGGCTAGTTCACAGTAGGTGTATACCTCAATGTACGGTTCTGTTTAACTATTAGCCTGGTGCTCGCTAGTAGTAGTACTAGGCCTACTTTTGTGTAGTTTCGACCCTTAATGTCATCATCATCAAGTGGAGTTCTAGGATCATTTGAGTAGGACACTGGTCCTGGTTGGGTGAATCATCAGAATGTATGCTGTGTAGCGCTGTGAATGAGGACAGGTTGATGATTCACCCATGGCTGCTGTCCTTCGTATTCATTCCCCAGCGAGAATGAGTACGAAGTTCTTCGATCCAGTGGAATTCCACTAGAGCGAGTAGCCTCTTGCCTTCTTTGCTTTTTGGATGTCGGTTTATAAAATCCACTACAAAGAATTTTACGTCTTTTTCTTTTCTGTGATCGCATTGGTTGAAATGCCATGGTACATCTGTTTCTCCCTCATTCTTTTTGACTGAGTGTACGTGTTCGTATACTCTGAATCTGAGGGCACATTCCGTCTTCCCCACATACTGCATTTTGCATGTTCTGCACTCTAGGCAGAATATGATATATGTGCGTCCGGTTGTTTTGGATGTGATTTTGCCACATTTATCCAGTCTGGCGTATTTGTCGCAAAAGAAGCTACGGCATTTCGCCCATGGCCTCTTCTGTTCGGGTTTTCTGACGCATCCGTCGTCCTCGTCGTCCGAGGTGGGGTAGAAATGCTTGAGTGCAGCCCTAGCGAGTTGATGATCAATGCTTCATTATGATACTATGCAACTGTTTAAGTCCCAGTCCACACTGCCCCTCGTATAAAAGTGTTGTCTCACCACATCCCCTGTACTTATCCAAGAGTCACTGGAGCTTATCTCTCAATGGTGCTTGATAATTTTTTTGTCTCGGACCGGGTGCCGTCTCTGACCAGGTGTCAGAAAAATTTGTTTTAAAAAGAATTATACTCTTATATATAAGGATTTGTAAAAACGTTATGGCGGTTGTTATATAATTAGGATTAGCCTCCTGCTGTTGGTATTTTGACCTTATCAAGCCAAGCCGGTCAGAGACTGCACCTGTTCAGAGACTGCACCTGGTCAGAGACGGCACCCGGTCAGAGACAAAAACATTGGCCCAAGGTCGTGAGACACAGCCTAATGCACCATATGAAAACAAAGGGCATTGTTAATTAAGCAGTATTTATATGAGGTCATCGAATGCCATCAGGCGGCCTTCCTCCTCACCATGATAGCTGTATAGTACAGGGAGGTCCTATACCCTTTCCAATGCATCCAGTTTAGGCCTTGACCAAATGCTGAGCTGCCATATATACCATTCAGATTAACATAGTGACACCCATTGTACCACCACGCACCATTGTAGTCTGTGGCACAGTTTCTTCTAGAATATCGGTCCTTGGTTGAGAACGTCATTCCATTGTGATAAGCCATCGAGTCACCTACAAAAGTTGATAAGTGATGCAGGAATTTAGCGCTGAGAAAAGTAAAGGTTTCCATCATTTGCGCCATGGTTCTGGTGCAAATGAGGAGTCAATGACCCAATGACTTTACTTTTGTAGGGGTCAGCTGGAGTTGACTCTGTCAGGGTCAGTTAAAGCAGAGTCATTGGGAATTTCAACCAGAAGCATGTGAGAGACGTACTTGACACCTTTACCTTTCTCAGCAAGTATTTAATATAATATATGTAAACTTTGTATCAGATGTAATAAGTATGAAATATAATAGGTATAATCTAATAATAAGGTTTAATTACTCAATCATCTGATTAATTAACTCAATTAACTCGTAATATCTGTAGCTTAGAACATAGAAGTTGCACTAATTACGACAACCAACCTGGAGTGCCAGAGTACTGTCCAATATGAAGCTTGTAGCTCTCCGTTTCATCCCCAATCCAAAACTCTGAATAATCAGCAACGGTCCTTACGCCGTCTAAAGCCCCAAGGTGAAACTTGACCTGCTGGTCATGGTCCTTAGTAAGGAGGTATATGTTATCATTTCCGAGCCAGAACTCTCCTTCTAGGTTTCCAAACCCTGCCTTGTACTCGGCCCAGGTTAGGTAAAAGTCCACTGAACCATCTTGTCTCCTCTGGAACACCTACAGTGATGTAAAGAAAGGTTCATCATGACCCTTTGCTCTGGAATGTTGTGACATTAGGTTTGTATGTACATGCAGTGATCACTTTGCCCCCCAGCGAAGTAACTGACCAATATCTTATATTAAGAGCTATCCAAACATGCAATGTGCTTTGTTGTCAGAAATACCTGAATACAGCCAGGAAAGCATTGAAGTCAAACTTTCTGAAGTGTATCAACCCCGTAAGCACATTAAAGAATACACCATCCTATTTTTGTAAGGGTGTAGAATATCAAAATGTTGACATACAAAGTAAATAATGTGTTATCAGAAGGTGGAATAACAATCTCATCTTATACAGTGTATGTTGTCACAATTAATAAAACACCCCAAATGCTGCATGTCAATGCCTTGAGGTTAACAGAGGGGGCTATATATTGATAATGATATAGAGAACATCAGGGTATCATGCCAGGCACATAAGTGGTGCTATTTGGTGCTGATTGTCTAAAGTAAGTAACAAGGGGCACTGTAGACTCATAATGTTCTGCAGACACTATATAACCCCACTGGAATGTTGTTTTATCTTCTACCTGAGGTACCCTTGTTCCTGCATTAGATGAGAAAGATCAGAAACCTGTGATAATAATGATACGTACTGTCCAGCCTCCACCATCCAGTTCCTGCTCACAGTACACCTGCATTAGGGTGTTTCCATCAGGTAAGATTGTGTAGACGCCTGATGTGTGGAAACCATGGTTCAAGGCATCCAGACAGCTAGTGAACACTTCTACTCAATGGAAATTTTACATTACATTAGTTTATGGGGGGGGCATCCCCGCTAACAAGAAGAAACATTATTTCATGTCAAAATAACGTTTTAAATGTTATAATTATGATGCTATGCTGTAGTAGGGAGCCTTATAATTACCACGGGTCAGATTTTTCAAAAGTGTACATATTGGTGGCAGTCAGGAAAAATCTGGTAACCTCAAGTAATCTTAAAATAGGTTTCATACATTGAAAGACCAGTACTTTGGGTCGAAGAAAACCTTCATCGGAACGGTTTATTCCAAGGTGTGTAGTTGTTATTATCTGGCATGTGCACCATTGAATAAAACTGTAAAAATGTAACAACATTGTTTCAATGTCTGAAATACACCACAATAACTTCTAATTACATACACAGTTAGCCATGGTATGTATGATCATGCATGCCAGGCTTGGTCATCACCATCCAAAAACTGTTCATTTTGAGGGTCGACATACTTGGCAAAATTCTCGAAAATGTTGAAACCATTAACCAACATTACCAACTTTACTCTAGATTGCTCAAAAGTGTCCTGTTCATCATTAAACTCACTAAGTATTATCTTGAATATGTATTCTTTATATATCATGTATTGTTTTGCATGTCAACAGATCCATCCTCTCATTGTAATAGTGTAAAACAGACCTTAAAAAGCATATAAAACTGTTGGACCTTACAGTATTGGCAACATTTTTATCACTGTGATGCATATTTATATGATATTGGCAAAATTACTATTTGGGGTGTTAAAAGTACCATAGGGGTATGTTGTGTTGAGATTTGTAGATGCTGAATTAAGTAGAAGTTCTACCTAGAAAACTGTCGGACCTTACCATTAATGATGTAAGGTCCAACAGTTTAATAATTGTTCCAAAATCACTCTTTTGGGTCTAGGCATAAGTCAATCCTCATAAGTTTTCCCCCACTTGTACTACACATATGTCTCTCAGGATTACATGTGAAATTGATATTGGTTGGCTATTACTAGTAGGTTATTTGAGGCTGCAAAAATTAAAACTGTCGGGCCTTACACGAGTGCATTTTAGATATGAAGGGCAACAGTTTAAAAAGTCTGAGAAATATCTGAGTAAAACCTTTTGATTTACTGAGGTAACACCTATACCTAATGAAATATGCTGATTAAGAAGGGTTATGAGGGTCTTAGTTCATAGTGGGGACATATGAAAAATGTCAAATAAGGCTGGAATCAATTTTTAAGGGTATTTTAGGGGGTCAGAAATCCAAAAATATTCGTCGGACAGATAAAAATCTACATTTTTCTGAAAGCCTAGGGTGTTTCCTCATACATGACATCAGTGAAAGAATTACTGTGGCAGTTATTCTTATTCTACAACTGTTTGAAGTCAAGAACACCCCAAAACACCCAATTGGTACATGTTTGGAAATTCTGACCCATATATATAGGCAAACGTTATAACGTTATAAAAAGTGATAAAATGCTGTATAACGGCATTTTTTCACTGGGATTTTTCACAACATAGAACTACAGCTGACACAGGTCCCAGATTGGTTTATCAGAATTTGCAGTTGTGATAAGAAGTAAGTATCCATATTATAGCATTGTATATCATAATTATAATAATGTATTTACAGGGCATGGTATGAGTGAGGAGGATATCATCTCTCTGTGTTTTAAAGTATTGAATTACACTGTCTTATCTTGAAATGTAAGTCTATTATATGTACTATACAGCTAAATCAATATAAGTAATATTCTGCAAAGTTCTACTTCATACCTGGTTTGAAATATCTTTCCTCATAGGGACATAGCCTGTCTGTGTTTCCTTCAGTGACCGTAAACTGTCGTGCAATGTTTGGTGAAGTTCCTGCCCACTCTGTCCACTGCCAGTCTGGTAAATACAGTACAGTTTTAGTAATCCATAGTATCACACAATACATATATCATACATGACTGCAGATGATCAGCCTGGGGACTGCACTGAGCCAAGTAACCTGGGTGATCCTACTAACAACATCGCCAGTGAATAGGCATTTATTATAACAAAGATTTTGATTGCTTAACATGTCACTTTCTACAAGTTCAAGTCATGTGCATTATAGAAAAATAATCTTTATGGAATTACCATGGCAAACATATTTTTTTCTGGTGTTTAAGTCATTTGCAGTTATTTGATTATTGTTTTAATGCTGAAGTCCATGCAATATGTTAACTGTCAGTAAACTGATTACTTTGATGGTTGCATTTTAGATTCACAGAAATGCAATCCGCCTCTCCTGTCTTTGTCCTTGCAGCACAAATCTTATTTCTGGATACTGCCATTTTACGTCTAATTACCTGTGAATGAAAAAGAAACCTGGTATGAAATTTGACCCGACCAGTGAATAACTAATACCAAAATAGATTGAAAAATTAGATTTATCAAAATTAACCTAAAGAGGTTTCCCTTTCTAGTGTAACATTGGTTCTAGGAGGAATTTTGGAGGTCTGTTTTCAGTTTTGAGGGATTGATATAAGTCCCAAAATGTTCAATTTATGGCAGCAGAATGGTTTCCATGGCAAATATATAAGTGGCATATGTGCAAATCTGCCATAGAAAACCTTCCATTACAAAAATAGAGTTTTAGCATGGAAAACCATTGTATTCCCCATAAAGAATGTACCCTATAGCATTAATTTGTTGGTCTATTTTTCACCATCTTTCCCATCTGATGCCCCCTGGTGGCCAAAGCCAGAACCCCCCCCCCCCACCCCCCAAAAAAAAGGCTGGTTTTCAGGACGGGTCACAAATCATGATGTTCCCCTCATAAATAATTTCAATACAAAAATTATATAGAATTATATGTCCATGGGGAAATTACAATATCTTTTCAAAAATGGGGGATATTTCAGAGATGATTTTCTAGATGATGGTCCCGGCCATGTGTTACCAAAATCTAATTGATCAAAGCTGAAAGTCTATGACCGGTTGCATTATATGACCAGGTGTAATCTATGATGGGCATGAGAGAAAACGGCCTATTCAGGGCAGATGTACAGAGACATGACCAGAAAAGATTAGTGGGTGTATAAAGACTTCATAAAACTAATTGTATCTTTATTCTTTTATGATGATATCTCTATTTTAACACCCATAACATATAGTATAGGGTGTTCAGGCTATTTTTATCAGGCAGAAAAAAAGTCGTTTAAAGCCTCAGTATCCCTACACTCTGGTCCGCCTTTATGCTCCTATAGCTTGCTAATTATCTTAATAAGACACACCTACATGCAGTGGAATCCGCCTACAAGTCACTACAGTTCCCATTAGGCAAAATGCAGTGATCCAGGGCCCTCTGGGGCAGCTATGTAGGGCTGCCACTACTTCATACCCACCTGTTGAAATTATGTGCTAAATATAGAAGTCATAGGCGCTCCCCAATAGGGAGTGGTCATTATTTAACAAAAGTGGGGGGGGTGGTTGATTTTCAGGTGAGTGTGCTAAAATTTATCCCCCCCCCCCACGGGACGGGTTGTAAATTTTCTGCCGCCCCCCCCTCCCTCGAGACGGGTCGGAATTCCCCCCCCCCCCCACTCTTTGAACTATTTATGATCTCCCCCTTCTAGAGGGGTTAAAACAATCTCTCCCCCCGTGTGCCTCCTGTTGTAAAATGAACACCCCTAATGGTTGGCAGTATACTGATGACCCCCCTCCCCCAAGCCCACCACCTGCATGCAAACGGAGTAGTCAAGAGTGTAGGTCCTGAATCGGGGGTGGGCACTCCCTATATGATCTATAGTAACTATGTGCGTACACAAAATCCCGGGAAACGGGTCCTAATGCTGGGTCCAGCCAGACCTGCTAATGGGGCCCATTTTGGGGCAAAAGGGGTATGTTTCTAATCCAAGAATATCCCACCAAAAAGTCCTGTAAAATGGGGTGTAGTTTCCTTGTCCAATTTAAGCCAGTTTAGAGTGCCAAAGGGAGTCGATTTTGGCCAACTAATGGTGGTGTGGCACTAAAAGGTGGCTGATTTTTTCACATTGTAGGGGGTTATCCTGCCAAAAGGGGCGTGTTTTGGTGGATTTTTGTCCCGGTAAAAGGGGTCCAAATTTATTGTGATGTACGCAGAAGGTATCCATAAATGTGAGAATGTCCCCCTGGGGCCCTGAAACGTGCAGAGGAGGTGTGCCACTGTTTACATGGAAGTCAACCTAAGCCCTGCACACCCGGGGAGAAGCACTCCCTATACCTTCACAGCCAAAAATCTTCCAGATTCGGCCACACACAT
The DNA here is from genome assembly GCA_947462335.1 of Harmothoe impar. Classification (NCBI taxonomy): domain Eukaryota; kingdom Metazoa; phylum Annelida; class Polychaeta; order Phyllodocida; family Polynoidae; genus Harmothoe; species Harmothoe impar. Next base: position 43,161,845 of record OX381718.1, on the reverse strand, counting down.
AATTACCCCTGCCCACCCTCACACACCTCTGCCCTCTTTTAACCCTTTAAAGCCCCAGCACCCCTATATATAGGGCTGAGTACCTGTCCCGGCTCCACTCTGACTGCCGCTGGAGGGTACCGAGATCTGAGCCTTTAAGAGCCGCATTGTCCGGCCCTGTGATCTATCAGTCACACTCTTGACCAAGGGTCTATTACAGCGTGGAGGTAGGCATTGTAGTCATAGCTATAATAACATGTTTGAATGGGCAATCCATATGCCCTTGTGCCCTTATAAGGTACATAGTGTTGGAGGTAGACAAAGGGGGAGGGCACAAGGGTGTCACGACAATGCCCTCTAGTGTTGTCCAAACATGTCCAAACACGAGGATACTGGGGCTTTAACATGGTTAAATTGATGTTTCTTTGCAAAAAGTAAGGTGTTCCGACCGGACGAGAGGGTCCTGTCTGAGCCTATATGACTACAGCTGTGGATTGGTCCCAAAATAGCCCTCCCCTGTTGTAGTGTAAGTGGTGGGGATCCTGGTTAGTAGAGGGTGCCTTACATGGGGAATGTACTACTTCTCAGCAAAGCTGGATCCACATATCTGTAAATCCGGTGGCTATTTCTTTTTCTATCACTTTGGGATTTAGACAGTAAATAGTTAACATAAATGGGGTTTTAATGTATATACGTACACATTTAAGCTCCCCTATTTAAAAGGTGATTCTATGTTTTTTAGAACATTTTGTGCTGTAGATCTAGGTCTGGCAGTCCGATTACAATGTTGGATATCTCTAAATGTAGATCTATACCATGCCATTACAATGTGATCATTTCTAAATTGACAACCCAAATAGCCTCTACCGGAAATCCATTCTAGTGCAGAGTGTTTCTAGAGAGTTTTCATTTACTACTGTCATTATGTGGGCCTGCATAGGCAGCACACACTCCCTAGTTCCTATTTACTCCTTCATATAAAACTACTAGCAGAACTGCACAAATCCTTGCAGAAATTACATATTATTCAGACTTGTTTTTATTTGGGTTAAATAGACATTAAATAGTGATTACTCTGAAGTGAATGGCTAATTGCTGAATGTCTGTGCGGTAGCAGGGCGGCGTGAACGGCCTACATATAGAAGTCCTTCTCTTTTTTAGGTCATAGACGTCACTCTATAAGTAGCGTCCAATTAAAACACCTGCATTGCCGAAAGTATGAAGAAATAATGACAGCCATTCACTTTGATTTATGCATTACATATCGTAGAACTTATTATTCTTAATCTATGTACATAATGTCCTATAATTATGAGCAGTATATTCATAGATTGCACCCGATCATAGAGTGCACCTGATCATATATTGCACCCGGTCATGGACTTTGAACTTGGATTGATTTATTGAGACATGGCCTCCCCAGTCTTTTTCAAGTTCTCTACTAAAGCAAAATATCCTCTGAGCATCCACTTCAGGCTATACATATGTTATCATAAATCATTATTGTCCCTTGGCAGACAAAGTACCACCAACAAAGAAGCTAGTGCCCCCATAAGGTGTAGTGTAGCCCCTGAAAGGCCTAAGCCTAATGGCCTTTTTTTGGATGTTAATTATAGAGTGTATCACCCCGGTGATGCATGTATAATCAAGAGGTGGGCGTGGCAGTTTTCTCCAGTCGTTCGCGAGCCGTGGTTCCCCGTTCCCCCTGGAGGTGGCGCGCTGTACGCCTCTGGCCATAGTACGGCCGCTGGCCGTAAGATGGCGCCCCGGGCCGTTGCCGTAGATACTTCTTTCTGTTGTTATGACGCTACATAAGGCCACATAGCCGTAACGGCCGTCAGTCGCCCACCTCCAGCCGTAGAGGACACACCCCCTGTGCTGTCTCTACCTGTATTTTAAACGGATTTGGAAGGAATTTGAAGAATTTGAAGAATTTGTTGAAGAATCCGAGGGAAGAAGAGACTCGAGACAAGATGGGGAAGAAGAAATTTCCTAAGAAGACCCCGAGGGCGGTTACTACTGAACGAGGGGCCGAGGGCTTTTCCAGGGCTGGTGGATGCCAGTCCTCTCCAATAATTTCAAGGAGGAGGGGAGGCCCGGCCCTTGACCAGACGAATGAGGGGGCAGCAGGGACGAGGGCGAATCACTCGAGGGCGACCCTCGAGATGGATCAACGCATGGCGAGGGTGGAGGCTGGATTTCACCAGCTAACCTCGGTACTGGGCGCCGTCCAAGCATCAGTTGACAGATTGAACCACGACAGGTCGACCAGCGGCAGGGGCAGGCGTCGGCAGCGTTCTCCTCGCAGAGACTCGAGCAGCTCGTCCTATGAGGCTTCAAGATCCCGCTCGCGGTCACCCAGGCGCAGAGGTAATCACCCCTACCAACATGCTAACTTTATTGATCGCCACACTAAGATAGACTCATTTGAGGCCTTGTTGTTGGTCAATATTAGAACTATTAAATTAGTTGCAGAGCAGGGTAATGACATTACTGGCCTGTTGCGCCACTGTGATATGTTATGTGACAAAAGTATGACTAAAGTATATAAGCTTTCAGCCCTAGTAGCCTATGACCAGTCTGTTAGGTTAAGGGCAGATGTGGGAGGGCCTGAAATTTTCGGAGAGGTGGACAATGCTGACGCACTCCGCTATTTCGCCTATGATTCTACTGTAGTAGCACCCAGGTAGAAAAAGATCATGATAATTATCATGATTTATCATGTTGAAAAAAACATAGTTATTTCGCGGAAATCATGATTTTTAAAACATGATATATCATGATAAATAGCATGATTTAACATGTTTAGTATCATAATAAACCATAATTTTAGATGATTTGCAATAGGAAATGTATTATGATACATCATGATTTATAACGATTTAATCATGATTTATCATACTTTATCATAATGTTTATCATAATTTAATCATGATATGTATCATGATAAATCATGTTTTAGAAATCATGATTTCCGTGAAAAAACTATGATTAATTTAAAATGATATTTATCATGATTTATCATGATTAATTATGCTTTATCATGATATATATCATGAATTTGATCATACTAATTATCATGATTTCTTATGTTCTGATTTATCATGATTAACTGTGGTAGGAGAAAACATGCTTTATCATGATTTTTCCTCTCAGGAGGTAAGATCATAGTAAAGTATGATTAATCATGATTAATCATGGTAGGAGAAAACATGATTTATCATGATTTCCCTCCCAGGTGGTAATATCATGATATATCATAATAAATCATGGAAAGAGAAACCATGATTAATCATGATTTCTTATTCTAGGAGGTGAAATTGTAGTAAAGTATGATTTGTCATGATTAACCATGGTAGGAGAAAACATGTTTTATCATGATTTTTCCTCTCAGGAGGTAAGATCATAGTAAATTATGATTAATCATGATTAATCATGGTAGGAGAAAACATGATTTACCATGATTTCCCTCCCAGGAGGTAATATCATGATAAAGTATGATATATCATGATAAATTATGGTTGGAGAAACCATGATTAATCATGATTTCTCATTCTAGGAGGTGAAATTGTAGTAAAGTATGATTTATCATGATTAATCATGGTAGGAGAAAACATGCGTTATCATGATTTATCGTCTCAGCAGGTAAGATCATAGTAAAGTATGATTAAACATGATAAATCATGGTAGGGTAAAACATAATTTATCATGATTTCTCATTCTAGTAGGTGAAATTGTAGTAAAGTATGATTTATCATGATTAATCATGGTAGGAGAAAACATGCTTTTTCATGATTTTTCGTCTCAGCAGGTAAGATCATAGTAAAGTATGATTAATCATGATTAATCATGGTAGAAGAAAACATGATTAATCACGATTTATCATGATAAATCATAATATATCATGGTTCAACATGATAAATTATGATATTTATCATGATATTTTTCTACCTGGGCAGAGAGCAAGAAATCCTCCAGGTCAGTAGCAGGAGGTGGTTCTTCTAAACCAAAAAGGTCTTGTTATGCATTCAATAGAGCTGAGGGCTGCAAAGATTCGCCTTGTAAGTACTACCACAAGTGTATGTTTTGTGGCTCGACCTCGCATGGCTCCAGCACCTGCTCTAACACAAAGCAAGCCAAATAGATTATTAGTGAGGGGAGCGGCAGTTGTACCGGTCTTCTAAATATAAATGCTGTCCCTTTCTCTCCTGCTCCAGTGGGTGAGATGCTGGCATGTCCTAGCTCTCCGACGCCTCCCCCTATGGGTGATAGGCTGTCGTGTTTTAATGTAATTCAAAACAACCCTAATAATAATATAGACCGGTTAATATGTGATCCTGTTGTTACTGACCAACCACTGTACTACCTAGACGGGGTGGGAGATATGCCTACCATTCCGGTATATACTAAATGTGTAAGTGGCTCATGTACTTGTGATCACTATATAGGTGGGAATATTTCCCAATTGCGACCTTGTCCTTTCGCTAGCTTTATATCAGGTTGTGCTAATGTCTTTACACACCAGCCCCATAAGGCCAAATATATTTGGGAAGGGGTTCTGCAAGGTTTTAAAATAGTTGACGACACTTGTGATACTTCTTATACATGTAGTAACTACAGCTCTATCCTGGAGCCTGCCTTCCACCAAGAAATGTGTACTCTGATCACTGAGGAACTTGCCGACGGTCTGATTTCAAAAGTCTCGTCCAGGCCTCAGTGTGTTCATGCTATGGGGGGAGTTCCAAAGTCCAATGGCAAGCTAAGACCCATCACCGACTGTTCCATGCCTGATGAGATCTCAATTAATAATTATATGAAAGAGACCTTTATACCTTTTACTTACAAATCTGTTAATAATGTAGTAGAGGTATTAAACAAGGGAGACTGGATGGCTGTGGTGGATCTTAAGTCAGCTTTTAGGACGGTAAATGTATTTGCCCCACATGTTAAATTTCAGGGTTTTGCTTGGGATATGGGGGCTGGCCTAGAATGGTATCAGAGCAACCGTTTGTGCTTTGGATTGAGATGTGCTCCCTCAATTTTCGACGCGTTGTCGAATTTTTTAGTCCTTATTGCTAAGGGTTATGGTGTGGAAAGACTGGTAAACTACCTTGATGATTTTATTGTTATTGCCGACACTGAATCTGAATGTTTAAGGCAAAGAGATGTTTTGATAGAGGTAATGGAGTTTTTAGGCTTCGCTGTATCACTAGATAAGGTTACCGCCCCCAGCCGCGTCACAACCTTCCTGGGTATCACTATTGATTCAGGAGCTATGCAGTTAACCCTCCCTAAAGAAAAAATTGTTAAATTGAAAGATATCTTAACTGATTGTCTTAATACTAAGAGAGCATCGAAAGAGGCTCTGCAGCAAGTAGGAGGCTTAATGTCTTTCTGTTCACAAATTGTAAGGGGGGGGGCGTACTTTTAGTAGGAGGTTGTTTGACCTATGTGCTAAGTGCAGGCAAGGCGGTACCATTGCTCTTAATAGAGAGACTATACTAGACTTGGAATGGTGGCTCCAGTTTTGTGAAATTTTCAACTGTAGAAGTATAATACGTAAACCCCTATATGATATCCCGTTGGTTTCTGACGCTTCTAAGAGAGGTTTCGGCGCGTGGATGGGTGGTGACTATTTCTATGGGTTTTGGAAGCCGAGCAGGCCTGATGTTAAGGGTATTGCTTCGGCTCACAGAGAGTTCTCGCCAAGAATGGATAATATTAAAGTACATGAAGACAATATAAATATGTATGAACTCTGGCCGGTCTTAGTGGGGTTGAAGCGTTGGTGTCATTTGTACCAAAATTCTAGGCTTCACATAATAACAGACAACATGCAGGTACTTGCTATGATAAATACCGGTACGAGTAAAAATAAGTTGTGTATGGAATGGCTTAGAGAATTATTCTGGCTATGTTTTACTAATAATATTGACCTATTCGCCACATATATAAGGTCTGAAGATAATGTTCTGGCTGACCAATTGTCACGCTTAGACTATAAGGGTTATGATATTAAATGTATAGAAACCTTGCGTCTGAATAACATGTTAAATGTGTGTTGCAGTGAATAGTCTTCAATGTCTGATGGACCAGCAGAGGAGGTTGGCGGAGAGTGCTCAGGCCAGAGCCACTAGGGTAGCAAGACAAACCCAGCTGAGAAGGTACAATAAATTTTGTAAAAAGTATAATTTAATATCTTTCCCTTGCAGTGCCTCTCAAGCTGGGACTTATGCTACCTATCTATCTAAATGGCTGGCTCCTGTCTCTGTCCGCAATTACCTGTCCGCTGTCTGGTACCATCAAAAAATGTCCGGTTATCCAGATTAAAGTCATAGTTTTGTATTAAAACAGACTTTGAATGGAATCGAGAGAGGTCATATTTCTGTATGTGATACTTCACGGTACCCCCTCACGGCAACTGATTTATTGGCTATGTTTGAATTTTTGGATCCCTCTGACCCCATTGATTACGCCTTTAGACTTGGTGCTACCTTGTGCTTCAGAGGCCTTCTGCGTCAGTGCCATGTAACAGATTCACCTCATACTATTAGAGCCAAGGATGTCTCTGTGTACCCAGAGTATATCTCCATCAAAATTGTTTCATCAAAAACTGATCAATTCTGTAAAAAACCCTTTACTGTATTTTTACAGAGAATTCCTGGGTCACTTCTATGCCCAGCCTCCCAGTTGGTGGAAATTTTAGGGGCGTCAAATGGTAATGACCCCCTTGTTAGGGTCCTTTTTGGAGATTTTTCCTCTCCACTAACCTACCCATGTTTTAATAACAGACTAAAAAGTTTAGCTGCTCTAACTGGTTTGCCTGTGGTTGGTTAATTATAACTCTGATATTTGAACAGCTTTTTTCCCAATGAGATCACTGTAGTGGGTTTACCATCATGTCCCCTGGTAGATGTAGTGTACAACCAACTGATCCCGAATACAACCAGTTTAAAGGTTGATTCCACTGTAGCCGGTTTCTTCATGATGGAAAACCTCCGTGGAGGTGTAGAGTATAAATTTGCAGTAAAACCTCTTGACTGGATGAAAAATCGGAAATATCTACTATAGTACAAACTTCGGATTTTCCAACCGGCCCCGGCCAGGGCTGCATTTGGGAAGAGATTGTCTCCAGTGGAATCTACTCCTTAGTTTACCATTCTCTAAACTATTCAAGATTGATTTACCCTAGCCTTAACAACAGGGATTGAGCCATGTCTTGAGTTGGAAGGTGCATTCTTTAGGTTTGATAAATAGACAAAGGTGCACGAGTTTTTGGTCTTTTGGTGGGTTATTTCACGCATTGACCCTCGGGCCGTATTTCACGAGGCCATAGGCCGAGTGAAATGTGGCCCGAGGGTCAATAAGTGAAATAACCCACCAACAGACCAAAAACGAGTATGCCTTTGTGTTTATTTTTTATCTTTTTCGATTCAAATTAAATCATTAGGGTCCATAGGGGGGTTGAGGGGTTAAAATGGCTTCTTTCTACGCTTTCAAATGTGAACAAACCGCCGTTTTGATGACGTCACAGGGCCGTGAAATACGGCCATGGGTTATTTCACGGGGGGTGTTAAATACGGTACTCCTTGGTTAAATCAATGAAGCTGCCGTATTTCATAAAAAATAAATACTGATACATCGAAATAAATGTATATACATCTATGCCTAGCACGAGCGCATTGCCCTAATCCCACTAGGATCTCTTGATGTGTTATGAGGCAAAATCCAACAGGAAATCAGATAAAGACCCTTTTATTTTTGTTTTACTCGGGGAAATTCCTAAAGGGAATCTTCAATTTATACTCCTTTGTAACGTTTTACCAATTTGTGAAACTCTTATGTTTTGAATGTTTGTACAGAAACGACCTGCTTTGGAAAACACCAATTTGACCTGTTGAACTATTGCTTTTTAATAAAATTAATTTTGGCACTATATGAAGCTCACCTATTGTGTTCCTATTGGCATTGTTCTACTATGACAACACATATTTCATATGCAGTACCTGTTGCCCAATTCGGCCAACATTTCCAAATTGAAATAGGAATTGTACGTTCACAAATTAGCCAAATGTTACATTGTGTAAATGAACCAGGTACAATATTGTAAACTGATTGCTTGAACCAGATTGGTACTTTTACTCACTTTAGCTATCTTGAGGGCCTGCTCATCCTGATCAGATTGTACAAGACAGGGCCGGGTGTGGTTCCCTCCTAACGTGCTGCATGTTGTGTGGAACTCCTCACTGAGTAGCACCATCATGCAGGCATCCATGGTAGCTCCATGTCCTCCACTGCTGCATAATGCCAACACCAACACCTGCAGAATGAAGATCGACCACATAGCTGGCCTCTTATTCTGCTATATGATATTTGTATAATAGCAGATCTATACCAGTGAATCTCTTTATGAATGAGATGAAACCAAATAGACCATAGAACAAAGGGAAGCAAAAGGGGCTTCCCTTATGGACACTGGTGCAAAACAAGTTGTTGATGAACCCGCAGTACTTTGTCCATGGTAACCTGTGTTACTTAGTCATGAAGCTCCTGTGACAGCCTTGGCACCTACACATCATGTAGATCTATATGGTAGCTCACAGAAATTCTGACATGTTTGGTGGTGTAGTTGGAGATTCAGGTGTTGGATATTTTATGGTTCAGGTATAATAGTGGTGTTCGCAACAGGTTATTTATTCATGGTGAGTGCAATCTTCCAGCACATCACTCTTTCATTGGTACCGGCACTACATCTCTCTGTGCCAAAAAGTGGTTGATCACTTCCCAGTATGATAAATTCCCTTACACAACTATAAGAATTGATTTAAATATTCAAAAAAATGTGTGAAGAGCAAATATAAGAAAAATTACAGAAGTATCAGTCATGTTTTTATTGTCAGAAGTTGACACATTCCTGGGAACTTTTCTTTGTGTAAGGGGCCTACAGCGTGTGATGAGGATAGGAGATCAGCAAAGTAGTGTTGTTCTCTCCCCTTCTTCCCTAAAACAGCTCCTGTAGTCCAACCCATTTCGGCAGAGTCTTAGTTGACGTTTTGCTGGGAGAGCATGGTGAGCTGTGGTGTGTGGTGGTGCAGAGTAAATATATAATCCTCTCCCCCTTCGTAAACATCACACCATACTGTAAGTAATTCATAATGTCTACGACAATCACCTATCTGTCTAGTTTTGGATATTATTGCCTGCATGCAGATACCAAAGTGATATTTAGCACAACAGAATCATGTCCGCCGTAAGGTGTAGCTCTATATAAAAGGCATCAGGTCCTCATTATAAAACAAGTCTACTTCAGGGTCTAATCAGACACACAGATCAAGTTGTTTTGTACGCACACCCCTTCATTGATTTGAAAGCGGAACGCTCCAATTTTAATGCAATATTTGAACTTAGGGCATAGGGTGAAAATTATTTACAATTTTAAATGGCGACAGTGTCCAACTTAAAGTGTATGTCAGATTCATGGTGAATCTACCCTATGTCACATGTATATACATTATAGCTGACTGGCGTTGGATAACATGGTTAAAAGTTCAAATACTGGTGCTTTGAAATTTACACAAGCCTTCAGGGCATCCTTTAGAATCTCATCGCAAATCAATGAAACAGAATTTGGTGTATAACATTTGAATTGACAAGCACTTTATTATAAAAAGGAGTAGGATCATATTGTAGGCTAGCAGAGTAGCATGCAGAAATCAACATAAAAAAGCAACATGTGCATCATAAATGTGACCGTAATTTGTTTTATGGGTAGCCTACCAACAATCCAGTTTTCTCATTTTATGTTATGTTATTGTATTTAGTCTTGGTATCTTGTATACATGTTTTAATGTTGGTCATTCGTATCATTGTACTGTATTTGACCTGTAATTGCATTTATGCATTCAGTATAAACTAATGATTGAATGTAACTCGATATTGGTAATATGAAATAACAAAACGGAATACATAGAGATTGTCTGTAATCACTGTTTTAATTGTGGAAGACAATAAACATTTTCAAACCAAAAAAAAATCTGACATCAAGATCAAATATAGGCTAAACCTTAGGAATTAAAGTAGGTAGAAACTCAAGTCTGGTGATTACACTATTAAGTGTTGTTTATTTCTAAGAAAATTAATCGTTCTTTTGAACCCTCATTCATTAGGTTAAATCCTATTCAATTTTAAGCTGAATATTTCCGCCTAAAATTGATTTATTTTCCTCAGTCAGGTTTTCCTCTTCACCATGATAGCAGTATTGGAGAGAGGCTGATGAAACCCTTTCCATCTATACCAGACAACACCATGTGACTGCCAATCATATTGTCCATTCAGATTAACATTGAAACACCTGCCGTACCACCAAGCGGCCTCGTATGCCTGGGCACAGCCAATACTGGCCCCCTGGCCCTTGGTTGAGAATGTTAACCCATCATGAACGACCATGGAGTCCCCTGCAATGAAAAAGAAATGATATCGACATGGAGTATTCAGTAAATACTGTCTATTTAGATATAAATAGTGTTCTGCACTATCGCGATGATGCACTAGGTGCTCTTTAATTTGGTGGGGCTGTTACCTTCCACTTATTCAAGGTCCTGTTTTAGTGTTTCTACGATTCAGGACCCCACTCCTCACGTAAACGATCCCAAACTATCATTCAGCACCCAAATGCTATCATCCAAAAAGAAAGGATGATCTTATACGAAGTGGATAAATCATAGAAACTTGAGAAAGTATCTTAATGGTATGTTGAAAGGAAATTTGCATCGTTCTGTATACTCATATACAGCAAAATTAGTAAATGTTGATAAACCAAAGAAGGATCTTAATAAATAGATAAGAATTTAATGTTGAACTACCCAAGAAGCTGCACTACCACTAACCTGCAGTACCGGAGTGTTGCCTAATGTGAAGGAGGTAGCTCTCAGATTCGTTTCCAACCCAGAATTCGGAATAATCAGCATAAGCAGTTTCGCCATCTGCGATCCCAAGATGAAACTTGACCTTCTGGCCACGGTTCTTAGTGAGGATATGTAGGTTGTCATTGCCAAGCCAGTACTCTCCTTCAGGATCTCCAAACCCTGCCTTATACTCGGCCCAGCCTCTGAAGAAGTCAACTTGGCCATTCAGCCTTCTCTGGAATACCTACATATGTAAAGAAAAGTGCATGAAACCCCTCCCATTCTGCACAAAATGTAATTCAATGTTGAATATACATTGAATCGACATTGACAACCATTTATCAATGTTGATTCTATGTTGTGTACTCACTGGGTTGTATCTCCTCTGGAATATAATCACATTGAAATTATAACATGAGAAGTAGAAGTTAAACACCCCCAGCTAAAGAGCTGATCTAGAACCTTCAGGGAATCATATTAAAGTGTATGAAATAGCTATGGGACCAAATTTTGAATTTATATTTTGTTGGATTCAATCATTAATTTCACAAAATGAATATAGAAATTAACTTTAAAGTGTACAATCCTGTTTCTTGGCAGGTTGGGCTGTGGCCTGCATCACACGTACACCACACGTGTGAAACAGGCCACTCAATTAATTGATGTATTATAAACTTCTATATATAATGTGAAAGATTAACAACCTACGAATCAACATGATTCATTTTAGGTCAAATTGATTCAACTGTATGTTTTCGGGGACTTGGATAGCATTCAAAAGATCTATTTATCAATGTTTTTCATGTGACTAAAGATAACTGTGTATTCCTTCAATTAAGCTCACTTAAATAACCTGTAAGCTAATGTGGCTATAAGAAAGGTGGGTAACCAGCCACTAAAATTTCAGAAGAAAAAAAAGTAGTCCGACTCTTGTAAGGGCCCGGCTCTACATGGCTAACCAAGGACTTCCCAGTGGGCACAAAATTTAGATCAACATTGAATCAACGTTGAATCAACATTGAATCAATATTGACAACCAGTTATCAACGTTGATCCAATGTTTTGTGCCCACTGGGTTAGGCCTGTAACATACAACCAGTCAGCAACCATCTATGGCCGCAGTGGAAGAAAAGGCGTGTGTAGGCCATAATGATTGTAGGTATATGTTTGAAGTATGCCATAAAAACTCATGAGCCTTATTTTGTTTAAGCGTTTTTATACTTTAACCAGATCCATGCTACCTGGTCATAGACGCCAGACGGTCATAGCTGGGTGCTGGTCAAAGATGGTTGCCGTTCATAGAATTATTAGTAAGACATGCCCTAGGCTACTGTAATAATTCCAGGATAAATAAAATAAATTTCAATTTCAACTTCAGTTACAACTTGTATCCACTTGGTGAGACAGCCTGGATTTATATGAAACCTACCGTCCAGCCTCCACCATCAATTTCCTGATCGCAGCGAACCCGCATTATTGTGTTTCCATCAGGTAAGATCATGTAGACTCCTGATTCATGTTCACCAAGGTTGTAGGCTTCTAGGCAGTCAGTGTACACTTAAATCAAATCAACCCTATGTTACATTTTTCTAAATTATATTCTTATTGAAATAATTAATATATTTAAAATAACTAAAGCAGAAATGCTGTAGGAACTGCCTATTCATAGCTGCTTCTGATGTTGCCAAATCCAATTTATTAATCATGTGCTCACAAAAGAGCATGGAAGTAGACTATGTATCCAATTATAAGATATTGAGGGCATAACCCATTTCTCCCCAAGTATAATTATATAGCCTAAGTTAAGGCCACTAAAAAAAGAATGGCTTCTCATCACCGCACGCATCATAGAAATCAAGTTTTTGAGGAAAACTTTCAATAGAAAATATGATAAAAATGGACAAATAATGGCATATTTGGTATCAAATTAAAGCTGATACCGCCAGTAATGCAGTAGGATAGAAAAAAACATCCATTTCCCCACTTTCAAAGATCAATAAATCCAGAATTACCAAAATGTCAATCTTGGTCATGAAAAACACATCTTATCCTATACAGTCATTTTAACCCGCGAGTTTAAAAAAGCCTCCCTCATCATATTTCTGAGTCCTTGGTGAACAGAAACAACTTTTTTTTTGAGTGGCCTAAGAATGATTTCAAGAAATCAACCTAGACTGACCTGGGAGTCTTTCCTCGTAGGGACAGGTGTAGCTGGTGGTTCCCTCAGTTAGGACAATATTCCGTACAACGGTGTCAGATCTTGTCCTCCAATCAGCCCACTGCCAGTCTATTCAAAAATGCAACAATTGTCAATATCTTCACTATCTAAGATAGCAAGTAGTCAGATAAGGTCAAGGCAAATAACTGAAATGACTATGGAAACACTTGTGAAAGAGGTATCATCTTTTATCATGCCGCTTCATATGAATTATCAAGGTAGTTTTTGGAAATGCCCTCTCCCCCTCCCTTTAACCATAAGGTGATTGTGCTGAATAAAGATCATCCTTCACTCTATCAGTTGACCTAAATAAGGATGGCTTGACATGTATTAGCCTTCTATCTGGTATGGTAATAATACAATGCAATAATGGGGTTAAATTAAGCCTTACGACTGTGACAAATTTTATTTGGATTTTTCACCTCAGCATAAAAAGCAATTTGCCCCCATTTCCACTGCACACTAAAGTGAATAATTATGATCATTTTCAGAATCTACCAGACATGATTACTTTCCACAATGCCTTGATCAATTATACCTATCTGGGTTGACTGGTCCTACCATTAAGACAACACACTTCACATCTCATGTTGAATGTGCTCAATAAATGCCAACCAAATATAAGCCATGATTAAAGTTTGTTATTAAGCAACAACATCTTACTTTGCTGTTGGTCGGCTTCCACATCAGCAGAGATACAGTCAGCGTTCATCATCCCCTTACGAGCTGCACAGATGTGGTCAATGGGTATCTGGGGTCCATTTCCAATAATCTGAAAAGAATTAGGGCAGTGATTCTTAATTTTCTGGTGATTTTCGATTTCAGGCTGTGATAGGATGTTGCTAGGTTACTGAAACTAAGGCCACATCTGTGAGGGTGGCTGCAACAATTGGGATTACTGGTGCGGCCGATGCTATCCACACGCCACAGGCGTGTGGATAGACATCGTTATTCCCACCCCCATGGCGTGTGAGTAGTGTCCTTATTCGTAGAGTGTAGGAAAGAGTCAATCTGATTCCCATCAGAAACGTAGGACATCCTGCGAATAGCGGCCACTATTCCCACACCCTCAGTGTGTGAATAAGAACCCTTATCCACACCCTGGATAGGGTGTGAATAAGAGCTCTTATTCACATATACCATACAGTTTGGGTCTGGTATGTGAATAAGAACTCTTATTCACACCCTATCCAGGGTGTGGATAAGGGTTCTTATTCACACACCAGACGCTAACTGTACGTTTGGTGTTGGGTGTGGTGCGCATAACACTTCGTATTGATACCCTATACAGTGTGTGGATTATAGGTGTAATTCACCCTGTCCAGGATGTGGGTGGCTCCCCTCCCCGCCCCACTACATATATATTGTTTGGTCGAAAAGAAAGAACTGCTATGTTTCTGATGGGAATCAGATGAAGTCTTTCCCACACTATACTGGGCGGAGGGAATAAGGACACTATCCACACGCCTGTGGCGTGCGGATAGCGCTTGCCTCCTGGCTTCCCCCTGAAGTCAGTAACATGTCCAGTTTAAAGATTGGAGGTTAATAATTTACGTACTGGAATTGGTAGATGCATGCTTTAACTCTACACAATAAAAGCTTTAATGGTCCTCTCCTGAATATGAAGGTATTTCACTTTCACAGAAATGTTAAGGGATGTTGAGATGTAGATATTTAGACTTACTTTAGCATTCAGTAAAATGTCTGCATCCTGTTGTGAGGTCACGAGGCAGGGTTTGATGTGGTTACTCTCCAACGTGCTGCATGCCTTGTGGAACTCCTCTTTAGGCTGTGTCTCACGACCTTGGGCCAATGTTTTTGTCTCTGACTGGGTGCCAGCTCTGACCGGGTGCCAGCTCTGACCGGGTGCCAGCTCTGACCGGCCTGAATAAAAACGGGTTATTTAGGTCAGATGATGATAAAAATGGACAACCAATGACTAGTTTAGAGCGTTATAACATCCATTAACCTTTTCAGACAAATTCTATCTACATCTGCCCTAAATAACCCGATTTTATTCAGGCCGGTCAGAGCTGGCACCCGGTCAGAGCTGGCACCCGGTCAGAGCTGGCACCCGGTCAGAGACAAAAACATTGGCCAAAGGTCGTGAGACACAGCCTTTAGCTAGTACCTTAAGGCACTTACTCAGCATAGTGCAATGGACATTACTAACACTGATCAAAATTGCCAAGGCTTGAATCATATAATTCAGCCTCATTCCTAGTGACCTGGGCTCTAAATACCAGTGACGGGTTATACACTGTGTTTTCACAGAATAAATATAAGCTGCTTGATGTGTAAGGCTTGTCGGCTTTGTTTAAGGAACAGTCCTGTGTTGTGAGCGACCGGCTTTACGCTTCATATCCATGGTGAGCACTGGTGCATGGGCCACACTGTAAATATATTATTAGCTTCCCTCTTGTTATAGGCTTCCCTGAAATGCTCAATTTATTCTTCAACTACTAACACAGGAAGTAATCTAATAATCATGGACCAATCTCTCAAAGGTCATCCATAAACATGGCTATCGTCAATTGTTATGTATATATGTCAGGCGAAGAATCAAACCCAGTGCAACTCCAGAATTGCCTCTGTTCAATTCCGGAGTTGTAAAAGGTAATTCCTGAATCGCCACGTAATTGGATGACACAGTTTCATAATTCCTACCTTTTCTTATTGTAGCTACAAATACTGACGCAAATCAGTAATATGTATAGGTTAATGTTTACACGTATCATAGTGTTTTAGTGGAATTTGGATACTGAGCCATTTAACTATCATTTCCCTTAGATGCTCATATTTTAAAGACAAATGCTAGTGGATGCTAATGAATCGGAAAACTGTATTTTCACATCATCAATGATTTCCCTTAATATGGTGAATTTTGCAACTTGAGGGAAACTCATTTATACAGATTTTATTTTAAGGACAGAATCATAATAAAACATGTTAGACAACATGATTTTTATATTCGTGAAAACTTAGCTTGGTCAGTTTGGTCAGATGGTACCAACATTAATATGGCTCAACACGTGAGAAGGTACCTTTGTGGGGGATTTTTACTCTTGGTTTTGGCCACTGGGGGGCATCAGAATGGCAAAATGGTGAAAGATATGCCCAAAAATGCTTTAGGGTACTTTTTTTATGGAGAATACAGTGGTCTTCTTAGAATCGCTCCATCTTTAGTGCTAACATTCTATATTTGGAATGTAAATGGAACGTTTTCTATGGGAAATTGGCACATATCACACTTCTTGGTTGCCATGGAAACCATTCCATGGTTTATAAATAGGACATTTTGGTCCTAGTCTCTTGAGAATTCCATCAATAACTCAAAACTGAAAATTGATCTTGAAAATTCCCCCAAGAACCAAATCTACATTAGATATTCACATTTATTTAGCATATCTTTTGGGAAATGTGACATTTTCATCGTTTTTAGTGGTTATTATGGAATACAGTGTGTTTAGAGCTTAATTATAATTTTCAGTTATGAAACATGTTCGAGATGGGATATCTACAAAACTACTAGGAGTATCTTAGCTTATGGTTTCTCATTTTAAAGATCATGACACAAACTTTAATCATCAATTCCCCCCTGAGTAACCCTTTCCATATGCCTTGTCACAATTATTTTGTCGCTCATTTTGGTATATCATTGATGAAATAAATGGGTTGCCATAGCAACATATGTACCAAAAAAGGTACCGATTTTGTGTAGCTTTGGTTGCCATGGTAACCAAACAGAACTTGTACATCATTATCATTCCACACACAACATTTCGTTATTACAGTTTACAGTTTGTTTGTTTTATCGCAATTGATGAAGGGGGGGGGCTGAAATATTGTAGTTTGACGTTTGGTAGGAAACCAGCATTTCCGATGAGCAGAGTTGATAAGAGACAACTAAGTCTCTGTTTATGTATAATAGCTTAAAACAGCTTAAAACAGCTATGTCCCAGTGGGCAAACTTCAGTTGCTTCAATGTGTGTAGCGACATGATATCAACAGTTGATACAGGGTTGTCATTTTGTTGATATTGATGAGGTCATCAACGTTGATCATTCATCAGTGATTCAACATTGATATGGTCATTGTGAATCAACAACAAATAAACATAATAAAATGATTTACATTGACTTGATATTGACTGCTGATGCATAATTTGAGATTCAGTATATTAGATACAGTATTCTTATGTATAATCATTCCTTCAATTTATATATTTTCATAACAACATCCTCCTCCCCCCATTTCTCCAAGATTAAATGCTAATGCTAGCACCATCCAGGGTAGGGGTACATGAATGACCTCTGATGATCATGCTAACCCAGTGGGCACAGAACATTGAATCAACATTGATAAAAGGTCATCAATGTTGATTCCACATTGATTCAACATTGGTTCAACATTGACCAGGATTTTTTGCCCACTGGGAAGAGGCGTTCACATCCATTTCAAACTGATGTGGTCATGACTGAGGCTTTATCTATAATTCTTAGCAACATAATGGGTGTCTTACAGAAACCATGCATGACTTTGTATTCTTGTCATTTAATTCCAAATGTCAACCAAATGCACACACCGTATAAATTTTGTCAATGAAAATGAATGACATTTTGATCAAATGTATACATTAATGAGAAAATAAGAGCTTACAATGAGGGAAGATTGATGAAGCATGGAGATAGAAATGCTAAGAGTAGGTTGTGGAGGCACCTAGTGGGAGAGGTGCAAAACCCCATGGGTGATGCAAGGTTGATATCCAAACATTGTATCAATGTTGAAATACGTGTTGGTTGACAGCTTTGAAATTGCAACATTGCATCAATGTTGAAAACAGGTTGATCTACCCTGTAACACTATATCAACCAGTTGTCAATGTTGAATCAAGGTTTTGTGCCCACTGGGGTATACCTTACCTACTTTATAAAATAATATATTTGTTAGGATTTTGATTTCATCTACTAGCCAATATTATAGGCTACCCAAAGGTTTAGTATAGGCCTACATATATGTACTGGTTTCGTCATGTGACGAGAGAGAAAGAGGTAGAACCCAAGCTATGTTATAGCAGTGGGTAGAGGAAAAGAGTATCCAGATTTTTTGTATAAGGTGATTAAATGTATCTAGTAAAGTTACTAGACATAATAAATAATGGCCTATAAAAGCTGGTGTGTTTCATAGAAACACACTCCATTATATAGGCATATAATTATGCAAGTTTGTTCAAAGAATTATGCAAGGGCCTATAATTGAGGATCGTAATGTGATATTGATTAGGGTTTTGGGACGCAATTGGTGTGTGTGTGTACCTCAATTGAGGGTGGGGGTGCATACGGGGGGATCCACAAGGGGGGGGGGAGGGGGGCTTATCTCTCGTCCACAGGGATATCTGGTAGCAGCTTTATTTTTATCTTTATATATGCCATCATTACACTGCTTGAATTGTTCCTCATTATGAATAGATATTGTCTCCTTATCCAAGGAGTTCCATCTCATGGCCAACCTATACTCTATGCGTTAGTTTGCTGTAGGGAGGCTGTAGAGGTCTCGTGACCTTTAATAATCTTTCGTCGTGGGCTCTTGTCTGGATGGGTCTTCTATCAATAAAATTCATATTTATTGATTGCTCGAATGTTTTTAATGCGAGATGTTGTTGTCTCCTATCCTCAAGAGTATTTAGCCCTGCGACCTTCATTAGCTTTTCAGTACTTATTGTGCCTCTATGGGCTAATGCAGTCCTGAGGTCTTTGTTTATAGCTGTTTGGAGCTAGATGTGTCTTTATAGCAACAATGTAGCAAATGTCTCCATAGTCCGTTACCCGCAGGATCATTGTCTTAAGAACATCTAGTGCAGCCCTTTCTGTCATGTATTTCCTAACATGTCTGAATAGGTATGTCTTGTAGTCCAAGTATTTTTTTTCCAAAATGTCAATATGTCTTTTGAATGTTAGTTTGTTATCTAGGGTCATTCCAAGGCATTTGCATGTAGGGGCAAAGTCTACTATATCGTTGTTTATTTTCAAAATGGGTCTAATCCGATTATTGTCTAGGGCTTTTGTCGAAAGATTCATGGCTTTTGTCTTTTTAGTATTTAGAGAGAGGTTTTTTTCTAGGCACTATGTAGAGATCTGTTTGAGGTCGGAATTAATTTTTCTTTCTATGGTTATGTCTGCTGGGGAATGTTTTACGTAAATTACTGTATCATCTGCACAATGTTGAAAATTTAGAAAATCAAGGGTAAAATTAATGTCATTTATATATAAAAGAAATAGCAGGGGTCCTAACTCAATTAATCATTGATCAGACTACTAACAAACCAAATAGCCTTTGCGGGAAGGACAATCACCATAGCTCCTATACTCATGCTCCATGCAGATGAATAATTAAGGGTTTAGAGAATCGGATTCTTCAGACATGCTTCAGGCATTACGTCCTTGATCACACCATTAGATTAGTGTACTTTAATCTTTCTTGTGATATGATGATGAACATGATGGACATGTAGCTTGCGATACCATGTTTTTCAACGCTTATCTGGAAACACTTCATACAGGACAGTCAAGGGGTCTTTGTGCAAGTAATGCAACACGCATGTGCTAGGTTAATTTCACATAACGTATGTATAATATTATGATTCAACTCAACAAAGCACTTTTTAAAAACATACTGACTGCTTTGGCTCTGGGGCATGGACAGGGGTCGCTTCATTGGCTTCCGGTTTGCATGCGCACGGTTGCCTACATAAGCTGACACCAGTTAGTCCCAACCCAATCCGAATGACTGCAACGACCAAACTGCGATAAACATCTTCTATTTACAACCTGTGTACTTTAATCAAACAGTTGTTGACTCCTATTTTGTAGAAAAGTATAAATATCCTTAGAAAGCTAGGTCAGTTCCACTAGTAATGAATGACTCATCCCTTCCAGGGAATCAGAAATATTTCTGTGAATACTATTTATTTTACTACATTGATTGTCTGATTGGGTCAGATAATAGAACAGGGTAATGGGAGCAGACCTACAGTGACAGCACGTTTTTGTCACCGATGCCATTACCATGTGGCAGCACAGTTAATCCTTTGAGGACAACACAATAATCATTCCCATGGATCATTCCCATGGTCGACATAATGCATGAGTGCAGCTCTGGTGGGCATTTCAATAGTGCTACATTCAAGCATAATTCTGACCCTATGGGGTAGAGACACTCCAATGCAGAACCGGCGAGTTACTCGCAGGGGCTACATTGAGACATGCCGTCTTTAAAGGGTTGAAATAATTGGTTTATTCTGGAAGCCAGCGGTGGTTCTCTTGGCCATAAAATACATTGCTTTATTGGTTGGAAATAAATATATGGTTATGTACTTAGTCTTTCTGCAAAGAAATTTGGGTGGCCTGCTTGTGTCGGTCAGGCGATATTTGCAGCTTTTAATGAATATCGAAGCAACGTGTATGACGCTAGAAACGTTATTTTGACGTAAAATAACATATTTTTGTAAGCTGGGAGGTTGTGTCACCTTAAAAACATCAAATTGCTTTGGCCTTACCAGTGCACATCAGGTTATTAGTTATATTGATGGCCCCCACTGATGGTTAACCAGGGTCAATAGTAGGCTAGGTCATTACTAGGTATATGGAGCAGGCTAATAACTTGACCCAGCACAGTCAATTTCTGTAACTTGTATTACACACCCTCCCTGAGAGGGGCATATACGGCAGTGTGGCCAGCTTAAAATAGCAGTACTATAGCTTCACCATGGGGCCTCCTGCTGTTACCGTACTTCTAGTTCTTGTACTGAATTTGACTGCTATCCTGCACCATACAGAGGGAAGCAGTATACCTGAACAAGACAACCAATGTTCTGCTGTAGAGAAAAGACAGAACTTGATTGAGAATCAACTAAATGAAAGAGACAATGACTTGAAAAAACAGCTGAATGCATTGCGCACTGAGATGAATAGCCTGGACCAACGCCTGAGTGAACAGGTGAAAACACTACGGAGTGATGTAAACACCCGCCTCAACAAAATTGACAGCCGCCTTGATGGGATCGAGATAGGAATAGCAGTGAGTTTTATCTTTGATAAAAGATTCTCATTATTGTCCATTCACTGTATTGGTCTGAATAACTGCCTGAAAGTGTAAAAAGGGTATTTCTGTCTTTTTTTCAAAGTCTAAATGTTACTTAGATATATTGCAAACATTGTAAACGTATAATATTTAGACACTATAGGTCAATTAAATGTCATCAATGGGTGTAAAAAGTGACAAAGAGATCCAATTGTCCCTAACCATGGGCGCCCTAGTATATTTTCAATGGGGGAATAAAAGCATATCATTTGTGAATTTCTGACTCATTTTTAGGCAAATCTATTTTACTGTCCCATATATCAGATGTACTAACTTTAAACTTCAACTTGGCTCAACTTTATTCCAGACATAGGTAATCATGTATTTTCTCTATTTTGATACATTCTACCTCTCGTACTCATAAAGAAGTAGGTCTTTCTTAAAGAACCTGCACTGATATAGAGTCATACATTTGAGGCCAGATGAGGAGAAGCATGCCTCCAGGGGAGATGGCTTTTAAAAGTTCAAGTTACATGCTCTAAAATGAGATATCTTGAGCTAAAATATCCCAAGTAGTTTTTCTGTGATTGCTTGTCAAACCGAGGTTGGTGTGTACAATTGAAAATGGCAAATAAGCTTTAAATCTTTTATGTCCTATCATGCATACTAAAAATGCAAAACAAATACAGTTCTGTTGAAAATAACCAATAAAATCTGATATGATAAACATATGCCAATTTCCCATGTTTCTATGGCAACAAATATTCCTTTTGCATTTCAGTAGAAATCATATTCATGTGTAGTCTAAATTGGATATAGAACCTGTTGCGAAAATCCTACCATGGTCAGTACATCTCAAATTAAACAGTCTTTGAAATTAGAGAGAACTTATGAACAAAGTTTCCTTTTTTGTCTGTTATCTTTAGAACACAAAGGACTCTCTACAGGTACAAATAAATGCTATGGAAAAGAAGGTAGAGGAGTCATCAACATGCTGTGAGTCCAAACAAGAAGTAAGCATAATGTTCAGCCTTAAACCATCATAAACACCAAGCATTTCCTATTCACGTTTCCAGTACTGTCATAGTCTTCTATGTGGTTGAGAGTATATTGTCCCTTTAATAAGAGCAAAAGGATTTGGCCGATTGATCAGTGCAAAAAGCTGTTACAAGATGTGAAATAACTTAACAAAGACTAGATTAAGGTATGATGTTCTCTGTGAGCTGTAGACAGTTAAACGATGCAATATCATTAAAGTACATACCGTATGTCACTATTATCAATGTACAGTACAATGAATACACAACATACTACATGTATAATTCATCGGTTTTCCCATGCCCTGCTTATTATAGATAAGTAATAAGGTGAGCATATCTAAAGATTGGTACTTCAATTTTCTTAAAATTGATCCAGGATGTTGACCAAGACCATACTTTCCTTCCAACCTATTTCATTCATACTCATTACCCATCATTTCCATTTTTCTGAAATGTTACCAGCCATGGATTACATTGTTGCACAGTTCAATTCTTCAATAATTCTTAACACTCTGTCTGTATTGATAATTATTGTCCCACAGTAGGATTGATTGACTTGTCTGATATTTTGCTCTTTCTTTTTCAGGAGCCCCAAGGTGTGTAAATATTCAATCTTAGCTGCTGATGTTAACAATGATATCTAGATAGCAAGGGGAATCCGTCATCTCTGATTAATGACCGTACATGCATGCAAAATAAACTGTATATATATATATATAAATATATATAAATATATATATATATATATATACTTATATATATATATATATATATATATATATATATATATATATATATATATATATATATATATATATATATATATATATATATATATGTATATATATATACATAGAAAGGAAACAGAGTGAAAAGGGAGTCATGGCTGCCTCCAGAATGATTCCCTCTTCTGACTCTCCTAATGGAGTTATGATGCTGCCTTCACTGCACAAAGGAAATATGTCACTTCCTTTAGTGAGCCAGGTGACTCTCTATGGCGTATATAACGTTTAAAAACGTTATTTTGATGTAAAATAATATTTTCTGTCAGCTGGGTATGCTCATAGAATAGCTCTTTTCTACTTTGCTGAAACTACAGTTCCAAAGATTAAGACATTTGCTTTGTGCTGTTAATTTTATCCTTCCCTACCTCTATGCCCATCATTTCTTATAAGTTACAGTGTACAGAGGATGTCAGGATGCCCTGGCACAAGGACTGGACACCTCAGGTGTATACACCATAGCTCCAGAAGTCAACAGCACCTTTGATGTGTACTGTGAACAAGAGTTAGAAGGAGGAGGATGGACGGTTTGTATTCAAAATATATAGACAAATGCCAACGCCCATCGATACCGCCTCTGTTGTATTTCACAAGTGGGGGCTGGAGCAGTATCCCACTCAACCTGCGGCTCAGTGGGATACTGCCCCAGCCCCGCACATTCGCAAAGCATCCTAATAATGTGAATACAAACCCATTGAATACAGCCACATTGTATGGGGGGCATTGAATACGGCCTTCCAGTGCTTGAGCAATATAGAATACTCTTTGCCTCTGACCTCTGAACTATGGACAGTTGTCTATACATGATGGTACATGATCTAACTTTGGTGTTGAACATTGTGTTGAGCCCTGATCAGTGAGTTCATTGAATACTGCTGCTCCAGATACAGTTGTGTTATTTTAAGAAAAACTGATGTTGAGATCAGGTAAGATTTTTTGTTTTCATTTCAGGTTTTCCAGTCCCGCTTCAATGGGAGCGTTAACTTCTACAACAACTGGGATGAATATAAGAATGGGTTTGGGACCCTGGAGACTGAGTTCTGGCTCGGGAATGATAACATTTACACCCTTACTAAACAACACGATCAGGAACTGCTGATAGAACTAACAAATAATGAAGGAGAGGTGCAATATGCACACTACAACTGGTTCTGGATTAAGGATGAAAATCACTGGTACAGTCTGACAGTGACTGGGTACTCTGGAGGTTCCCCCCCTGGTACGTGTACATTCTGAGTAGTATACTTACAGAATTGGGTTTTATTGACATTTTTTTGTTCTTATAATTTCTATAGAAGACATGGCTTGTAATTTGCTTTTTCTCACAACTGCAAATTTCGAAAGACCGGGGAATTAAGGGAGAGTTCTGACTCTCCATGCTTCTAGGCTATTTTGCTGCTGAATGTGGAATTGCTACCCCTACTCTCCCTGGAGAGTGAGGGTAGCTTATACTTGGTCTGTGATTGGTGGCAACCAATGTTGACAGGAATCCTGAATCTGTTAAAGCCCCTATTCTTTCTAGGTGATAGCCTGCTATCCTCTAACGAAATTATCCTCTCAGTTAGTAAATAAGGCTAATTTCTTCCCAATAAACATTTTTGTCTTAATTGCTTCCAAATGAACATTTTAGTCTTATTAAGTATAAAAGTAACCTTACATTAAGTCGGTATCTCTGATTTTCACCAAATTCTGAGTTTGAATCATCGAATATATTTCATTGTGTGACTTTGAATATTTATGTTTTCAGGAGATTCCATGAGATACCACAATGGATATTATTTCAGCACAGTAGAAGCAGATCATGACGTAGCTGATGGAAACTGTGCACGGGAGGGTCATGCAGGATGGTGGTACAAGCAATGTAACTGGGCAAATCTCAATGGGGAATATGGGAGCACGGAACGTAATCAAGGAATGAATTGGGAGACATGGGGAGGTAATTACGAGTCAATGAAAACCACTAGAATGATGATTAGAAAAGGGACCTAGATAAAAACACTATTTTGTAGTTTTTTTATTTCAACACAGAGATGTTTTCTAATTGGATCAAAAGGAGTTGCTTTAGAAGTCGTAATGTGGGTAGGCTTACTTACTTTGGAGAGGAAATATAAACCTTCTTACCAACAAGGTGGTTTGTTGAATGACAGTTTGTTAGAATAAGGTTATGACCATCGTTTGTTATACCGTGTATACATCCACTATTGCAAATGCCATCTGTCTTTATAGTAACTTGTAGGCATGTTTATAAGACCATCGCTGACATTCATGGTTTAATAAACAAGGTGATATTCATATTGTTGAGTATGTTGTATATTGAACAAATAGAATATGAAAAGGGATGAGATTGTAAACATTATGCTTGAACTAAATCGCATTGACCAGTTTGTAATCCTCTAAAAGAGCTATGATATACTAAGCTTGAGTTTTAGATAATTAAATTTTGATTACCACAGACATGTACGTACATACCTCATGTGTAATTTTATACATCTTTGACTAACAAACAGGTACACAAATACAAAAATACTAGAAAACACAAGAAAACTAATTGCTAAACTTTATCAATAGCTTATGTATCAGTGACCCTTCATTAAAAGGAAATAGATATGCCATTAAAACAGTGTAGCAATATTTCCCTGCAAGAGTTCGACCTATTTTAGCAGAAAGCTATTTTGTTTAAACATTTTAGTTTGCTCCATTAAAATTCACTTGTCACCCTACCCCTTTTTGATAAAAAATGTTTCCATTAGTATTGATATTAACTAATGCCCCCACCCCCAAACCAAAAAAAAAACACAGAAAAAACATTTGCGGGTGTGCATTGAATTAAAAGGGCCATATCAAGTCATGGCACATCAGGGTAAAGACTTATTAAGAGCATATCCCTTATTAAGAGCATATCCCATAGGGGTTTTGTCATGTCCATCAAGCCTCCCTCCCTCAGCGATTCATCCCCTTCCATGGTTGGGTTCATTAACTTTTTGTAACTGTCATGTATCAAGTGGCATAAGAATTGATGTCAACTATGCTTTGAGTGGTATAGGGGGATTTGGAGCAAATTATGTAGTTTTTCGCCAGGATGCATCACATCATAAATCAATGAATTTGATGAATCAGGCTGATGGTTAACCCGGGTCAACAATGGACCAGGTCATTACTAGATATATGGAGCAGGCTAATAGCTTTCCAGTACTCACCACTGTCACTGTTGTTTTGTAATTTGTCCCACAAACTCTCTCTGAGAGAAAATAGACTATGGACACTGGACTGTAGTATCACTTCATCATGGGACCTCCCATTGTCAGTGTGCTTTTATTTGTAGTAGTAGCTATGACTGCAACCCTGCACTGTGCAGAGGGAAGCAGTATACATGATGAAGAACAATACAACCAATGTTCAGCTCTAGAGAAACGACAAAACTTACTTGAGAACTGTCTGAATGAAAGAGACTCTGACTTAGACAAACAACTGAATGCACTGCACACCCAGATGAATAGCCTAGACACTCGCCTCAGTAATGAGTTGTCTAGCCTGGATCAGCGCCTGAGTACACAGCTGAACACACTTCAGAGTGAAGTAAACACCCGGCTGAACAGGATGGACAGCCGCCTTGATGGGATAGAGACAGCAATAGCGGTGAATGTTAACTTTACTCAAAGTTAAAATATTCTCATTAAGGGTTGATCTTCCGTTTAGCCTGTAGATTTGGCGTGGGAACCCCCCCCCCCCATTGTACTTATACAAAAATCTGTGTTGATTCATGACTTAGTTTCCAGTGTATTTCTAATAGCTTTTTACCTCCAGCAGTTATTCAAGAGATTCTGACATAGTAAAAGACTCAGTGCTGATCATACAGGTCAGTCAGTCAATCTTTAGGACTCAACAACAAGCTGCATGCTTTGTGAATGCCACAGGAATGCCACATCATATGAGCCAGTGTAGACCAGACATATTTATACCTCCCATATTTCTTCCCATATGGAAGAGTTAATGGGAGTAATTTACATCTGATCCAAATATAGGGGTGTCCCACACTTATTGCCATATAGACATTTATGTTCTTAGGTATGCTAAACAAACATCTATGAACAGATCTTAGCTCTAAATATAGTATGAGTATTTGGAAATAAACTCTTTTTTTATTTGGCCATGGTCAGTATATCCGAAAATTGAACAGACTAGATCTATTTTTCTTTTGAAAATGAATAATTCCCTAGTCCCACCAATGTATTTTAGTATTAAGGGATGTGGGTAGTGGGTCTAGGGAGGGGCCAGAGGGGTAGACACAATAATGGTGCTATGTGATACTACGGAGCCATGTATATAATGCTTAGATAACATAATTTCAAGTAAAATAGAATGCTGGTACCCTCAGTCCCCTGTGACCCTTCACTCACCACTAAGTGCGCTCTTACCCACCCTTGCTTCCCCCTATCACCTCCATCAATACACACACATTAGTCAGTTCAATTATACCTGTTGTTATCCTACATCTGACACTGCTCCTGCTCACAGTTCCAAACTTCCAATCATACAGAATGTGTAACGGGAAAAAATAAGGAATGGAAGATGTGAATGGTGCTTTGTGACATTAATAAATGTGTGGCAGTGTACAATGGGTAGAACAAACACTTATCCCAAGTGAAACTAGCTGTTATGAGAAAGGACCTATTTGCTGGATTTGGTGTCATTTTAGCAGCATTAACATAAATTATATAACACATCGGCCTGATTCCATAGATAAGTACTTGGAATCAGGATTTTTGTTAAGAGGTCAGTGAGGATTCAGATCTAGAGTGTCTTTTTCAGGAGCGATCTATCATAGTTATTTTAATTTGATGTCCCTCGATGTACGATTTAGGCTGAAATCACCCACAAATGTACAATTACCTGCCATCAGTTTTATGTTATGCAGTTTGGGAAACGAGTATAAGTATGATTTTATTACATGGTAGATACATCCCTCTCTATGTTAAAGCTATGTTAGAGCTCCTTATTCCCTGCCCCCATGGAATACTGTGTAGCTATACTCCATGGCCTGCACGTTTGTTGATTTTCTTCATTTTAAGACAGTAGGGCCATGTAACAAACCCAATGTTTTCAAATGTACAATTGTTATGTTGTTTCCAACAACTTAGTTTACACCTACCCATATTTCATGAAAAACTATTCTTAAGAGCCTTTTAATAATTATGTTTCTTCAGAACATGAAGGACTACTTACAGACACAGTTGAATGCTATGAACAAAAAGGTGGATGAGGCATCAAGAGGCTGTGAGCCCCAACAAGAGGTAAGCACTGCACAACCAGACACCACGACCCAACAAGACACAAGCACTGCAATCCCAGAAACCACACCCCAACCAGATGTCACAAAAGTAAGTGAATGTTCAACTTTAAGGAGAGTTAAAAGATTTGGCACACTCATCAAAAATACAGATTGAAGGGAGTTTGATCTGGATATATACATATCTAGTGTACATAGGATAACCAGTATAACAATATAGTACAGTCGACCCTCGGTTCCTCGAATATCTGCCATTGCCAGAATACTATCCGAGGAAGCAAGATATCCGAGGTAACAGGTAAAGGCCATGTAGTGGGAAGAGTTAGATTGGCTAATCTAATGACAGGACAGAGACTGGTATTGTATTCCAAAACGGAGACAACCTTCAGTGCCAGATATAAATCTCGGTGGACTTGTGGTTAAGTGATGGATAAAAAGATGCTGCTGATAGTACAGATATACATAATCCCAGTCTGATGGAAATTCTTCTCTTTATGTTTGAGGTAGTGAGTCCATCTCTAGTTCTTAAGCTATTACTATTGTAGGGAAAATAAATTTGACCTCGAAGTAGTAAATTATCCGAGGAATTGAATACAAATAAAGAGAGAAAAGCTCCGTAGTCAAGGTTGATATTTGAGGTAGTGAGGGATCCGAGGAAGTGAGAACTTGAGGAAATGAGGGTCGACTGTATACATAGTGTTGTGGTGAATATTTTAGAGATAATCATATAAATTAAATCATTTTGATGTAGTGGTAAGAAAGCTTGGGCTAGTACAAAATGTAGTTGACATGTGTGTGCATTGAGTGTTCTGAAATGTTGTAAATGGAATGGTATGTCATGTAGCACCAGATGTCCTTAAATACATCAGAGATGGTATCAATGTAGTTGGCATTTGTGTTTATTTTTTATTTGAGGCCATTTAATGGATGAAAACCAACTTTTTCTTAGCCCATTGAATACGGCCATGTTGTATTCAATGGGGGCATTGAATACGGCCCCTCAGTGCTAAAGCATAGGAGATCTTGTATTTCAAAAAAATAAATATCACATCCCCATACAAGCAAATGAAGCTACAAAACATGAAACATTTCCCCTTCTCATGCCGTGTTTGCTATAGCGAATTACTAATCCATGATCACAAATCAAGAACACCTTGACTCCCTTTCATAACAATACATTGACTTGTCTAATGTTTTACTTTTGTTTATTGTTACAGGGGCCAGAAGGTATGTGAATATGCACTCTCGACTACCAATGTCAGCACAGTTGATTTAATAATGAAGTTGTATTATGTAGAGAGTGAGAGATAAAGCAGGTCCACTGTTGTAAAATTTATTTTGAGTATGTTTATATCAAGCTTTAAATCATATACTTAATAGTACATCTAAGTACAAAGATTAAGGCGATTTGTGGTTTTCTGTCCTTGGGTTATTTAGTTTGGTATGATAAGGTTGCATGAATGCAGATCTACTCACCATTTTATGAATCGAATTGACCCTGGGATGTGTTAGCATGTAGCTTGAATGTAGGGTTGCATTCATGCATTTATACATAGGAACATTGCATGGCACTAAATTCCTTTGTCAATCTTTAGGGGTGACTCTGATCAATTTTTCATACTACAGTGTACAGAGGATGTGAGGATGCCCTGGCACATGGACTGAACACTTCAGGTGTCTACACCATAGCTCCAGATGACAACAACACTTTCGATGTGTACTGTGAACAAGAATTAGATGGGGGAGGCTGGACAGTTCGTATTTTCAAAAGAAAATTTATACCAATGATTTTACCATCCTTTAATAGTATATCAAAATATGAATTATTGCTATTACCCTAGTGGGCATTCAGTCAAATGGTGAATTAACATTGAATCAACAGTGACAACCATTTTGTCAATGTTGATTAGGTGTTCTGTGCCCTCTGGGGTAGTCATTTTAACACATTATTTGCAGAAAGAGTACAGTAATCCTTTGTGGGAAATACTCTGCATGAGTAACGTGTACTTTTAGGGATTGCACATGTTTGGGCTATGTCCATGGTATAGAAAATATCCTGTCCACTCATGTAGACAGTCTCTGAGGAGACTGGCATGCTCCTTGCACATGGTTAGACATTGAAGCCTAACGCTGAGGCGTTCAAATTTGAATAACCTTGGGTTAAAACCACAATGCACCAATGTAGTGCTGGCAACTCACTTGCTGACACTGAATTTGTGTATCATGACAACAAATACTGCTTTTAAACAAAGTGCAGTTCCTTAAGTGTTAACTAAAATTTTTGGGTCGTCACTAGAACACCAGAAAAGCACAAAATGTTGTTTTCTCTCTCTAAACACCGGAAAGGGCACAAAATGATGTTTTCTTTGCCTTTTCTGGTGTGTCCTGGTGGCTTCCAAAGATTTCCCCAGTTGGGAACAATCAATTCCCAGGGGATGTTTTAAAAGAAATCAAACCAGAAGCAATAGTTCTATACACTTCAGCCACTGGTTAAAGCTATCTTCTCCACTGCAGGTGTTCCAGGCCAGGAAGGATGGTACCGTAGACTTTAACCAGGATTGGAACACCTATAAAACAGGCTTTGGGCAGTTGACAGCTGAGTTTTGGCTTGGCAACGACATCATACACACTCTTACTAAAAACTATGACCAGCAAATGAAGATTGAGCTGGTAAGTCCTGAGGGGGAGGTGGAATACGCAAACTATGGCCAATTCTGGATTCTGGACGAGGCAGACAAGTATAAGTTGGTTGCTACAGTGTACAGTGGAGGTAACCCCCCTGGTACGTTTACTTTTCACACCTTATTTTAATACACTCCCTGGTGATGTCTATGTATGTAATCTACTCATTAAGTGCCTAACATCCTTTGAATGCAATCTGTGTAAGAAGGATTACTGTTTTGAAATATACATCCAAGTTACCCGATAGCACTCAAATATCCAGATCTCAATTCGTAAGCATTTTCAAAGTTGCTTTAGCTTACTGTAAAACCATTGTGTTATTTTGATACCGACGAGTTACAATTTTGATACCAGTATGTGACAAGCATAAAACTTAAATGGAATGAAAAGTATATAGCCAATATAATTATTTGATGTTCTTTGATTATAGAACTTGTTAATATTTATTTGCTTTTCAGGAAATGCACTACACGATAACTTTAATCAGTTATTTTCTACAAAGGATCAAGACAATGATGTGTATAGTGACTCCTGCAGTGAGGAATACAGAGGTGCCTGGTGGTACAGTCCCAGCTGTGGGTATTCTAACTTAAATGGTGTCTATGGTAGCACAGCGAGTGGTAAAGGGATCAACTGGGCCCGTTGGAAAGGTTTTAAAGTTTCAATGAAAGCTACACGAATGATGTTGAAAAAAAGTCCTAAATAAGAACCCCATTTGACATGGATGATCTGTGAATTATTTTTTGAATAAAAAACACTGTCTGCTCAGATTTACTATTGCAATTAATTTATTGAAATATCGAGTTCACACACTGCTGTAATTGTGATGTAATGGAGAAAACCACTTTTGTTACTGGACCTTAGGTTCCAGAGCGCATCGTATTTTATCAAAGGTGGGTTCATTGTTAGAGCTAGCTATTCTTATTTTCAAAACAGTTCCTTATCTTAAGTTGCTCATCTTAAAAACCCAAAATGTTTTCATAGATAGTGTCATAATATATATTATATGTACCTCTCAACAGCTCTGATCATGCGAAATAACTATAGCCATGCTATAGTAAACAAAGTGGTTTTGACATTGTTCAACATTTTCCAGCTGAAAACATTTTCTGGTTATCCATCATTTTTTACCCCAAAAAAGTGCAATAACAAGAATTGCGGTTGTTGCCGCGTAAAAAAATGCCTCAGGCATTTTTATACGCGGCAACAACCGCAATTCTTGCATTTGAAGGGACATAATGTCTACATGGTTGGTATATTTGTAGGGCACCCATTTAAGGGGACACAATAGGGTAGATCCAGTAAAACAGTTGACCATGTATATTTCAGTAGAAATGTGTTAACACTAGAGATGTCATATATGGTTATGACCATGGAACATGTCTCCATCAAATCTCGTCCATTATTAGGTGTTGCTATGGCTGTGGAATGAAAATGGAACAAAAACGTTCTTTTTTAGCTTCTTTTCATTAGAATGCCATTTTTGTATAGAAAAATGGTGTTTTTCTAAAATTTTAAAATTGATATGGGTTTTTGGTGTGCTTACAGAGGGCGGTTTTTCTTCTTTTATTGATATTTCAATTATTAAGCTCTACAGAGCTGTTCAAAGTTGCATAGTTACCAAAAAATGGCAATTTTCTCAATTTTCCCTTAAAAATTACCTTTTTTTGGTAACTATGCAACTTTGAAAGGCTCTGTAGGCCTTAATATTTGAAATATCATGAAAAGAAGCAAAACCGCCCTCCATTATGACACCAAATATCTATTGCAATTATCAAATCTGAGAATTATACTCTTTTTCCATCCCACAATGCCATTCTAATGAAAAGGAGCTAAAAAAGAACGTTTTTGTTCCATTCACATTCCACAGCCATAGCAACACCTTCTAATGGAGGAAGTTTGATGCAGACATTTTCTATGATCATAACCATATATTACATGTCTAGTTTTACATATTTATACTGAAATAAACATGATTAACTGTTCTACTTTTCTACCCTATTGTGCCCCCTTAAGACATCATATATACAGGGCGGGAGGATGATATAACTGACAGATGTGACACAACAGGGGAAAACGTGCCATTACAGGGATTTAGTGTAATAAACAGCCACTAGGTGGCCACCAGTGCAGCAGCACTGATAGAACCATTGAATTCCTTTGGTCCATGTTAGGGGGGTAGGTAGGATTATAATCAACCTCAGGAGCATGGAAATGGGTGTTGCTAGGCAGATGAACAATTAGAATAGCTGTTGCTAGGCAACCAGCTGTCTTAACAACAAACCAATGGAACCATTGAATTCCTTGGGTCCATGTTAGGGGGGTAGGTACCATTATAATCAACCTCAGGAGCATGGAAATGGGTGTTGCTAGGCAGATAAACAATAAGAATAGCTGTTGCTAGGCAACCAGCTGTCTAAGCAACAAAATGATAGAACCATTAAATTCCTTGGGTCCATGTTAGGGGGGGTAGGTAAGATTATAATCAACCTCAGGAGCATGGAAATGGGTGTTGCTACCAGCTGTAACGGCTATTCTAATTGCTTATCTGCCTAGCAACACACATTTCCATGATCCTGAGGTTGATTATTATCATACCTACCCCCGCTAATATGGACCCAAGGAATTCAATGGTTCTATTAGTTTGTTGCTATTACAGCTGGTTGCCTAGCAACGGCTATTCTAATTGTTTATCTGCCTAGCAACACACATTTCCATGGTCCTGAGTTTGATTATAATGGTACCTACCCCCCCTAACATGGACCCAAGGATTTCAATGGTTCTATTATTTTGTTGCCAGCATAGGCTCAGTATATATGTATATATAAATCCATTCATTAATCCAGAGAGGTCAAGGTCAATCTGGAAGGTCAATTTTCTTTTTCTTTTTTCGCGGTTCCTCATTAAATGCAGAATTATCTGCCTTAGCTGATCAGAAGTAGAAGTGAATGAGAATAATTTACATCAGTTCCAAATATAGTTTTCCACACATGTATTATTCAATAACAAACCATATGCCCTTGAATGCTGATCAACACTATTTACATTATTCTAAACTTGGTCAGTATATCTCAAATTAAACAGACATTCTAACTACCGAGAATTCATGTGCATGGCGCCCTGAGAACCTTTCTGTATATCTCTTCAGAACACGAAGGACTCCCTACAGTTACAGTTGAATGCTATGGATAACATACTGGATGAGTCATTGAGATGCTGTGAGACCCAACAAGATGTTAGCACTGCACAGCCAGACACCACATCCCAACAAGACACAAGCACGGCAATCCCAGAAACCACACCCCAACCAGACACCACCACCCAACAAGATGATAATGTTACAGAAGTAAGTAAGTGTTCAGTCTTAAAAAGGGTGAAAAGATTTGGCAAACTGATTAATTTTGTGCAATCAAGATTTGAAATAATCCTACGAAAATTAGATTAAGGTATCGCCTGATCTCTGAGCAATAGGCAGTTAAAGATGAAATACCGGCCATTGAATGTTTACCATCCTATAAATCTTTGGTAAATATTTAGGCAAGATTTAGAATTAGTTAAAAATTGGATATTGTCACTTTAAATGCTTATGCCACAGCTTAGTGTCCACTGCTGCCCAGCAGGGACTCATAATTATGCAAATAAAGCAATTCCTCAATTAATCTTAATAATCTGTCTACATTTAAGTTCTCTTTGAGGAGAATATATTGACTTATCTAATATTTTCCTTCTTTTTTTTCAGAAGCCACAAGGTATGTAAATATTCATGCTGAACTGCTGATGCTTGCCTACACATTTAGAGAAACCTATCATTTCTGGCTAATGACGCTCTGTGAAATAAACCATACAGATGCGAAAAAAAGTCTTGGCCCCCCTCCAGAATGACTCCCTTCTTTGACTCTCCTATTAAAGTTAGTGATCTGAGTCACATAACTCAATTTGATAGGAGAGTCGAAAAAGGCAATCATTTTGGAGGCAGCCAGCAGGACCCTTGATATCAAAAAAGGGTTTCTTGTTTCTGTGTACATTATATTACATTCTAAAGTTTGTATCCAAGTCGCATAATGATGATAAAACATGCCCATACAACAGATCTTTTCCCTTTTTTTTTAAATAACATCAGCTCCAAAGATTGAGAGATTGTGCTTTGTTTTGCTTATTTTGTCCTTCCTACCTTTATGCCCATCATTTCTTATAAGTTACAGTGTACAGAGGATGTCAGGATGCCCTGGCACATGGACTGGACACTTCAGGTGTATACACCATAGCTCCAGACAGTAACAACATATTCAATGTGTACTGTGAACAAGACTTAGAAGGAGGAGGATGGACGGTTTGTATTCAATTACTTGTTTCCGGTATCAAGAGCAAATATGGACAGTTGTCTATACATGCTGGTACATGATCCAACCATCTGTGCAGATCAACTCATGAGTTTATTGAATATTGTTGCTCCAAATACAATTGTGTTGGAAGAATGGACAGTTTGTATTCTAAGAGTATAATTCGTTCTGACTTTTAAGTGCTAAGAGCGAACATGAACAGCTTTATTAATACATATGGCATATGCTTTAATCCGACTGTAGCATATTGTGTTAGGCCTTAATCAATTAGTTTATTAAATATTGCTGCTCCAGAAAAACTGTTAATTTAAAGTATTTGATGTTGAGATTAGCATATTCATATCCTTGGAGTGCCAATAATGTCAGCTTTATATGGATCTAAAACTATAGACCAATGCATCAAGAAAGGTTTTTTTTAATGGGTTAACGTTAGTTATAGCAGAATGCTAGTAACATTGTCTCTATTTGCAAATATCTCATATCGGGAGATTCACAGGACAACATATTCCAAATACTGTATATTAGAATGAGAGATTTTGAGGCTATATTCATGTATGTGGGAGTCACACTACAGAAATGTTCAAAGACTTTATCTGCTACTTTTTTCAGAAAAATCACCAATTCTTACTGTGTTGGTTCATAGTCAAAGTTATTCTCTTCATTTCAGGTTATCCAGTCCCGTTTTAATGGAAGCGTTAATTTTTACAATAACTGGAATGAATATAAGAATGGTTTTGGGACCCTGGAGACTGAGTTCTGGCTTGGGAATGATAACATTTACATCCTTACCAAACAACACGATCAGGAACTGATGATAGAACTGACAAATCCTGAAGGCCAGGTGGAATATGTAAACTATGACAACTTCTGGATTAGGTCTGAAAATAACTGGTACATGCTGACGGTGACTGGGTACTCTGGAGGTTCCCCCCCTGGTATGTGTGCATTCTGAGATTTGTACTTATAGAATGGTGTTACTGTCTATTCTTCTTCTTGGGCTAATAACAGTAAATTCTAACATATAAGCTGCAGCTTCAAAGAGAATAAGAACTAGAGTATGGCTTATAGGATTGGCCTCTAAGAAAGTTTTTAAAAGTACAGTACAGTACTAAAGTAGCGATTTTCGAATCCCAGATATAACCTTTTACAATTGTCCTAAAGTCTAGGTAGGCTTTAGCCCAGGCCACACTGGGCAGTTTTGAGCAGATCAGATTTATTCTGACTAGACCAGCCCTGACATTGGACGTAATTGACATGTTTGGTCTGATAGAGTTGTGCATGACAAACTCTTCCGAATGTTGGGTAGGGATGGGTATAACCTATGGACGGGCTTTAT
The DNA here is from genome assembly GCA_947462335.1 of Harmothoe impar. Taxonomy (NCBI): domain Eukaryota; kingdom Metazoa; phylum Annelida; class Polychaeta; order Phyllodocida; family Polynoidae; genus Harmothoe; species Harmothoe impar. The sequence goes on along the minus strand of OX381718.1, from coordinate 43,125,198 downwards.
ATGTGCAAAGTTAGGATATTGAGTTTCACTGCCAACCAATAGATTAAAAAGAGTTGGGTCATTTGATCTGAGGATCATTATTACATACTGATATACTATTAAACCCCTCTGTTAAAGCATAGGGACATGCTCATATTTAGTGTAACATGTAACTAGACTATGTTGTATTGTTGCATTTGCCTTGTTCATTGGACCCCAGGATGCAGTTTTTATTTAGGAGGAGCAATGGAAATGTATTCCGCAGTTGTATAACTTTGAATATTTATGCTTCCAGGAGATTCCATGAAATACCACCATGGAAGTTTTTTCAGCACAGGAGAGGCAGATCATGACGCAGAGGTAGCTAACTGTGCACAGGAGGGTCATGGCGGATGGTGGTACAAGCAATGTAACATGGCAAATCTCAATGGGGAATATGGGAGCACGGTACGCAATGAAGGAATGAACTGGGAGACGTGGGGAGGTAATTACGAGTCAATGAAAGCCACTAGAATGATGATTAGAAAAGGGACATGAAAATAGCACTAAATGTAATATTTTTAAATTTCAATACAGAACTCCTTTTCCAATTGCATCAAAATGAATTGCGTTGGAAGGCTTGCCTATTTTCGAGAGGAAATATAAAGGTTCTTCTTCAGAACAATATGGTTTGTTGACTCTGAGTTTGTTAGAATAAGGTTATGACCATAGTTTGATATAGTGTATTTATATACACAAAAGCCACATGTCTTTGTAGTAGGTTAAAGGCATGTATATATATAAGACCATACCTGACATCCATGGTTTAATAAACAAAGTGAGATCAATATTGTTGTGTGTGTTGTATATTGAACAAATAGAATATGAAAAGGTTAGGGAATGTAAACATTAAATTTTTTAAGCTTGGCACTTCATCCCACCAACCATTTATTGATCTTCCGTAAGAGCTATGATGTACTGAGTTTGACTTTTGAATGGCTGCATTGCCATATGCATGCACATTCTGATTACATCATGTGTAGTTTTACACTACTTTGACGAAAAGCTGAAATGCTTTATACAAGAATACTAGAAAATATAAGAAAATTAATACGGTCAACCTTATTAATAACTTTCATAAAAAGGTTGCCAATCATAATACTGTGGTAATATATCCCTGCAAGAAGGTGTCCAACTTCTTCAGGTCCCACATCAGGGTTCTACTTTTTTCAGCTGAAAGCTATTTTGTATAATCCATCATTTTCTTGCAAATAAAAAAGGCACAAAAATAGCTCGAAGCAATTTTAGTTATGCCTCCTGAGGGATCTAAATATTTTTGGTTTGCCCCATGAAAATTCACTTACTAACCCTACCCTTGATAAAATAGTTTCCACTACTATTGATGTAGACCAATGCCGCTACCCCCATGGAGGAAAAAACAAAAAGATACTGTAAACTAACCTATTTTCGCTGGTACAAATTTTCACGGATTTGCTTTAAAATACAATTTCACTTGGATTTGAATTCACTCATATTGAAATATTACAGTTCTATAGCTATATTTGATAAATTTTCGCACTGTACATATTTTCGCGGATTTTAAAATATGTGAAATCCGCGAAAATATGTACAGCGCGAAATAAAATACGTTTACAATATTCACAGGTGCACATCAAATTAAAAGGATTAGATTGTGTGTCTGAGAGGGGTAGATACCTACTGATATTACTATACATTGAGCAGAATAATGACATCAGTCAGCCAGTGCTCTTTCCCTCCCACCCCACCAACACACATCATAAAACCCCTCCGGAAGCCTCATTGTGTATTAGTCTCGGGAAATTCTGATTATGGCAACTTTAGTACTGTATTATACATTTACAAACTCATGTATAATCTGCACCCTGAATTGGCCTCATCCTAAAAGTTGCATTGACTTGCGTACTAGCACAGCCTATGAACTAGGTTTTCTGGTAGTCGGTCCAATTAGACCCGTCATTACCCTTCATCTGATATTGCCCCAGTCAACAGAACCAACCTCCCAATCATTCTTATTGTTGATAGAATGCATTAGGGTGTAAGATGGCAAATGGAAGATGTTAACAAGTGGCTTTGTGCAAAGGCCGACATTATCTGATATACCCCTTAATAGAGTGTGTGTGAATGCATAGTCATCAATGAGCATGAGTCATCAAATAGCCCAATGAGCACTTGTAAATTGGGTCAAACAAACATGTATGCCAACTAATGGAAACTGGCAGTAGGGCCTATTGTCTGGATTATATATTTTAGCAGCATTAACATAGATCATATATCATGTGAGCCTCATCGGGCAATACAAATAAGAACTTGGAATTGAGACAATGAGGACTAAGAAAGATCAGTTATGGTATTTCATTAGGAGCTATTATTATTTATAACTACTTTTAAATGTTGGTGAGCCCCGATGTAGATTTCAGGCTGAAACCACCAACAAATGTACAGATACCATCCATCAGTTTTATAAATTATGCAGTTGAGTTGATTATTTCACTTTTTGAATGTTATGTCGCATTTCACTAGGCTACCAGCCTCTTGAAATGGCCTGACAATAAACAAGTGAAACAAATCAGTAACAGACTAAATGTGTAGTAATGGCTCCAGTTCTGTATGACAAGCGAGCAATACACTGTTGGCCATCGGACCTGGCGGCTCCAAATACATATGTCATGCGCAATATCGGAATTTGCGCAATGTCGGAACTCCTACATGATTATGAAATATATTATAAAATATATCAGTGTACCCCTCAAACAGAAATGTATGGCAAGAAATGCACCTGCAAGGACATTATTTTGTAAATTTGGGGCCTAGGCAACCAAACCCCCAGTGTTTTATCACAGCAGAGGCATTTCTGTCACACCTTATTCACAGCTACATACAGGTGTGAGATGCATGTGGGTTCTCCCTGACTGTTTTCACACCTCCAACATGCAGTACAGCATCCTCAAACTAAAATATATATTTATATTCTATATCTGTAGCTATAATAAAAACAGGTAGAAATTCTGAAATTGTACAGGGGCAATTCCGGAATTGTACAGATTCTGATTCTGCGCCTGACATATATACCACACAGAGAGAAGAAGTAGAATCACTGTAACTCTCAAATGGGATAAGGGGTTGTTATAAGTATGTTTGTTGTGCCTAATGAAAGTTTTGGGTACAAATTTGCGATTTGCGATTTCAAACTCTAATGTTCCCAAGCCTGTGGTTCAGCCAATTCTTAACGTTGATACACATAGTAAGTATATAGTAGGTGTTATTATAGTTCAAAACCTACACCCACCTCCAATATTTTGTGAGGTAAAAACAGGCCAAAAACTGGTATGAACCCGCACATGGATATCGAGCTAAAACCTGTAGTGCATCCCAAGATATTTCATGTTAACATCTTGAATCTTGTTTTAGGGACCCTAATGGACAAAAAAAAGTCATTTGGTTGAGTGGTGGGGGGGGGGGGGGGGTGCACGAGGGGTCCCATCAGCCCATGGCCTACTACTTGGTTGAAGCCTCTTGATCTGCCAATGTGTCTCTTGGCGTATTTTAATAAACTCTTCAAAATAACGACTATGAGTTCTGTAATATTATTATCAAATGAAGACCCAAAGTAGCAGTTTTTGTTATCATAGTCTTTTTGAAATTTGGCCCTCATGGGCCACTGTTGCTGTGGCCTGTTGGGCCCTTATCCCTCAAACGAGCCCTTAACCCTCAAACGAGTAACCGTTTGAGGGATAAGGGCTCACCACGGTTTTACAGATTTTTCACCAGAGGGCAAAAGTGACCCAGGTGATTTTGACCCCGATCCAAGTGACCCTTCAGATGTGGCTGAAAACAAGGCCCCATGCCCACCAAAGGCCTCCTGGTAAACTGCAGACAGTCTTGAGTGTGCCTTCAAACATACACTGTAAAAAGTGTTTCTAATTTAAACAAGCATATCAAAGTTTAACACTTTCACTCAATCTCAGCATCTCATCACTTTCTTCTGTCAGCAGGTGCAGGGATATGGCTGCTGGTGATAGGTGAGCCTGCAAAAGTGAAACATTAGTGGGCAAGGCCAGTTTGGCTGGCCCACTGGAATATTCTGGACAGCACTATCTACTCATTATTGTTGACATTATCTTAATTATCATGGATGTTAAATAATATTATAGGTACTTTATCTGACTAAGGAGAGCCTATTCATGGGAGAGCTTGTACGAGGAGTAGGAGAATAATACCAATAGGCTAGCTAAACTGGCCACCAGTTCTTTTACTCTTGTAGCTCACCCATCACTGGTGGCCATATCCCTACACATTTTTACAGAAAAAAGGTTTTCAGATCTCGCCATCAATATGTTTGGGTGAAAGTGTTTAAATTACATACATATCTGTTTACAGTGTATGGGTGAAAGGTGTAGTAAGCAGTGGGACTAGGTGATCATGCTGTCCCTTCAGTAGGGGGGACCATGTTTCAGGCTTTGCTTAGAATTAAATAGTCTATAAAAGCATACTTAAAATATAACACCCTATTGCTTCCAGGTATACACAGTGTACAATAGATGTTCTTTTTTACCCAAATCAATAGCATGTGGTCTATTCAAGGGGGAATATGACAATTTCTGTGGACACACTGGTGGCAGTCAGTACACTGGTGGGTACCAATAGTACTCAATACTATAACACTGGCATAGTGCAACTGATGGTCACACCAGTGCAACTTGTATAGACCAGAGGACTGCTGGGAAGGAACAACCGGCAAATTATTTGTTGGTTGCCTGAGCCTTTATACATAGGGTACTTTGCTTAGGAATACAGGCTCACAGTGCTGGGATATGTCTGCATGTGGGGGATTCTCTTTGGGTGATTCTAAATATAAAATAGGTGTTATATAAACCTAACAAACCTGGCACAATGGTTTGGATGTATGAACAGAGGGGTTTCCCCTTAAGGTGGCTGGCGGCCATTATAGTTCTACCATATGACACCAGAGGAACATGTTATAAGACAAGCACATGGCAATGATGGGTTTGATAAAATTACAGGCAGATTGGCATGGGATTCGAAAGACAAACGCTTTCACCATTATACCACGGTTGTAATTTGTAAACAGGAACATAATATTTATCACACTTAGCCATATTTTAATCATAAGCTGTCCTTGCTCTCTACGTATTTTATATTTATTTATTTTTATATTTTTCATTCTATGATATTATTTTATATGACTGTACGCTATTATTGGGACAAATGCATTTAAGCAATTGACTGGAAATGGTGCAACACACAGGCAGACACAACACCCTGCCTAATCATTATCAATATAAATATAAGAATTTCTATCTATCTATCTATAATCATCTTTTATATTTCAAAGACCCAAAACCTTACAAATATGCCTGTGACCATAATTATGCTCAAAATACATTTTCTCGAGAGATAACATTGTACAGAATATTGTGTTGAAGTTTGAAGAAACTGTAGTTACTTTTCAATGTTGTTTCATCCACATGTGTAAGAGAGCACTATATAATCCTATTACAGGTCACTCAAACTTTGTGGTTGCATATCTCGGAAACAACCTAGGGAACCCCCTATTTCTTTCTTATTTTCTGAGAGTATAATCCTTTGGAACATCTGATATAAGTATGGTGAAACCGTTGTTACTTCTAACCTAGACGCGCCGGCCACCTTAATAACAGTGTCTTTAACTACTGTTAAACCAGACTTAACTGTGTCAGTGTTTAACTGTGTCACTGGGACGTTTTGGTTGGGTGGCCATGGTAGACATGAGGCTTCATGATGCAGCCTCTGGTCCAGGTGACTGGTCATGTCTGTGGGTCGTACACTAACTGGTAGTCATGCAGGGGCAGTCATCTTGTCTCCCAATGCTGCTCTACTGGTTTAAACCTAATTTGTGCTTCAAATTTTCCCCTGAGTTAAATGATTGAGTACTTACAGCATCATGTATTATCCCCTTTCCCTGATTTTGGGACTTTGGTGTGGTATTATCCTGTTTCACCTGTTGACCCATAAGGATGGCATGTTGCTCAAATATTACATCGGTCGTCATACTGTACTAATATATCCAGGGCAACTAATTGCCAAGGCTGCAATCATGCATCATGTGGACCAAGGGCATCATCCATTAATGCATTAAGCTGTCTTTGAAATTTGAAATTCTTCAAAACATGACACTTTATCGCGATGGTAAGGTATGTACCAACTTTATGAGCCATTATCCCCCTTTCATACATTCAATAGACCCCTATATGTTTCATGCTCTTTTGGAGAGATATACACTTGTCGCATAGACCAGGTTAACAGAGGTGTACAGCCAGCTCTAAGTCAGTCAGTGCCTAACTGGGACATCCTACACACACTATACAGGCTACTTACAGTGACACCCCCCAACACAATTCAAAGGTAAGATTTCCTTTACTGGGCCAAAAATTCTCTATTCCATATACATGTGTGTACTAACTTTTATTATCAAGCAAGTTGCATATTATAGGTACATTACAAAGCTTTAGTTGTAAAACCAGAATTGACCTTTGTCAATTCAACTATGATCGTGCATTTAGGTTCATACACATTGGTTAGTATACTCTGCTGGTTTGCTACCATATTATTCTGAAGTGAAAATAGGGGCTCAGTGTTCTCCAGAACTAAATAATGTATGTGAACCATACAGCTAACTGCATGTATTACACTTAATAATTTAGAATGGGATCATAGGCGATAGTTCAAAGTGAATTGTACAAATACAATGGCTGAATATTGATATAATCAGTAAGGTAAAATTAAAATTTAATAAATTGTTACCATATGGATGATATACCGAAGGTCAGACCTGGGATGCAATGACATACAGAGGCACTTTACGACACTCTACCATAGATACGGTATACAGATAATCGGCCACTTTATTTGAACCTTCTATCAACACTTAGCTACGTGAATTGAAAATTATATTCTTCAGAAACCACATTATTTAATTATGCTTATAATGGAGCAACACCAGTGGAGCAAAATGCTTTTGGAATTTTTCAAATCGGAACAAAACTTGAGGCAGAATAGGCTAATAAGTACCTTCGTTTGGTTTTAATTATGGGAATTTCATTAAACTAGAAACAACAGATAACTAGATAAGGGTTAAGGCACCCTCACTTGTACACTCTCCTGACAGCCAGGGTATGGAGGACGGCCTACAGGTGTTGTATATACGGGGGCAGATGCCTCTGGTCCCGTATATACAACACCTGTAGGCCGTCCTCCACAGCCTGGAAGTGGTGAAAAGTGCCCTGGCGACATGGGCTGTTTTCTATGTGATCTGGTAAATAATTTAAGCAACCTAGCATTTTTTGAAAATATCTAACTGGTTCGCTGATAGTTGAGCAGCAGGAGAGCAGAGTTTGTAAACCAGAGAGAAAAATAAATGTTTATTAAAAAAAAGAGAGAGCCTTCCAACCTCGGGGGGAGGGGGGGGGGATACCGCACCTCTCCCGAGGGTCAGGTGCGGAGAACGGCCCCATGTGTTGCATTGGCGGCACCAGAGGCAACAGGTGCCGACAATGCAACACATGGGGGCCGTTCTCCGCACCCTGGGGGCTCTCCCAATGGGATTTTTTGCATTTATTTGCAATTTATTTAAGTCTGATTACCCTGTATCATATATGTCTGTGTTCCCAAGACAGCAAATTACATTAATCTAAAGGTACCTATTTGGTTTGTCCAGCAATTTCCGAGGGAGAACTCATGGAACATTAGAAATGACTTGATGGGAAACTTCTGGTGCTCATATAAAAATGGTACTTCTACCAAAGGGAAGCTCAAGCTGTATTCTAATCAACCGAAAGCATATTTCAACATATTGGTGATTTTACCTGTCAAGAAATAAACAACAATAACACATGCATGCTGCGGTGTGTGACAGACTCCTGGTAGTGCAGTGAGCTGAGTTCTCCCGTCCAAATTCTCTAATTACCGTTGCTAAACCTCATTAAACCAATCAAAAACTATTGTAGGGGTCGGATTCCCCGTACCCTGGTGGAGAGCCCGAAGGGGTGAAACACCTGGGTAATCCTCCCCCTCTGTACCATACCGATCCAGTAACGTAGGGAGCGGAGAACAGTCAGACACGGGTTGGTAGTGTAACGGTTAGCACGCTTGTCACCGGTGCGAGAGGTCTGTGGTTCGATTCCCGGCCGATCCAATGACTAAGTTTTCCGCGACCTCTACACTGGTGGATCGGCCGCGATGAATCGGGTAGTACGTTGACTGTGGACGGTAGGAGCATTCCAGCTTGCTGGGGATTGGCCACCTGCTGGCGGTTGGTAGTTGGAGGAGCAGGTTGGGAAGTGTTGGTCCCCAGTACGGGCAGTTGGAGTTCAGCATGGAGTTCAGTCAACAAATTGGCTGAATCGGTATGGTGTAGAAAGCTTCCATCACTGGGAAGTCAGGGTATCTCAACGACTGCTTGATAAAGCCCCATTGGGACCTTCGGTCTCCAGTGGGTGAGAATGCCTGGTGCTAGGTGCCTCTATACTCCGGGGGCTGGGACTCTCTGTAACTGCTTGATAAAGCCCCTCCTAGGAGGGAGAGAAAGCCCAGGGTTGGTAACCCCCCGGAAAATCCGAATCGAGAGGATATGATGGAAGCTGATGGGGGTAGTGTAGGGGTCGGATTCCCCGTACCCTGGTGGAGAGCCCGAAGGGGTGAAACACCTGGGTAATCCTCCCCCTCTGTACCATACCGATCCAGTAACGTAGGGAGCGGAGAACAGTCAGACACGGGTTGGTAGTGTAACGGTTAGCACGCTTGTCACCGGTGCGAGAGGTCTGTGGTTCGATTCCCGGCCGATCCAATGACTAAGTTTTCCGCGACCTCTACACTATTACAGATAGATGAACAAGAGTCTAGGGATGCCGCAGGTGTATAATTATTGGGTATATGATGCATTTGAGGAGCCCCAGTGAGGGTAGAAGTGCGGATTACGCACAGAACTCCCGTTTTCATCAGAGTGACACCCGGGGTTCACATAGCTACAACACTGGTGCTCTATGCTATGATAACCATAAAGCAACGGATACTAAGTTGGCTCTCAGCCATTAGATTTAGATTTTAATGAATAATACAGAATACTGTCTTACAGTATCCTAGCACACCCATCACTCATCCTCACTCAGTTTGACACTAGATTGACACACTTCTGTGCATGCATAGATGTATAGGATACTTTCTGCACATGTTTATCAATAATTTTAAGGGCTGCATACAGCATAATGCTATGTGCTCTAAATGTGAAGTTTAGGGTTTATTTATTGATACCATTTGAGGAAGGCGTATTAATAAGTGCCTTTTAGTCAACACCGGCAGATAATGCACAGCTGCTGCATTCATGGTTCGGGAGTGTTAATGTTTTAACAACAGTGGGGAAGATTTCTCCATCCCCACCTAGTTGGGTGGAATATTCCCCCTTCTCAACAGGTGGGTGGAAAAAACGCGCACATACCTTTCAACCATAGTAATGACATTTTTCTGCCTCCCCTCCAGAAGAGGTTGAAATTCACCCCCCCCCCCCCCCGCCCATCAAGAGGTCCACGTCTTTTACCTCCCCAAATCAACAAGAATCTTGAGGCTTCATATGATAGTATGAAGCCTCTAGATTCATTAATGAGTTAATGACACATCCATGCTTCTCACAGATAAAAATACAGAATGACGGAATCTAGAGAGCCATATGTGTGCACACTGAGTGCTGAACTGATGAAGATGGCACAGGAGGAACTCAACGAGAAACCTGAATGGCGCGCCCGGGATATACAGGCTCTGAGGGACATGGTCAAGGCTCACCCAGGTAATTTAAACATTTGAACATTCCCTATCAGCCTAATGTAAATGTACAGCCTGCACATCATTATGCATGGTTCACATTCATATGAGATTTGGGACATCATATTTAGGTTAAGAAGGAACAATAGCAGGCAAAGATATGAAATCAAAATAACACCTCATCTACGGAGGAGGGATCCTTATTTGAGAATGTATTATTAACCAATATAGTGGATTACCTATCACTTAAGCAGATTTTTATGAATTCTATCCAATTACCCTTTTAGAAACTGTTGCAATGCTGGACTTTCTTCCCAGAGTCTGACAATGCTGGACCCTTAGAGGTTGAAAGAGAGGCTCCCTAGAGTCCAGCACTGTCAGACTCTGCGAAAAGGGTCCAGCATTGGCTGACTCTCCAACCATGTTGGGTGAGTCCAGTCTCTAAAATGAGGATCCAGCATTGCCTGACTCTCAACCAAAATCCCTGACTCTTGGAGCTAAGTGCTTTGTCGACATGGCCATCGTTCTTCTCAGTGTTTTCCATAACATGCTATAAATGTGTGTTCCTACTGTAGGACTACACTGCCGTACAGATGATGCCTTCCTGCTACGGTTCCTGCGGGCCCGTAAGTTTGACTATGACCGTGCGTACCAGCTGATTATCAACTACTTCACAGTGAGAGATGAGCACAAGCAGCTCTTTAAGGACCTCAAACCCTCAGCACTGGGCAAGGTGTTTGAGGACAATGTGTGTATAGGGCTGCCAAACAGGGACAAGGAGGGACGCCGGGTCATGTTGCTCAGACCAGGTAAAGTGTTTTCTTTATTGTTTATTTATCCTGGTTAAAATAGGTCATTTACAGTATTGTCCTCAAAGATGTTGTCCTTAACCCTTCTGGGCCGACCCAAAAAAAAGTAATTTACTAGTGATGGGGCCAAGATGGTTTTCAGAAATTTCAAGATACTGATTCACTATGTTCTGTAGTGAATTCCTCTTTTAAACCCCAACCCATTTAAATATGCCATTTCCTTTTTTAATCATTTTGATTCATACTTTCATGAACCAATTATAGATATCATATGCATTTCTAAGTCCCTGCTAGTGATATTGCCAAGTTCATTTATAACTAGGTAAATGGGACCCAACTGTGTATGAAATATATCGGCTCGTCTTGTCTGAGGTGACTAACTTGGAGATTATGTTACAGGTAAGTGTTTTTTTTTCTTGACGTGATATCAACATTAATTTGTTTTTAACTCCATTAAAGGCTAACATTGGTGTAACAGATAATATCTGTGATACCAGTTCCTCCAGGATAGCATAAAGCACCAAGGATGCTATTTCATAAAAATAATCATTTTATGAATCAGATGTGAATACAGAAACGTACATATACGCAGTTTAGCCATGTTAGCTGTGAGCTCACAAAAAGAAGACCCTTGTCATACTGCTCATATGACTGACATGAGAAGTAAATAAACAAGACCTAATTTATATATTCACAAGGTCACAAGATGCACTTGTCATTTCAAACATACATATTCTTTTCTTCAGGAGGAAGAGACCCAGATAAGAGGGGTAGTACTGGTGGTTGATATATCACAGTTTGGGATGACGCATGCCAAGAACTTTGAGAGAAACTACGCCAAATTAGTTACCTCTTTATTTCAGGTGAGCTTATCATTATTATCTAAACAAGTTAAGCCAACTATGTATAAAAGTATATTTCATATGCTATTTGAATTAAAAAATACAATACTGCACTGGGAACTTGAGCCATCAGGGCAATCGGCCCTCTGAGGGTTGGCCCCGCAAAATTGGCCCCCCCGCAAAATTGGCCCCCTGACTATAAGCCCTATAGATTTTCGGCCACCTGATGCTAGGCCCCTGAATGATTATAGCCACCCAACGACCAGCTACCATTGGTTTTGAATGAACACCATTCTTGTATGAGGTCCAGGGTTAGGCTTGGGTTGAATAGGTGGATGAACATGGGGTGGATGGACGTTCGATGATGGATGGTGGTTGGCCTGTAGTCCTGGGGGCTGGTATTCAGTAGGGCTAATCACCTGATGCCTGAAATTCTGGAGGGCTAATCGTCTAGTGGCTGAGAATTAGGGGGCTTATCTTCGGGGCGCCCATCAGCCACAGGGCTTCAGTTCTGAACGCTATGTGGATAGCACAAGGAGTAGATATAGACTTGAGTTAAATTATGCCATTTGAAACTAACGTGTTACACCCAACTTATATCTATAAATGACATTTTGACTGCAGGATGCCTTCCCTATGCGGTTTAAAGGGATCCGCATCATCCATGAGCCGGCCATCTTCAGCTATGTTTTTGGCATCATGAAGCCATTCCTGAAGGAGAAATTACAGAAAAGGGTGAGGGAAAGTTTAAATCATAATTATTAAAACATATTTTCTATAAGCAATGATATAGCAAGGATAGATGTGAATCCAGTCATCCAGGTATATTCACACACATATACTGGCAGTTACGCCACCCACCACTAGGGGGCTATATTCAGATATCGCCAGTCGGTTGTCCGCAATTCCTATGGTCGCATAGTTCAATTTCTTCTGGGGCAAATATTGAGGTAAATATAAAGGCTGATAAGAAGTCAGTGCAGAATAACTGCACAGACTGTGGAGGATGACATACTGGGCCTTGGGGGAAGAAGTGTGGGCTATTGAGCACCTGATATAACCTAGTATAACAGTATCTTGTATGTTGGTGATGAGACGTGAAACATATTGTGAGGCATTCTACTGACATTAAAGTCTTAAATGTTATCATTCCTTTAGATGGTCTTCTATGCTGAAGATGTGGAAGGCTTAAATGCTGAGCTGGGTGCAGATAACTTACCTAATGAATTAGGTGGTACCCTGGGGCCTGTGAGTGATATAGAACAGGTGAGTGACAGAGTCGGCACAGGTACCTTAATTGTTGAACTGGGTGGTAAACATTTTGCTTGATCTTTTATTTTTTAAAGATTTGAGATGATAAAAGATAAAACCAATCCCAATTTTTCTATACGGTCACATGAAGAAAGCTTGTTAAACTTGATGAGTAGCCAGTCTTATAAACGATTCGCTGGTACAAACAACTATAGAAAACAATGCAATATATAATGACAATCAAATTATAATAATTGCAGATCAATATGATACAAATGTTAACAGAAAACTAATTAGCTCATTAACTTCCTTTTTGAGAGTCGAAAGGGGACTAGCTCTTGCTACACTCTACAGTATGAATTGTGTATACAATGTTATAAAGTATCAATTATCATTCCCTTGGTTTCCCCAGGAGTGGAGGAAGAAGGTGTTGGCGGCTGAGGCCTACTTCCAGGAGATGGCCACCTACTATTTAGATGTCCCCAAACAGATCAGCAAGAAGACCACAGACGAGGCTGTGCAGAGCCTCGTAGGCACCTACAAGAAACTCAATGTGGATTAGTGTGAACAAAATTAGCATGTGGGCTCCACCTGAAATACAACTTGTTAACTCAAGCTTTGGCACAGATTTATAACTCACATAATATAATAGGCTTGCTATTCCAAAGGAGAGAGATCTGGTGCATAAGCTATAACTCTGAGGATACCTTTATCTTGCATACATGAATATGATTTAAACATGAGACGTTACCCAGTACTAATGATGCACAGATGATAAAGGTTGCTAGTTATTACACAGGATTCATAGGGATGTACTGCTGGGTATATCTGATGCTGTTGGACGTCACTACACACTTGTTTGTGACATATACAGGGCAACTCATGTTTAATTCTTTGAGGGCTACATAGCGCTTCACTGTAGTATGCCTTTTGACATCATGCATGAATGCAGCCCTGATGAATCTACTGACACTTAGCGCATTGAAGCATCATTACAATCTTCCCCTTATGAGTGTATCACTTGTGTAGGGCCAGCATGATGCTTTGGAATTCTGAATTTGAAGGGAGGGTGCAATGGTTGGGGTAGGAGTGGGTCATTTTGGGAATTAGGGACGGTGATCCTTCTCTATGCTCTGATATATGGAGGTAAATTGTGATTTAATGAGTTTAATAAAAACATGTACAAAACACTAACAAAGCCTGCTACCTTAATCTTCCATTTGGGATGTCTCCGACATTCTATCTAAGAAACACCACCAAGATAGCAATGCCATGTTGGGCTAATGTCTGCAATGGTCGGTACCTTCACGGGTAATATTTTAAAGTGAACATGTATATACATGTGTAATACTTCCAGTGTTCTGCCAACGTTGGTACAATGTCAGAGATTTCGTGTCATGCCAATGTTAGTCAATTATTTATGCTGTACGAACATTGGAAATAATTATGTCCATCGTTCTACCACTATTGGGGCAAAGTCAGATAGTTCATGTCATAACAACATTGGCCCAACCTTGATTCCCCAACAACCCACCATAGGGCATTAAAGGTTGCATGAAGATCAATCTTGCTCTGCAGGTCCAATTCATTTTTGCAAGATGCCCAAGTGTCTTCTTGTTTGATAATAAGATATTTGTTTGTCATCCCAACTTCCTGGGGATAGGTATATGTGAGAAAAAAAATACTCACTTTCAACCAGGACCGGCCCACCATAACTTCCTGTGTGTGGCTGGTGGTTGTTTCTGTGTATTATACTTTATAGGCATACTACATAGAAACACAGAGACATGGAGCGGACACACCCAGAGTCAGGTTCAGCATCCTAAAGAAACACCTCATACCTTGGAAACACCATTATGGTCAGAATGAAATACTATTATGGGAATTCAGTTATATCTTGCCACAATGGCTACACTGATGCAGGCGCACCGTCATGATAATGAAACTCTTAAGGCTAAAGTAGAAAAGCAGTGGACCATGTTACTCTGGGAAGAAGAAGCTGGAAGTGGCAAAAGGAACATTGTACAAAAGCAGCACTTCCCAGAACACTTGTCTCATTAGATGGCTAACTTGAAAGAATTCAGTGATATCTTTTCACATTATTCTCAACAAGACAATAGACCAGCCCATGGCTCTGATCGCTGGCCTTACTTTTTAGGCAAGATCAATACAACTTTCTCTGCAGTGGTGGTGTTGATGTTTTATCTGTGACAGTCTTGTGTCCCCGTCTCCCTCAGTAATAAAAACCCTCCCCGTGCAGGCAGTTTCAAAATACCACATTATTGTGTTGTGAAGTGTAGATTTTATATACTGTGCCATCACATGTAGAAGTGACTAGAGGATGACACCATTATGGTGACAATTTTCGGTTTAGGAGGTGCATTGTTCAGAAGGTTCTCATCCTACATGTGTATTTGACCCTCTGTAGAGGGTGCTCTCACTTACATGAAAATAAAAAGGAAAACATTGATGGTCACATTTATTTGGAAGCTGTATTAAGATGAAAAAAACGCTCTGATGATCATCAAAAACCTGTTTATATAGGAGAGCTCTTGCTCTGTAAAACAATGCTCGCATTATATTTAATCTGGACGAGTTACATGTTAAATACATGACTCATATGTACATGACTTATGATAATGTATGTACATGTAGTATTGGGTTTTTACCGTTTGATCAAAACTGTCTGATACAAGTCATTTTGGCATGTCGGCGGTGCCGAAATACTGCTACCAAACCTTTAAATGTCTGCACCATACCTACGAGGTACAGTCCATAGGACACTGATGTGAGAATTGTATACTATTGGTTCCTGCCTCTCTCGTTTGTTATAACATGTACACTGTTCACATTGTGCAATCACACTAAGATTTAAAAAAAACTAAAACACTTTCCATGTGTGGCTTATTTAAAGTCTAGGTGTAACATAATTATGATGATTATAATGTACGTATGTAAGTGTGCCTTAGACGCTATGTTTTAGGGTAGTACTCACTTTGGACATTTTTGTCTGGGTGTTGTCTGTAGAGCTGATACTCGATTTTATTCCAACTTTTACTAACAATATGATTCAGTCATGAAGCCATAACTTTGCCCTGTTGCACTACCTATATCCCCTAGGTCAGTCATGACTGCTAGTGTGTACAAACAAATTCTAAAACATGCTGGTCCTCTCTATCAGTTTGTTAATCGTTCAAATAATTAAACACACATACTGACACTTCCTCGGTGAGTATATTGCCAGTTTTGCTGTGGCTCTTACTTTGGTGACATCTACATCAATCCTAACCATCTGCTTCGGTAAATGTGCTGCCTTTCTTCGTACTTCCCCTTTACATACTTAGCCTTCACCTTACTTTACCTTCTTCACACCAATTTAATCTCTTGCTTATTGATTAGTCTCCAATGTATAACGGGCAAAGTGATCATGTATAGTTTCACATTTCAGTTCTAATTGTAATACACATTCTTGGCAGATGTTCTAGGGATCAGTCAATTCCACTTTAACTTCATGTGCCTTTGGTCGCACCTTGCGCGAGCTGATCATTCTGAAGGCTGTGTACAGAAGGAAGTCAAAGATCTCAAAGACGGTCACCACACTAGCTCCAATCAGCAGTCCCATAGAACCTCCAAGGTCAACTGCAAACAGATTTATATTTTAAAACTTAAGTCAACTAACAATAGAAATGACTGTTTCTTCTTAAAATATCAAAAGAATGAACAGTTTGGACTCATTTCCACACATCAATTTTCTTTTTATTGAGAAGAGCCTACTTATGATCTCATGGCCATCATTTCACTAACAGCTACAACTATCAAACATCTTGACAGCTTCACTAATAATGTTCAGCAAAGTAATTGTTTCAAAGTCCCCTACTGCACAAGGTGTGGAAAATAATTGTAAATCAAGAAATCCTTTCTGAGAAGACTCAAGTGTACTCTGCTCTAAACTATAAACATCATACCAGTTAAAGCTAGAAATCAACTTACTGAAGAATGTCAGTATCCCATAGGCAGGCTGCTGTTCAATAGATTCATATCGAAGTTCTCCATAGTAAACATCCAGCTTCAGAAAGTTTTGTCTGGAAGTAGATATCGTTCATATATGCATTAAAGCTGTTGTGTCATAGTCATGTCAAATTTCAATAAGAGGACTTCATAGGTGAATTCTCATAATGATATTTACAGTTATGAGTCACTCAAAAAGGAGAAAACAATTAGCATAGCTCACTGGATGAATGATGCATCAATGGTACTCCTAACAACTGTAGCCTGTAGCTCTGTCTGGAAGGAGGACAATTCAGCCATGACACTATCTCTAGTTGTTGTAATGTCTCCATTAGCTCTTTCTAAGTTATATGTTATCTCATCAAGGTAGGCTTTTACCAGATGCCTAAACACTGTATGAGAGCTTGAAGTGACAAAATTGCTGATATCAAGATTTTTCCTCCATTTGGTATATGTTTCCGTGATGAGGTGTACTTTCTTCTTAAATTTGATCTTTAAATGTGAATCAGGCAGAACATAAGGCTCATACAAAATCTTCAGTTGCCGGGCTCGGGTACTAAACGTGGTGGTATGCTGGAAATGCCGTTGTAAGTGTGCAAGATGAGTGACAGCCTGATGGTAGGTATCTGTTACCTCCTGTTGAATATTGGTAATCGCTCGCTCCAGTGTACCCTGAATATCTTTTGTTATAGTGCTAAGCATGGTGTCCATTAGCTTCATAACATGTCTAACTTCTGAAGCGTTGATAACCCCTGCTAGAGCCAATTCACTTATTTCATGTGTAGATACTTCATAGAGAAGATTCTTATAATTCCCTAATACACCAATTATTTCTTTCCGGGTGTCATTAAAGTCAAAGTCAAGGGTCAAATCCCAGGTTGTCTGTATTTTGCCTGAACCAAAGACATTCTGGGTAAGCCAACTCTGGGCCTCCAAAAGCACATTGTTGTATTCTGCTAAGCAATCCTGTAGAATGTTACCTCCATCTGTGAATTTATAATATAATTTCCACAATTCTGAAAGCCCGTTTGAATCAGCTATATAATTATTGTAATCGATTTTCATTTGTATTACCAGGTCCCACATATTTTCTAACTGACTTGGGCAGGTTTTACCTGAATCTGAATACAAACTATTGGGCAGTCTTGTGAAATAGTTTGTAACCTCTTGTTGGTGTCCGTGGGAAATGAAATATTGTAAAGACTTGTCCAATATGTTTAGGTTTTCATTCATTGACATTTGATACTTTTCATCTCTGCCATCCAAAAAAAGAGGTACTGCTCTCTCAACATCTGCAAGTGCTGCCAGAAGTCCTGTCCGCCGTTTTCCAAGTGATATCCTGTACTCTTTTTCATAAAGGTCTAAGTCTTTGAATGTACTATTGACATCTGTGACTACCATTTCTAGAAAAATCATTAACGCTGCTTTACTATAAGTCCCATGCTCTTCTGCTAGAGCTAGAAACTGCTCCAGTTGTAAGATGATGCTTTGGAAGTGCTCAATCATTTTGACGAGGGTGTTGGGATTGGCGCGTGATGCAACATCTAACGAGTCGATGTAGCGCTCATTAACGTGAGCAGTGACTGCATTGTCATCCAAGAACTGCTGGATGCTGAGGGAGGAGAGTGAGGCGAATGAAGAGTCGGTCTTGAAAGCCAAAATAGTGCACGCATCTGCACATGTTGCACAGGTATTAGACGCATCTAAAATCATCAAAAACATGGCTCATTTTAAGGACTTCACCAGGCTCCTTTATAGTCATTATAGCTGATTATGATATCAGTTAAACATGAAGTGGGCGTATGGAGCTGAGATATATTTTTAGCATCTCAAATATAAATGTAATATGAATAATATAATATATGTGTATAACATGATATATATATACTTTTTTTTATAGTATACATACATAAACACTGGGTAAGGGGGTGACATGTTTATGGATCTGAATGTCTTTTTTTATCATTCTTATCCACCATTGGTATGGACTTACTGGACAGGGCAGGTATGAGACAGGAGAAGTACTCATCCATCTGACAATCCCGTTCTGGTCCTGAAACAAAATAGATTTTCACCATTAAACTTGGACATAAACTGATTTACGTAAATGCAACCATAGAACCTTAGTGGTTATAACCGGTTTAAAGGTTCTTTATATGGTATGCCTCTGGATCATTGATGATGATTGTTATAGCCAATTTTGACTTTAATCAACTGCCATATTCTTAAAGCTCATTTTTGAGACTGTAAAACAAATATATTAGGGTTTTTCCGGATAGGAAATATATATTTTGCATTGGGTTGAGTGTTCTATGATACTATGACAATAATCAGTCTGAATAATTGGCTCCTATACTTACCTGGCTGATGAGGCCACTTGCAACCACACAGTTCAGTTGCCTTATACATATCACATAGTCTACGGCAACGGGCAATTGTGTAGTTTTTTCCAGGATAGTGGTCAAGCTTATGGGTTGCCTCAGTACAGTCAGAGTAGGGCTTTGGCAAAGTTTTTGTCTGTAAGTAGGCATAAGAGAATTACATGGAATGGTCCCAGCGATTTTGAAAAATGCAACATACATGACCATGAATCAGGGAGTAATGGATAAACACTACTTATTCCTACTTTGCACAATCACTGAAAGCCTTGTTGACAACCCTGCAAACAAGATCTTGGGCAGAACTCGTGCGGTTCTTGAGTCACAACTCGGGATCCCTGCGAGAATTGTGCACGTATCTGGCACGAGAATATGTGAACAGCTTTTGACTGTGTCATATTCTGTGAAATTCCATGTTATTTATATCAAACAGAACTTGGGAATTGAACGTTTGCAACTGGGTAGAATCCCGGTAGGTCACAATGACACATGAAAGGCACGAGATATTCCCAAGAATTGTGAACATGTCTGCAACTGGGTAGAATCTGGGTAGGTCACAATGACACAAGAAAGGCACAGGAATTGAACGTTCGCAACTGGGTAGAATATCCCTGCCTTTCTTGTGTCATTGTGACCTACCCAGATTCTACCCAGTTGCAAACATTCAATTCCCGTGCCTTTCTTGTGTCATTGTGACCTACCCGGATTCTACCCAGTTGCGAACATTCAATTGCCAAGTTCTGTTTGGAGGGATGGCTCTCTATGCTTATATGTACCATGGTTGCCCATGCCAATCAGAGCACAGGGATTTAGTATATTACCTCACTTCCTGCATCCTGTAACGCTCAGCCTCACAGCAGAGTGTGGGTTGATTGCCTTATAAGAAAACTTAGAGCATACATTTAGTTCTAGTAGAAATTTCTGGAGATCTATCGGGCCCCATTGTAGAGAAATTGGGGTTGTGTGAGGCAGAGAACATGAATCAAAACACTGCAATCTTTTTCCCCAGATTTGCCACAGTGATTCTGATGCAACTGCTAATAATTATGATATGAGCACACAAATGTCATTTACATAAAAGACTGCATAAATCTGGTTATACATGACTATTCTTTGGCTACTTCATTGTCATGACATTTTAAAGATATGTTCATGTGCCTGTAATTTAATCATGTGAGAATGCATAGAATGATGAATACCTTGGTATATGTGACCCCAATCAAGGAATGCATGGACAGGGGTATGGCTGTTCCTGTTTCCTCAATGGTTGGTATGTCCTCATTTGAATGAAGGTGTATCTATGCAAAATAGAAATAAATTGTTTTTCTATTACCTGTGGCAAGTGGATGGGGCGTTGTATCCTCAGAAAACTACAAACCAATTTTTCCCATGCCAGTCGGTCAATAAAGGTGCCCCCCGGTGGAACCCGACTGATATAAAAAATATTTGAAAATATTTTTTAAGAAAAATATTCAATTATTTTTAAAGAAGACCAGGAAGAATCATCACTTGTTTTTCTATCACTATCAAATACATGTTGCTATGGCCTGGAGTCCTTTTAATATACTATGTAGTGGTGCACCTGCACTCAAGAATTGTAGGGTACATTGTACCATGCGCTAATACAAGATCTAATTCAAGCCACTGTGGTAATCCTCCTCAGAGGCACATACACCGCTACTTTCTGCTTATTATCTAATGTGATTGTACAGGCGGGTTCAAGCTGCTGCCTGTTGATTATATCTCATTATATCATTTCTAGGCCTACTGTCCTCAATGTAATAAGCACACACTGTAGTGAACAACTATTTTAGGTTACTTCTAAAAGCAATCTACCACTGCTATGAAGTCTCTACTGACAATCCCAGCCACTAACACCTAAATTACTTTGGTATCACTATGTTCAGGAACAGTGCTTCACCCTGGTAGCCAACCTGGGTCACTACCTAGGTGATACAAGATTGTAAAAACTCAATATAACAAGGAAGAATCTGTTTGTGGTCATTTATACCTTGACTCCAGCGTCTGTGTTGGTACCTGGTGTATGTTCATACTGCTCGATGTTCAATACCAGATTCAACCCAAACTGGGCACCTGCAAGCCAAAGTGTAGCAAACATGGCCAACTTCATAGAGATATACTGATATACAATTCATGAATAGTTGATAATGTTAACATTATATAATGTTGACATGAATTTCAGGTTTTAAGGCGGACGTTATATTTAATGGTGAATGTATAC
This sequence comes from Harmothoe impar, assembly GCA_947462335.1. Lineage (NCBI taxonomy): Eukaryota > Metazoa > Annelida > Polychaeta > Phyllodocida > Polynoidae > Harmothoe > Harmothoe impar. The sequence continues at coordinate 43,103,858 of OX381718.1, read as the reverse complement.
ATATGATCTTCCTTTCTATAGATTATTTCAGATTAATCTGTGTATCAATGGGATGATCAGATCCAGAACTGTAAGCCAATTAGCAGAAAAAGAAATAATCACTCACCTGTTCTGTTTGAATGAAGTGTTGTGTTCAAACCAGAATTAAAAGTGTAGCACAAACCAAGCTTGGTGTGCTGTTGTACAAAAACTCCATCGTCACAAGGTTTTCCATTCCACTTGCATCTAAAATCCATAAACACCAGTTATAACATTCAAGTGTCATAGTTTTTAAAAGAAAAGACCAGCGTAATACTTCATGGCAGCAGTAGAGAATAATGATAATTACGACATAATGTTTGCCTAAAACATTATTATTTAGTGAATGAAGTCTTGTTGTCATTGAGACCACTTATATATGTATATGTGTCCACACTCATTGTTTCTTTGTGAGTTGCAGCTTGGATCGCATCACAAAAAGTGTGCTATAATCCAAGCTACAACGTGTGATTCTTTGTAGTTATATCATGTTATGGTGATTCTAGTACTTAAGCATAGTGACTTAATTTGTTTCTCCATATGACGAGACAGATCTGACCCACACAGAAAGGATGATCTACATGGAATGTGCAGAGGATCTCATCTGATTGGTTGCGCAAATCTATGTTTTCCCTTGTTTTTGTAATGAGATGAGAAAGCAAGTAGAAGGGATGACAAAAGGAATGCTTTTTGTTCGATATAATAGAGTAACTCACTTCACAACCAAGTCTCGAAAGGTATGCCCAGCCTGCTCAAAGAAGGTCTTCATGTTCAGCTGATCTGCAAGATAAATCAGAATCCTCATCCTATCACTAATAGTGGCTTATTGACCTTGCGGTTTAGAAATACTGGCTAGATCTGATGTAATTATACCAATAGCTGAAACATGCTTGCATATTCAATTGATGTACCATTTATTATCATAGTTATAGAGTTGTATTACGTTTTCCCATGCAATACAGGTCAACACTAGCATATTGTTCTTTTTTTATTAGAAGCTCTTGAAGAAATGATTTTCCTTAAATTGTTTACCTGCAATAGACTTCCTGGGTACGATTATGTCTGCTGGCTTGGTCAGGTTTACAGAAGTCATGTTTTCTGTAGTTTCAGCTTTGTTTATGTCTTTGATAGGTGCTTCAGAATCTGTGTTGTTGGTTTGCATGGATGTTGGTTGTTCTATTGTTGTTAGATTGTTAACGTTCTCTGGAAAAGTTTAAAATGCTATCTTAGAGATTTCAGAACTGAACCAAAATCATATGATGTCTAACGAAGCAAAAACATTTGGAATTGATGTGAAATATAATGCCAACATAAAATAACCCCTAAAGGGAAGCATATTGCCTTATAGCAATAATTCACAGTGACATAACAGAGGTATGAACATTAAGAATTATTGATACCTGTATAACCACATTTTCCAGATGTTAACATGGTGGCCCCAATACGTATTTCCCATGCGCCTGCTGTATCTGTTGCTACAAAACCAACTCGGTAGATCCCCAAACGGAGGTCCACTTGTGCCTTCGTCCATTTCCTGGGTTTCCAAGGGTTACTCTGCAGGACTCCCAGGTGGTGTATGGTCTGGTTGAAGTCTTCAACCATACCAATCAGCATGATCTGGGAGGTGAAGATCTTCACATAGTAGGAAAACTGAAGGCAGTGCGGCTCACTGACATTTACAATTGGTGATGCTAGGAGGCACACTACACCTGTTTTAACACCATCACAGGTCATAGCGTGAACTGAAAATCAGAAGTTGATGTTAAGCTTAAGGTGCGTGGAAGGAACTAGGTAAAATAAAGAAAGTATATTTGAAAGTAAATTAGGGCACAAATCAGGACTAGGATATATGGCATTGCCAGTGATTGCTGAGGAATGGAATTAATTATGATTCTTTCCCTCAAAAGTATGATATGTCATGAAATTAGCAAGAAGTCACTACACATGAGACAAATATATATGCATGATTTCCTAAATGTGTAGTTCCCGGATCAATATCAGAGGCGTAGGAAGCAAATCTTCATTGGGGGGGCCCAGGGGGGCCCACTCCAACCAACTTTGATTTCCGCCTTTATGAATGATGTACATGTATCATATGCACACTTGTATATTGTATTGTATAGAAAAGAAGTATTTGAGCCCCCTTTAGTTCTGATTGAGGGCCCAGGCCCCTCTGTCCCCACGTTTTCCTATGCGAGAGAGAGGTAATAATTGGAAATTGTGTGAATTTTATTACAGTCTTGACAAATTTTGGGGGGGGCCAAACATATTCAGCCCCCCCCCCCTCCTCAGTGATTGGGGGGGCAGGGCCCCCCTGGCCGCCCCTTTTCCTACGCCACTGAATATCAAACTCTAAATCAAGAATACCAATATATTTCTCTTGATAGTCTAGGATGGATGCAGTAGCACGATAAATAGTCTCTGCTGCCATCAGTGAATGGCTGTTATGTAATCCATGAGAATTTTCTCACCATAATTATGCTATTACCTTATTTGACATAATAAGCGCCCTGGGTGCTTATAAAATTATTTTTATGGCAGTTTAAGTACTTAAGAGGTTAATTGTCTCCAAAATCGGGAAATTTGAGCCTTTGTGCTAGTTTAGTAATGCTCCAAAAAGGAGAGCCCAGTAAACAAAAAACGTTATACAACATTTTATAGCGTTATATAACGTTCCTCTGAGGTTTTTTACTATGGCAGAACGTTATATAAAGTTTCTAAAGCGTTATTTTGACGTAAAATAACGTTTTTTGTTAGCTGGGAGGGGGCGCTTATTCCGGCAAATGCAGTAAATTAGTTGAGTGACCCCTTATAATAAAACTGGTGCCATGTTTCAATGACGAGTTGTATAAGCTCAACTTACTATATTCTGAGTATACAGGCAGAGGGATGCCTGTTTCTGTTGTGACGTTGGATGCAGTGAGGACACCACCAAAGTACAGATCCACAACCTGCTTCACCAAACTGCTGCTGCTATTTAGGCTGATCTTGGCACTAAGCAGTCCAGCCAAGTACAGCTCAACAAGTGCTGTCTCTGAAAGAAGATCCCAAATACCATGAATATGAGGATAGCATAGCATTCACATAGCCACAATGAGTGTAGAAGGAGCTAGTAGGAAGTGTATACATCTTGGAATATGATTGAAATGGCTTTTATCTATTTAGTCAGTGTTTAGTAAAACATGCTACTGCTGAATTGAATCCCCTTTGATAATAGATTTAGTTTAAGCAGCAGTATACAAAAAAGGGCAGTGGTGAGTATTCAAATGGAAGGGACAGTATGGTGGCATGTATTTTGATATGCAAATAGGATATACTTCATATGAAATTAGGGACATGGCCCATGGGCATGGGTTCATCTTGGTATGGTTATTTGTGGCAAACTAGAGGGTAAGCATATAGATAGGAATTAACTTTTAGAAGGGATTTTTCTGTACCTTCCCAGACATTTGCAGACATTTCGAGGACCATCTGGCATACTCCTACTACATTAAATCTAAATTAGACACAGAGTCAATATCTCTGATCAATATTGTATTTGATATACAAATCATGTTGGTTGAGAGCCTTACCATTGATATTGACAACCTTATAAACGTTTGGAATCCACCTGTCTTCAGTTTTGGACACATCTCTGTAGCCACAGCTTGGAAGTGGTTCACAGGAGAGGCCTTTGGGTTGGATTATACCTACAAAATATGCAGTTAGCCATATGGCCATATAGCCAAATCATTATTTATTGGGCAATTCCTATAGTATTCCTATGTAAATGGTATCGACCATAGTCGACGCTAGGCCTGCCATGGTGTTGACTATAGTCGACGCTAGGCCTGCCATGGTGTCAACTATAGTCAACGCTAGGCCTGCCATGGTGTCGACTATAGTCGACGCTAGGCCTTAAAGGGTTAAGGTATTCATAATATCACAACAAGTGTGCAAAATATGCAAAGAACAGTATAGATATGAAATATCACAGATCAGCAGCAGATGTACGGTACCATTTGAATTTACATTTAAGCAGGGATGTTTGTTCCTTGTGGTTGTATTTGTAGGTTATCATTATTACTGTGAATTGAATTATTATAGTGATGCACATTGAAGACCACATACCTGGGACTAGGCAGTTTCCCTCGTTGATGTCAATGAAGTCAATAATTGACGAGAACCCTCCATTGGCCTGGTATGAACTTTCAAACACAATATTATATGTTCCTGCTGAGATTGCTACTGAGATCCACTTTATTGATAGTGACAACTCTGGATTGTATTCAAGGTGCAACAATACTTCAGCGTTACCACGAGCATTTTGCTTTTTAATTACCAGGCTATCCTTAACCATGAGAAGCACAGCCATGCACTGGGTGGTGGTGTATGTAAGCAGAGGGGAGATCAATTTGGAGTATATTGTTGCAGTTGACCCCGTAGCCTCTGTTCTAGTCACCATGGCATAGTCTGCAACAATATTGTTATGTCCAAATCAAGCCCATAGCTAAATTTTCAGTAGGTCATAATTATTAGTAAGTCAAGTAAGATGGAAGCATTGATATAATTATATCCTAGAATTAATCAAAAAAAAGAAATTAAGGTGCGAATCTCTGCACCAAAGTGCAGAGGCCCTCCCTCCAGGTAAACTTTTCAGGTAAACTCTCCCCAGCCTCCAGCACTTCCTAGGCTCGAAATAAGCTTACCACACTCCCACATAACCCAATTAAAAATAAATCTTTACAGCATGCATATAACAGGGAAATCCCTGCAAGATCTAGATTGATAATAAACACTCATTTCACCTGTGTTAATCATTTCCCTGCCGATACCGCATATATACTGTTTTTTGTAGGACATGTGAACCTGCAATGGCCCTAGTGATTGGAAAGTTTTGTTTCTTTTAGCAGAGGAGCGGCCCTTAAAGGGTTAACCAACTTATTGATTAGAAAATATCTTAAATCTTTAGCAAAATCATCCAATACCTTCTCCTTCCACAGAATCTACAACATACTCAGCGTGGAACCCACATCTATGCCCAAGGTTGTCCGCATGGAAACGTACAGTAATTTCACTGCTGTTAAATGTGAGGTTAAATGGTTGCAGGGGTCCACAGTACGTTTCTGAAAGGGCAGGTGCGTCTAGTGGAGCATTAGGATCAGTCACCTGATGTTAAAAAGAATTACGATCAGTCAAAGATTGTCATAGCATTCTACATGAGACAATCTTCGTGGATATCTTATTAAGAGTTGACAAAAGAATATTATGAGAATCAGATTACATTGTATCCAAAGTGATTTTCATCTCGATATTGAGACAATCTTTGATATAAATCAAAATAAATTGTCCAATAAAAAACATTAATAATCTAGCATTTTCTCTGAAAAATATCATTCTCCTCATTGCCACTCAGAAACCTACCTCCATTGAATCATATTCACATTCAGACTGATGTTCAAGGTCAAAATGAAGGAACAATACTGTGATACTACTTCCAAGTAAAGCCTTAATTGTATAAGTACAATCGCTTTCCACATAGGTGCTGGGGTAGTTTGGGGTCTCAAACTGCCCTCTCCTTGTCCAAAAGACATAGTTACAATCTGAAACACAGATGTTTTTGATTATAATGCTACAGCTGTTCACACCATCGAGGTTGATCCTAGCTGAGAATAAACTATGGTTTATCAAAATTAATAGAAACCATTGTAATGATGAAAGTATACCACAATATATCAGATGCATTATGGACTTGTCAGTTAGTTAATTACAGATATCAGATGTCAGTTAGTTAATTACAGATATCAGACGTCAGTTAGTTAATTGACAGATATCAGATCCTACTCCCCCAACCCCTCTGTTATTCACATGACCAGTCAGAACTTTCATGTTCACAAAGGATGGATTGACCAATGGCAACAGTTCATTAATTTTGTTCAGGATCATTTCAAAGCATACTTATTATTGAATATAGGGTACCTTTCTGATTTGGATCATTATTGTTACTGAGGAAATGACCGAGGTGGGCATAGGCAACAAGGTCCCAGCCATAGACTGCATTAGTTGAGGATGTAGTGTAGCCACACATATCACCAGACCTGAATGAACACGACCCAGTCAGGTTCACAGCCTCATCCTCATCTGGACTTTCCAGTAATGTATAAGTGCCTATATCGATGTAAAAGTATATTACACTGATGTTCAAATAGCAAAGATAAAGAGTGATTTTATATGATGACATGCAGCACTGACTTCTGATCTAGAATAATTATATATCTGACATCTGATCGGTTATATCAAGTATTACACTGTAAAACTAAAAGAATATCTTTCTGAGATCTAAAATCGAATGCCATTAAAGCAATGACCTAATGCGTGGACTTCAAAAAGTGAAACTTACTATTTGCCACTCTTGTTGTCAGGGAATTCGCGCAAAAACCTGAATATACATGAACATCGTCCAAGAGAATAGAGGATTTGTCCTGGAATCCATGAGTAGCCTCAAATACGATATGGTAGATTCCTAGTGGTAGTGTTGTCTGATTATAAGTCCAGCCTCCACAAACAGTTTGAAAGCATATTAGACCTGAATCTTCCCAAAGAAGCATCATATTCTCAGAGGTGTAGGCATACACTCGCAGGCGACCAATTGTGTCTAACTTGTGTCTATATAAAAATAGCCTAAACCTGAGGCAACTTGGGGAGGTTATGTTCAGTTGAGGAGTCGTGGCTTTTGCCTTGTCACCTTCAATTGCTTTTGTGGTGAGGAACTGCAAAACTCTCTCTGAAATGAAATATTATGTGCCACACATCCATATAATAGTCTTTAGGATGTATGAATGCAACAGTACAACAGCTAAGTGTAGCAATTCTGCTAACTGTAGTAACTACACTTAGCAGTCAACCATCTAGCTGCTAGCTGTATAAAAAATCGGCTAGGTGTATCAGGTTCTAAGAATGTTAGTTTTAGGGACATCCAACTGCTATCTGTATCAATAAATGCTATCTGTATCAAAATGGAATAATTCATTGGGTCAACATTTATTTTAAGCATGAATGTTGTACCTTCTCCAAAATCCAAAGACAGAGTCATAAACTGGGTAGTTGTCTTAGTATCTGCTAATTGTATCAATATCCTTCAATAAAACGCGATACACTTAGCAGTTTCTTTATACAGTTAGCAGTTGGATGGTTAACTGCTAAGCGTATCCACTACAGTAAGCAGAATTGATACACTTAACAGTTGTACAACGACCCATCTGAGATGACCACTAAACGTATGTACCAACATGCATTGAACCATTTTAGCGTAATAAAACAAAGCACAAATACACCTGCAAATCATGATGCATTTATTACATCAAATGCACTGAGAAAAGCCACAGAAATCTGACATGGTCTGGTCTTAAAACCACATCATGTCTCTATTACCTGGATCCTTGCCATGGAGGAACGTGTTAACACCTGGGGTAGATATCAATGATATATCAACTGCCTGCCACTTAGATGTCGACTTGTGTTCAATATTGTACCCACAGATATAGTCAGACTCAAAGTCACAAGTCACCTGCAACAGTGTGAAAATGGTACATAATCCACTCTCCCAGCAAAGGCATGCGACGTCCCGAGCTAGCCTCTGCCCATTTTTGCAAGGTTTTCTCGGGCTACGTTACCATGGCAACGTGCTACATACGTGTAGCGCCTTGACGCTAAAAATGGCGGAGTTTAGCTCGGGTTCGCCATGGCATGGCTCTGCTGAGAGAGTGGTACATAATCTTGCAATTACTTGAATATTTCCCCTGGGATGGAGTGGAATATTTTCACCTCAACTACTAGGAAACAGAATAAGTAATAATCAGTGAGAGTAAGTTAGAACATAATGCAAAATGTACATTTGTAAAGTGTATTCTTTCGAACACAGTTCAACACATTTAAAAAAAGAAATTTAGCTAATTGGAATCGTGCATTGAAATATATGACCAACCGTTTGAAGATCAGTGCAGACATTGCCTTCATCGCTACCATCCGCGCACTCCTTCACTCCATTACAGGTCACTGTGGCAGCAACACACTGCCCATCATCACAGGTGAATTGCCTTTTAGAACATTCTGAACATACACATAAATAACAGCACATGAGAATTAAGGAGAGAACATAGAATTTAACCTCTTTCTTCTGCAAAAATTTAATAAAATGCAATTGAAGTTTGTGCGTAACAGAAAAGTTACATCAAATGTGAATAATAACATTACTAATGATGATAGTTGAGCTAAAGTTCAATGCAGAGCCTCTCCCAGAAAGTCTTAAACTTCAGAACAAAATAGGCCTGTCTGGGAGATCATTTACACTGGTCTATGCCCAACATATGTGACATCAAATTTTAATTTTAATAGAAAATAGCCACATGATAATAATTTTTACCACAGAAGGGTATGGTGCAGTAGCTGTAGTGGTAGTAGCCCTGTGGCTGTTTGACATAGCAGCCTGGACCATTAGGGTCATAGCCCACATTCCTGCAGTAGTTAGAAGCTGAACTTGGTTTGAAGTTGGCCACTACTGACATAAGGTCTGACAAAATATCACTCCATGGAGCACAGCTCTCGCCTTCTGCTGTTGTTGATATTTTTCCTTGGAAGTCTGATCCATCTAGGAACCTCTTGCAGTCTCTCTCTATAAATTGTAAGTGATTTAAGATTAAATGATTAATTTGATTCAAAATTGCTTGAGTCTGTTATACAGAGCTTTTACGTTTAAGATGACACTGCCCCCGCCTAAAAGGGTTCTTATTAGATCCCTGTGTTTAATCAAACATTCATGTACTCACCAAATTCAGCACAGGGCCATATAGCCAGGTCATCCAAAACAAATCCAGATGTTTTACCATTCACGTTTGGCCGTTGACTGGTTATTTCTAGTTGGTAAATACCATCTGGTAGTTTACTATTATAGAAACGAGTCCACTCATACACTGGAACAGGCTCAGGCAGATTTATCACTGGTTCTGAAGGTGTACCTGCCCCAAATGTAGGCTGAAATCCCCCAATCCCCGAGGCATACGTATTTGAACTATATGAACTGCTTGAACTCTGGGTGCTGCTTGAACTGTAGGAGCTTTCCCCTGTACTAGATACTTGTCGCTTCCGTCTCTTCTTTGGTAAGTGTCCATCTACATAAGTTGTATCTTCAACACTGGATGTGTAATAGTCTTTTACAGCACGCTTACTTCGGCTGTTAGACGCTGATCCACTTCCTGAGCTCGAAGGGTATGATGAGGAGGACGGGTATGACGAAGGGGGTTGAACATATCTTCCAGGATATCGTCTGATGATGGGCATAGCGTTAAGATCCTCAGTGATCAGGTTAAAGGTGAATCCCATGTCCAGTTCTCCAGTCTGCTCATAGAAGACCTCCATACACATATCCTTGAATAAGTAAAAGCTGGTCCTTATTGCACTTGTGTAGTTGTCCCTGTTGGGTGTGAGGCTTATCTGCATGTACCCACCATATTCTGAAAGGAGAGTTGCTGGATAAATAATTTTTTGCAATTCATTTAGTTTTTCTTGATTCCAGAATAAAGCCTGGTCATTTAGTTGAATAACATTTATTAGAAAAAGGATAGAAAATAATGTAAACAGAGTAAAGTTTGACAACCCATTCTTGGATGTATCATATGAGAACTGAGAGCTGTTCTGTGTCAACTTCGACCCTCAGACTAGATGACACTTTAAAGAACCAATCTGTGCCCAAAAATATCAATACTTATTGATTGACTGTAACAACATGCCTCAGTGTATTCTGTGGTTAAGCAGATTGATTTGGCAAAGTGTTATAGGCGGTTGCTATTACTACTTTTGTTGAAAAGGAAGTCACCTGAGCTGGTGGTGTGATCTGTTGGTGGTGCATGGCCTTTAGCAATCACAACGCTCCACTGCTCCAACTTCACTGTCATATCTTCTGAATGTTTGACACCTGTGAGAGGGCAGTGTACTTCCTCAAAGTCACAAGTAAGCTTGAAGTTTGGATCTGTGAATAAGAAAGAGTGGCATATCTAGTATTATTTGTACCATGTTATTACCATGTGAAGTCAATTATAGTCGACATCCAGCCCCACATCATGGTGTAGTAAAATTAATAGTGTAAATTCGGCCAGGGGTGGATGTAGAGTATAGTCTACATTCGCCCTCAATAGGTTAATGAAAATAATTGGCATTCAATCTAATGATATCAGTTTAATCTACTTTCTAAGCAACAACCAGAATATCAGGATGTCGAAGCAGCAGCTTGTTTCCATAAAAAAAGTAGAATTTGATCAAAATTGAGGACAGAAATAGTAAAAAAAAAACTGCATGATTATTTTCTTCACCTAAGTTCCTTAACCGTCGGTACCAGTCCATATCAGAGGTATCACAGGTGGTGTTATGTGGTAAGTCAAGGGTTGATGACAGAAGGGTACAAGACATGCCAGTACGGTTGTAGAACAATGAACTGCAGGTGCGGTCATGAACCCTTGTACATAGATGTTGACATCCAACGGTAGTGACCCCCCGGTAGGAATAAGTCCACTTTGTTGTGTTCAGGATCTCCTTGACCTGATCCTTACACATTGCAACGAATGTGTAATCATCATCCCTCAGTCCATCTTAAAAAAGAAATGGTGGCGTTATTTGCTATTTCATATTGTAGATTAAAAGAAATATGTAAATTTACAGATATTTCAGCAGTAGAGTCTTAATTAATAGTTATCAAATAGCTGGAAAATAGAGATTATTAGCATCAGTAGTACTTTTCTGTAGAGATTTATTTTTTCATTTTGTATGACCTGTATGCCTAATATTGAGTGACTTTTGTGTGGCACTCTACACAGCACACAATAAACTGCCTATGAAGCCCTTAAAGACCACATACGGAGGTCTTCAAGTGGTTGTTTCGCTATTATAAACAGATACTTTGATATATTTACTGATTGTTTCATATAAAAATCAACTCTTGGGGGGTATATTTCTTTCTTTATTATTTGATTAAACTAAGACCAATGTCAGTGACTCTCCTGCATGAAATACCAGTGATTGTGCTGTCCCCGGTGAGAACCACATGAACTACAGTACCAAATACCCAATGTGACATCACATTGGGTGATAACCAACCCAATGGGGGAGAACTCTCCATATTTCCTATAGCCATTGCATGTATGTACAAACATCACCTCAAATGTGGTACCCCTAATACAAGAGGTTGTTCAACAAACTAGACAGGAGATTCCCTATGAGCCCTTGCCCATAAATGGCCCCAGAAAGGAGCTCTTCCCTTGGGATCATGTTCCCACATGGCAACAAATATGACAGAGTGCCCCCCCCCATAGGTTTTACCTGGACAGACCCTACTGACTGCACCCAGCAATTGCCCATAAATAGCACTGACTGGTAACTCCTTATGACCATCCGGTCTACCAGTACCTACACCAATGAGGGTCATTAAAATATATTCTGGGTGAGTGGGCCTCCCCCCCCCTCCCGCATACACATCACACAGACTCATAGATGGCCATACACCGGAGTGCCCCCTTGTTTATAGTAGGGAAAGCACACATTGATCAATTCAATATTTTGAGAGATTCACAACTTTTGCAAGAAATACCACTGTACACACATATTAATGCAATGCCTATTAAAGCATTATTTAAAACATTATGTTTCCAGTGTTTCTCATATTATTCAAAACCTCCGGATGTGGTCTTCAAAGTGATAAGGCTGTCCTTCAAGGTTGTATGCTACCTGACGCAATCTGTGGGTCATACTTCTGCATCAGGTCATCATATAGCCCAGACCGGTAGGCCTTTGTCATCCTGCAACATTATAAGGAAACTATACTGTTATATTATTCTATGTTTTGTTAATGTAAGCTATGCATGGGATAAGAGAGACTGAGAAAAAATTAACTATTCTAGTGATAGATGACTGTGCACTATGTTATACCAGAGAAATCTGGGTACTGTTTCATTTTTTATCATTTGTAGAGTAGTACTGTGATTTTCCTTGCTATTATGACTTTATTTATTTTATACTTCACTCAAATATAATTAATATGGTGCCATAAATTCTGTCTTAAAGATGGTATATCAGCTAAAACCCGGTGAGTTTTTGATAATGTCATATTGCTCTTGTATAGAGTCCCCTATTAATACTCCTTGACTTTTAAAATGATTGATAGTGTCTAAAGCTATAAAAGGAGCACAGGCAGTGCAATAATTTTTACTGTAGGTCGACACTAAAACTTTCTATGTTGTGGTACTGCATGGCTCAGTGCTTTCTCTACCAGGCTAGTCTCCTCTGTACTCACTTGGGGGAGTGACTGAGTCAGTGAGGTGAATAAGCAACATTGTTTTCTATCTCAAATCATGCATTTATAGACAAATATATTTAACATTGAGTACTGCATATCAGCTTAAATAATAACAAAACCCTTGACATTAAATTTATATTCATTTTGAAGAAAAAGTTTCAGAAGTCTATTAGCTGATACACCATCTTTAAATGTAACATCAGACTCCGACTCTTGAGATCATCATTATCCATATGCTGTATAATTCTATGGTTAGAACTCATATATAAGCCTATAACATCCTATAACAAGAAAATACACCTGATCTGGTTCTGGTTGCAGATGGTAACAGCAGGGAAGGGCAGCTCGTCCCAGTACTGTACATCCACACTGACTGTCTTGGGGTTACTCTGCAACTTCTTGATGTTCTCGATGGTCATAATGGTCAGCAGTGTGGTGCTGCCCAGAACCACAAGTAACCATAGCAACCTGAAATACACCAGTTTTATGGTACCCGACTAATCTGTGGGTGATTCTCTTTATATTGGACCGGAATTGGGAAATCTTCCCGGGTGACCATCTCAGATTTCATCCTCACTTGGTAGGATGATAGCCCAATGTTTCCTGAGCATCATCTGTAGATATGGTCTCCAAATTCTGAACAGTTTACAAATGATGCCTCATTAGTGAGGTGGGGTGGGCTCATCAAAAGCAATCCTTAAAGCCCAGCCCTACTTCATTTAACGAGACAGCATTTGTGAACCATTCAGAATTTGGAGCCCATGTTTACAGATAAAACTCAAGGTACCTTGGGCTATCATCGCTAAGAATGAAATCTGAGTCGGTCACCCAGAAGCCGCTGGTCCACTATAAATGGACTCACCCCTGTGCTATGAAGAAGGAGGCAAAATGTGATTTGAAAAATTGACAAGGATTCTTCTTTCTATTTGTCATATCACATAACACACGCTATAACCTGTACTTCAAACCATTAAAAAAGTGAGTTGTATGGTTGAGGAAGGGAGAGGTTCTGACATATGGGGGGGGGGGTATCTGGGGGATAGGAATAGGAAGTAAGTGGCAGCAATAGGCAGGTAGGTAATAAACTGGGATGGGAAAAGACATTGAGATGGATAAGCAGAGAGACAAATATGAAAACTGGATGCCAGAAGAAATTGAACTCTCAACATAACTGTATTCAGATTAATTTGGTAGACATATTTGATTGATTAAATACTAAGCATAACTTCACCTGCATGCCACCATGAAAAAAACTATGATATAAATTTGTTTTTAAAGACATGCTGCTTGTAGGTATGCGTCTTACTTGCGTATGATGTGTGGCCCAATACCGATGTAGCGCACACCGTGGAAGGTGGTGTCTTGTGTGAACTGCCTCAGCTCAGCACCCCATGATGGCTTCTCTACAAAGAATAATGCAAAGATGAACATCAGTAACTGTAAGTTGCAAAATTTAGGTAAATTCAAAGGAAATCCTGGGAAAATGAGGCACAATATTATGTACTTGTTTGGGGTCTATAGGGTTATGGCCAATAATGTCAACTATAGTTGATGCCTTGGAAGGCCTAGAATCAACTATAGGAATACTTTAGCAATTGTAATAAGGCAGGTCGTTCTGGGAACTGATGGTTCTCAGATGTTATCCTCATGGCAAGCTAGGTATATTTTGGTCAGGATTCAAAGGGGGGAAAGGGCCTGACAACGCTTTAATGATCGAGTTGGGTACTTCCGTGATCATGATAAAATTAATGCACCACTGATACACATAAAATAAATGTCAACCCTGTTTATTATTATGATCAACCATGTATCAACTGCACGCCCTACCCCCTCCCCCAATAAATGACTAGTCCCTTGTGCTGTGTTCTGCTGATGCAGGGCTGTCATCAATATTTAGATACACCACTCATACTGACACCATCCTCTATATGGGTCCGAATTTTGGGGCCAAAAGTGAAAAACAATGAAAATTCAAAAAACTCAATTCATCTTTACACAAGTTTATTACATTGAAAGACATATATCTTAAAACAATCTCTGAAAACAATAATTGCATGCTTTAACTCGCAGGGGTGCAGTTTTGATTGTCCAACAAGGTTTTTATGTTTAAGAAACACCACAGTGACTTCTAAATTCATTTAGAAGTAGCCTTAGTGAATCACCAACTTTAGTCTAATTTTCTCAAAACGTTCCTTTTTACCATCAAAATCACTTTGTGTTATCTTCAACATGTGTACTTCCAATAGCAAGAATCATTTTACATACAAAGATACCTCTCTTGGCATGGTGAGCTCGTAAAACCAGCTTATTTTTAGAGTAAAAGTGTCGGCAGTTACGGCATTGGTTAACACATGGCATAACCTCTGCTACATATCTCAAACACCTTCCACAGCTATCTTTTCTATATGTTTATGTCCCACTACACAAGAGCAAGGGATTAGGCTGCAAATCCTATCCAGTTTGAATGAACATAATTATACCTCTCATGGTTATACATGTCTTAGAAATGATAGGCATGGGGTATTTCTAGATTTATAGAGGAAACTTACCATTACTGCCGCCACTTTTATTATATTCCAAAATCACTCTTTAGGGCCTGGAGAAGTTAAAAATCGGTGTAGCCTCACAAATTTTTCCCACGTGTTAATATGCATTAGTCCCCACTTTTGAATGTAAAATCCACATTAGGAGCCCCTTACTAGTGGGCCACTGGATGCTCCAAAAGTAAAAGTGTCGGCAGTTACATGAGGGCCATTTCAGGTACAAAAGGCCATAGGGAAAACTATAGGCCAGATATCTCAAGAAGAAAATTGATTCTGTTGGACAACATATAAAACTAATAGAAAATCATGATTAGGAAGGGTTGTGACTATTTCTGTTGATGTGGGGGAGTTATGAAAAATGTAAAGATAGGCTGAACGCACAATTTGGGGGTATTTTAGCCCTTTCAAGGGTCATAAATCGAGACATAGCCACTGTACATCCAAGATTTTACATTTTTCTGAAAGCTTGGACTGGTCCCTGTAATATGAAAACAAAAATAACTGGATTGGTGCAGGCATTTTTACTGCAGAGCTGTTTGAAGGTGAAAACACCCAAAAGTGACATTTTTCAAAATTCTCACCCATATACTTTCCGCCTCTCTACTCCCATGCTTCAATGATTGTGAACAATACGCATTAGCTGATCCGAATGGTGTCGTTTGTCAGTTCTAACAATGACCTGTGTGCTATGAATTGATTTGTGTATCCTAACCTCTATATTAAGATAGTCGTACTGAAATATAGATGTTGAAGTGTTTGGTGTGGACAATGTCTATTGTCCCACCTTGATATTGATTTACATTATGTTACACACATTGTGGCAAATGGATCACAACAGTGCATTCAAGAATGGTCCTGTAATAATTAATAATATATTTGCTATTGATCTTTCCCTTGAATCTCTTTGATAAGCCAACCTCCCTTATAAACCAACCCCCAGATTGAGCATATGTTATAAACCAAATCCAAAATACTTTAGAAAAATGGAAAACCATTTTTAAGCTGCCCCCCTTAGACTATTTTGGCTTATTTTTACCCCTCCTCACTTTTTTGGGGAATATTTTCAGGATCCATCGACCCCTTAATCACAGTATATACACACATATATATATATATATATATACATATATATATATATATATATATATATATATATATATATTTATATATATATATATATATAATATACATATATATATATATATATACATATATATATATATATATATATATATATATATATATATATATATATATATATATATTGTGGCCAGGTGAGGGAAAACGTGCCTCCAGGGGGGATTTTTAGTACTGGTTTTGGCCACCAGGGGGCAGTATATGGGTAAAACACTGAAAAATATGCTAAAAAATGCTTGAGACCAATTTTTCATGGGGAATCCAGTGAAATGCATAGAATTATTTCATCTCCACTGAAAACGTTCCATTCTTGGATTGCAAAAGGAACATTTGTTGCCATGGAAACATGGAAAATTGGCATATATGGCAATTTTTGGTTGCCATGGAAACACTTCATTATTCCAAATGGGAATTTTTTGCCACAAATGTTTTTGAAAATTTCACAAGGAACTCAGAATTGAAAACAGACCTCAGAAATTCCCTCTACAACCAATTTCATGATAAAAACATCGGATGTCTTTGGTTATTTTTCAACAAAACCGTATTGTTTACATTATTAGTATTTATAATAACATATAGTGGATTTGAGCCTATTTGCCATTTTCAGTTGTACACACCAACCCCGGTTTGACAAGCAGTTACAGGAAAACTACTTGGGATATTTTAGCTCAAGATATCTCATTTTAAAGCCTGTAACATGAACTTTGAAAAGCCATTTCCCCCCTGGAGGCACGTTTTCCCTCACCTGGCCACTGCTTGTCAAACCGGGGTTGGTGTGTACAACTGAAAATGGCAAATAAGCTCTAAATCCAATATATCCTATTATGAATACTAATAATGTAAAAACTACAGCTTTGTTGAAAAATAACCTAAGACATCTGATATTTTTATCATAAAATTGGTTCTAAGAGGGAATTTCTGAGGTCTGTTTTCGATTCTGAGTTCCTTGTGAAATTTTCAAAAACATTTGTGGCAAAAAATTCCCATTTGGAATAATGGAGTGTTTCCATGGCAACCAGAAATTGTCATATATGCCAATTTTCCATGTTTCCATGGCAACAAATGTTCCTTTTGTATTCCAAAAATGGAATGTTTTCAGTGGAGATGGAATAATTCTAAACATGTCACTGGATTCCCCATGAAAAATTGGCCTCAAGCATTTTTTTAGTATATTTTTCAGTGTTTTACCCATTTACCGCCCCCTGGTGGCCAAAACCAGTACTAAAAATCCCCCCTGGAGGCACGTTTTCCCTCACCTGGCCACATATATATATATACATGGTAGTCATTGTGAAAACCCTACCCAACCCCTTGGCAGTGACACATCTATTTAACTTTCTCTTGTTTTACCATGAAGTGTTAATGAAAATAGTTAGAAATCACATGAGGAAAAGCTACAAAATTAATAAGGAATATTTGAGATTACACAACTTGTAGGACAGTACCTGGTTGTGCCATATTGGCGGGTGTTGACGACGGTGATGGGTGGCGTATTGAGGCTGTAGTCCCCTGTCCACATGCCTGCTAGTGAAGCAGGACTGACATCCAGGTGGCAGGAGTCGCTGCAGATTTGGATGTGGTAAAAAAGGGCTAAGTGATGACACGTTTCAATCGATATCAATAATCCAGAGACTCTATACCACTGTCCCCTCACCAGCCTGTCTGGTACCGAACAATATGTGACACATGATCTATTATTCTGCTTTTGAAATATTAAACCTTTCACTTACACTGCTCATGGAGAAATGATATGTGAGCAGGCAGGCGAAAACAGCTATCTAAGGGGAATCGGGTTTTCAGTAACGGATGAAATGTCCAAGAGATCTGAACCAATAATACCCAATATTGAATAATGGAATACTTTCCATGGCAACCAGAAACTGCCATAATGTGATAATCTTTAATTGACATTCCAAACATAGAACTCTGCACCAAGAACTATTAAAAGAAGACTATCAAACGCCTTCTTAAAAGGTACACTAGATCATTATGTCAATTTGTCACTCTTTTGTCATCCTCCTGCCCCCTGGTGGTCAAAAATTGAACTACCCCCCCCCCCCCCGCCGAGGCGCATTTTCCCTCACCTGCTTATAATATTACTATATAAGAATTCTTTTTGAATACTTCTTGATGGGTAAAAGTGATGATATTATTGTTACAAGAGCTAGGCTGTTCATAGCTCACTTTTACAAGGCCCGACGGGCCTTGGCCCCCCCCCAAAAAAAAATAAAAAAATAATAATAATAATAATAATAATAATAATAATAATAATAATAATAATAATAATAATAATAATAATAATAATAATAATAATAAAATTTTAAAAAAGAGGAAGAAGAGAAAAGAAAGGAGAAGAAAAGAGGGAAAGAGATAAAGAGACTTTGGAGTATTATTCATAGGGCCTGACTGAGGGCCTCTGATCTGGTGGGGGGACAGGAGTCTTAAAATATTGTGTCCTAAAATGCATGAGAATGCACCATTTCAAGTATGTTCTTGGGGGGCATGCCCCAAAACCCCCCTAGTATAGCTGATGCATTTCGCCCGCGGGAAACACATAGTGACTCCGGGTTGGCCAGGTTTGGGCCCCCCCCGCTAGACAATCCTGGATCCGCCACTGAATTTATCATGCCATGTGAGGTTGAGAAAGTTGCTAATGATAAGCATCCATCAGTCCATCATGATGACAAAACTAAGGCATGGCACATTAAAGCACTTTGCAGTACATAAAGGGTTGAGTGATGACACCTCTCAGTCAATATCAATAAACTAGAGGTAGGGTGGCCGGACCATTTTTATAAAACGATATGACATGTAAATAATGTATGTCTATCAGTAGCCCTAATATTCACATTTCCGAAATATCTTCTGTTATGGTGATACAAATGATAGGGAAGTAGTGGCAGGTACTTGAAACTACCTCACCCTGATAGACCTTCTGACAGGTTTTAAACTGGTGCCAAGGCCCCCTTTAAAACTCATAGCAGTCTTCTTACTGTACCACTATGCCACTTGGGGCCACTTTGTAGAGGTAATGGCCTTCATGCTCCAATGCCCCCCATAGAGACCTGTGCTATACAGTGCTGCTGTCTGGATGTGTACCAATGGATTTGGGGTCTAAGACCCCCATATGACCCCCAGGTAATTACCTGGCGCTAGCTGACGCTAGGACCTATCATTTCCATTCAAAATGTATCATATTCAGTCAATTCAGATCTTTCTGTGGTAGTTTGCCAAAAATTGCCAATTGATTATTTCTATACCAATTTTAAATAACAAAAGTGTAAATTTAGGTGCCCATTCTACTAAACAAATAATTTAATTTTCGAAATATAAAGTAGACTAGTAGGTACCTGCATTCAATACTATTATAACAAAAAAATAATTGCATTGATATATAAATTTGGCATCGTTCTGCGTGAATTCTCCCAACTGACAGTTGGGAAAATCACTCACTTATAGAGCTCAAAACAGGCTCGAAATGTGAAGAACTGTCAACTTTATGCCTGGATTACATAATGTAATACAATTTATTGTGCTTATTCCAACTCGTATACAATGGCTCCATTCAATATCTTTTGATCCCATGTTACTAGAAGTCTCTATCTGATCCCTAACAATAATGGGAAGACATCATAAACGGGTCATTTAACATAGGATCAGATACGGAAAGCGAGATTGGTCAGCCCTTCCAGCCACCCTACTAGAGGCTTTATACCACTGTCCCCTCCCCAGCCGGTCCGATCTTATTGAATATTGAGCTCCTAACTTTTGATTTACCCAGTAAGGACCAGATTTCAATGTCCACCTCCATAATTAGCTAAAACCCCTAAATGTATAATTATCTACTGAAATGAGAACATCATTTCTGTTGCCAACATTCCTAAGTGCCAAGGTTGAAACAACAAGATCAACATCTTTGTTGGGGGAAACACAAGCATGGGAAACCACCTGACATATGCTGTGAGATATTCTGTGACTGCTTTAACTAGCACGACATTGGTTTATCATGTCAACGCTTTAGGAGAATATCAACCCTGTAGGTCCGCATGATGTATGGATACATGGATGAAATCAATAGGTTCAATTTCAGTAAGGGTTAAAGTGTATGTTATCAATAATAAAACTTCTGATATATTACTTGATATAGGGAATGTCATTGTCAGTTGGCATCAGCCAACAATGAGCTGGATGTTAAGCTTGTCCTCGACTGGTCCATGGCAAAGGGCTTCGTCGGCCATTGTTTTCCTTTATAGTGTTTTATTTTGTGTGGAAGCAGGAAAATTGGAATCCGTCCGTCAACAGGTGGCGGATCCATGAACATTTTGATGGATCCGTCAACATTTTGATGGTTTTTTTATGGATCTGTCAACAGATCCGTCAATATTTGCCCATGTCCGTCAGCTGTTGACAGACGGATTCCCATTTTCCTGCTTCCACTGATCCGTCCACTGACCGTCTGCTGACAGATCCGTCAATGGACGGATCAGTGGAAGTGGATTTGACAGATCCATCACACTTTTATGCTCATTTTGACAGGTAAATTTGCTTCCACTAGTCCGTCAGTCAACGGATCCATAAAAAAAGTTGACATATCTGCCTCATCGCGGCGGTGGACTCAGGGCTTTAGGCGACAGCCAGTAAGTGGGCCCAAGTAACATTGTGGTAACTTAAGCGCTGATTCCACCTCCTCTATGTGACGGATCCGTCCACTTTTTGGACGGATCCGTCGATGGACGGACCAGTGGAAGCAGATTTATCCATCAAAAACGGCAAAAAAGTGTGACGGATCCGCCAAATTCACTTCCACCAATCCGTCCGTCGACGCATCTATCAGCGGACGGATCAGTGGAAGCAGGAAAATGGGAATCCGTCCACCAACAGGTGACGGATCCGTCCGAATTTTGGCAGATTCGTCAGGTGACGGGAATATCAAAAAATCAGATATTTCCATCCTTTGACGGATCCGCCAAAATGGTGACGGATCCGTCACCCTTTGACAGACAGATTCCCATTTTGCTGCTTCCACTGATCCGTCAGTTGACGGATCCGTGGGTCACTTTTTGGGTCCTCATGACGGGTGGTGTGGCTTGCAATAATCCGTCCATCGACGGATCCGTCAATAAACGTGAGGGATCTGTCAAAAATGGACGGATCCGTCAATGGACGAAAGCAGTGGAAGCAGAAAGTGATGGATCCGTCAGTTTCTGACGGATTTGCACAACCTGTTGATGGACGGATTGCTGACGGATCCGTAACGTAGCGTTGGTGGAATCAGCACTTTAGAGTACAGAGCACAGGCAAGTGTATCCATACTAGTTGTGGGCAGTGTTTGTGGTTCAGCGATGAGGAACAAGTAGTAACTTTAACATTCTTATGTATATAAGAGGCGTGTATGAGGCATTACAGACATGTATAGAGGAAATAAAACTGACGTTTTTTAAGTGTTTTATTGGGTTAAAATGAAACAATTACAAGTTATGCATTATACCTAGCTACTGTGCATTGCCTTTTTTACGCTAGGGCCCTTTCGTTTGCTGTATATCATATAATTTCATAAAATTACGGCATGGCTACCAATCGGTGATGCAATGCACAAAAATGTTTTTTTTGAGTTTATAACGTATTTATTCACTTGGTGATGTTATCAATACGATACAATTCAATGGACCAATGGTCCCAAAAAATAGTTTACAGTTGATACATGGGCGATCATTCATTGAAATATCAGACTCGGCATACAGTGTTCACGACATCCGTCAATATCAATAAATATATACTGCATACAGGCAATACAAGTGTTGTCGATATGAGAAGTCAGCATTCACTTCAACCCAGCAGAACATCATATTATAACATCATGTAATGTGTGGTATTTTACGATGTTACACAGATGTTAAGATATACAAATCGGATCAATCCATTAATTATGCTTATAATACAGGATACAGGGTGCCTATAACTGAGGCACTAAGATGCGTTATGTCTGTTGTTAAACAGACGCAACACAGTCAATTTTGACTTGGCTCTGAAGGCCTCACGGTCAGCCAATAGTCTTACAGAGGAGTTAAGCGTATTCCACAGTGAAATTGCCCGGTATAAGGGACTTTTCCTGTAGCCCATGGTGTTTGCCGGTGGGTAACTTAGCAGGCCAGTATTGGCAGACCTGGTTATTCGCCCTTCAGTGACTGTTGGCTGGAAAGACAGCCCCAGGTCCAGTGGGTTATGGTTACCGCCATACATGTATTTATGTACCAATAGGAGCAGTTGCATGTCAAAGCGGACACTGAGATAGTCAACATTGGCGTCTACATGTAAATCATTTATGTGGTAGCGCCTTTGTACATTTAGACTAACTCTTAGACACCTGTTTTGCATTAGCTGCAGACGTTTGTGTTGGGTTTGTACAACCCCATTGAAAAGATAACCACAGTATTCTAAGACTGGAAGTATTGTTTGTTTATATACAAGTATGGCTGTACTCTTGGACATACGGCGCCTCATGTTACCAAGCATGTAGCATCTGTTAGACGCGCTACTTACATTTTTGCTCACAGTACTTTTGAGTGTTATGTTATCATCCAGAATTATGCCTAGGTACTCGTAACTGGTGCAAGTTTCCAGTATACTATCTCCCATTTTAATTACAATGGGTTGGTGATGATTAATGGGGGGGTTGAACATGAGTGTTTTCGTTTTACCTGTGTGTATTACAAGGCCGCTTGCACCAAACCAGTTGTAGATATTGGTTGCATCTTGCTGGAGCTTGCCAACCGCTATATTATGGTTAGACGAGGCAGTGTAAAATACCACATCGTCGGCATACATTATTATGTTACAGTTATGTAGAACAGTTGGTATGCTATTAACATAGCAAATGAAGAGAAGGGGACCTAGGATCGACCCTTGCGGGACGCCATAGGATACAGGGAGGGTGCCGGAGGATGTGCCATTACATGTAACTCTCTGGGATCTTTGCCCTAGGTAGGCAAAAAGCCAGTCGGTGTACAAAGGGGGCAAACCGAGACTTTTCATTCGGGATATGAGTTCCAGGTGGTGTATGCTGTCAAAAGCCTTCCGTACGTCCAGGAAACAAGCCAACAGACATTCCCCCTTATCTCGGGCAATGTAAATATCATTTATGAGCTTAAAAACTGCGTCATTTGTTCCCCTGGACGCACGGAAGCCATACTGGAATTTACTCAGAATATTCCGATGTTCAAGGGAGTTGTAAATTTTCTCATACACTATGCGCTCCATAATCTTACTTGGGGCAGGAAGGAGGGAGATGGGGCGCCAATTTCCCACATTCTTTAGGTCTCCCGATTTGGGGAGGGGAACAACATTAGCACAGGCCCATTGTTTTGGGAATGTAATAGTATGTAGGCCATGGCTAATAAGCGAGGTTAGTTGGGGGGCCAATATCAATAGGGCGTCCTTCAAGACAGCTGAGCTTATATTGTCCAGGCCACTGGACTTGTGTACTTCAATAGCCTTCACTAGCTCGAGCACTCTAGCATAGGAGACCTCAGTATCTGTGCTCGAGGCATAACTACTGCGAGCTGGCCTGCTAATGCTGGATACCTCTGGCAGATTCCCTAGTGACTGGAATAACTTAGATCCTATGTTAGTAAAAAATTCATTTATATATGAGGATACGGCAGGACCTCTCAGCTCTGCACCAGTGTCAGAATGACTCAAGACAATCTCTGGTTTATTGGTGCCCGTCTTACCAAGCAGAAGGGCCAACTCCCTCCAGAACTTGCTAGGATTATCCTTTAAGTCACTCAATTTATCCTTGAAAAAGTTGTCCTCTGAGACACGGGTTTTAGCATTAATATCCCTCCTCACTTGCTTAGCTTTCTCAAGTAGGTAAGGGTTATTCCTTTTGCCCCGGCAATACTCAAGCATATATTCGTTCCGCTCGAAAATAGACTCTAATATGTCTTTTGTAATCCACGGTTTGTTTCGGTCCTTAAAAGACATTTCCTTTATAGGACACACCGCGTCAAGATAATTAGTAATGTGGGTTAGCATAATGGTCCATTTTTCATCAACATTGGTGGATGTGTAGAAGCAGGTCCAGTCAATTGTTAGTAAGTAGTCAAAGAAATCACTCTGGTCATAGTTTCTATAGGATCGACCGCGAATAGTAACATTAGTGTATACCTCTTTTGCCTTCTTCTTTGTAGCAAAGACTGGCAGGTGGTCAGAGATGAGACAGGGCAGCGTGCCACTGTGCATAATCTTATCACTATCAGAGGCAATCAGGTCTATACAAGTGCCACCCGTTTTATTGGGGTGTGGTCGAGTGATCTCCTTGATTTGATTTGCAAGGTTAGTGTCAGAGATTGCATTGCAATAATATTTAGTTTTACAGTCATCTTCTTGGAGGAGATCAATATTGATATCTCCAATAAGCCACCTTTCCCTACCCTGCATCATGGGATGTTGGCATAGGGTTTTGATGGAATCAACACAAGTAACATAACTTCCATTTGGGGGGCGATATACATGTATGAAGGATGTGAGCCTATGTTTGGGCTGAGTGTAGTTAACTATTATGGCCTCAATGTCTTTGTCAGACTGGCACAGGGGTGATATGAGGGAGCAGTATGGGGCTAGCTTATCGCAGGCGTAGAACAATAACCCACCACCAGTCTTATCAACTACCCTGTCTTGTCTGAAGAATTGATAGCCGGGTACATGGAGCTTGGTGTTAGGGAAGTCCTCCAACAACCAACTTTCACTAATACACATAATATCAAATAATACAATTAAGTCGGCCATTTGGCTGAACTTACGATTTTGGCTTCTTATATTATAGTGGCCGACTTTCAGACCTCTCATAGAAGCCAAGTCAGTAAAGCTAGTGGTCATTTTAAGGAGGCATTATCCCTCAGGTTAAGACACGGGTTCATGGTGCAGTAGATACAGTACATATTTGCAAATTTAGTTTTCTTAATATCTAGAGGGCGGGTGGCCACAAGGTGGTGCCCGGTAGAGCCACATAGTATGGTATTATGTACAATAGATATGGGCGAGATCATCACTAGTCTCACACGGTTGTCTCTCGAGCGATTCATTGTTATGGATGGGAGGGCTACCCACATGTTGAGGCGAGATTAACTAGTTCATAATTGGTCTAACTAAGCATTAAATATTTCATGAATTGAATTGTAGAAACCTTCAGCAACCAGTGCCAACAATTGGAGTTTGCCTGGGTGAAGAGGTTTAGTTATTGGTTTATAATATTAATGAAGATAGGTATAATTATAATTATATTTATAGTAATGACAATAATTTGAAGGGCCAGCAGTGCGAGTTAGGGACAGAGGGAACAGTCCTCCAGTGCAAGGGGGCGAGAAACTTAAACATTCATTTACAGGATTTGTTGTTTTTCCAGAGAATGATGAGATGAATGAGTCGTTTGAAGGATGTCTAGATAAAGTAAAATAATAAGAGATTACAGGAAGCAGTCTTTGTATTTAATTGCCAATTTAAAGGCAGAGAGGTCCTCTATCGATGTATATTTCACTTTTACTGAGTTCCCTTGAGAAATACAAACATTTAGGTCATCAAATATCCATAAAATCCTTGTTTGCTAAACCCACATGGGCTATCCATAAAATGGTATATTGCTTGCATCATATCCCAGTAGAGTGACCATTAACATATGCCAGGCATGTACATTTCAAGGAGATCCAAAATGGGTTGCCCAGAAGAAAAAGCAACCCTTGAAACACACTGAATTCTAGTCACCCTACGTTAAACAATTCCTAAATATCATTTATGACCCAAAATACATTAAATTTCACCAGTAAACAACAAGGGACCATTGCTAAATAACAGACAACGTTTTTTTGTGAATGCTCCATCATTGATGTTACCTCTAAACATGACCTAACAAGAATTGTGGTTGTTGATGCGTAAAAAAATGCCTCAGGCATTGCGTGACGTCAGTGCAACTAAGTGTGACATCATAATTTTGTCATTCTGTTTTAATTAATTAACCTGTTGCTATGCTAGGCAGATAAACAATTAGAATAGCTGTTGCTAGGCAACCAGCTGTATTAGCAACTTTCAGGTGGGACAGTGGCTTGTGTGATACAGAACAAGGGAAAAATACTAACCCCTAGGGTTAGCATTGTGCATGAATAGAGCCCGACATGCACTGCAAAGGTGAACTTGTCTCCAGACTCTTCTAAGTGACTGGCATAAAATAAACAAGTTAACAATTTGTCTAAGTGACAAGGAAGCGGGTCTTCTAGCTGGAGATATAAGACCAACTTGGCATGTGCAAGCGCAAAACCTGACATTTGCCAGCTCTAGATTCTAATTGTGGGATGGTAACCTGAGAGGTTAGACAACTTTTGACTCTTTATTTTCTGACAGTCACTTAGTCGAGTCTAGAGACAAGTTTGCTTTTTCAGTGTGGGTTGTAAGGTCATATAGCACTATGTGTCCCTTACAGGCAGAGCAAATAATACTTAATCCCAAATAAGGATTAAGCACTGTTTTTCCTGACCATTATAGATGTGTAGGACATAGAGTGACCTTGTCCTTTCCATGATGACCAGGTTAGACCTTGACCAAACGCGTTGTTTCCGTAGTCCCCGTTAGGATTACATTCGTGACAACTACCGTACCACCAGCCTCCGTGGAATTGGTTAGTACACTGCTTACTTGCTCCATTGTCAACGGTTGAAAATGTCTTCCCATTCGACCAGTAGTCCATGGAGTCACCTGAATTAGCATCAGATACCACATATAGGTATATCCATATGTCTTACTCTTGCTTTAATAGGGAAATTTCGGAAATGTAAAATTAATACCCTTCTAGAAGTATTGTGAAATTATCCCATTTATCGCAGAGATTTTGCAGGAAAATCCTGTGATTAGAGAGATTTTGGTCTAAAATTGGACATTGCATTGAGGGTTTTTGTCAAAAGTGAACACTAGTCCTGGAGGTCGTTACACAACCGTAACGTTTTCTCTTTATTTCCGCAACGTGAGCAAAAGTGTTACACAACCAAATTCTCGTTTCAGAAAATCCCCAAAAAAGTCTCGCAATGTCATAACGTGAAAAAAAGCGTTACACAATCAACTCTCCTTGCTAACCATTACAGATGCGGTATGCGATTCTCGTTAAGAAAGGGACATAAAACGACTTCACTCTGGAGCTGCCCCTGCATCGTAACGAGAGTTTGTTTTTCACCCATTTCTTCCTTAATAAGGGTGGAAACCAGTGTAAAACTTTATTATTTTGACGGGAAACACTTCCTCCATTACCAAAATGGCGATACAAAGAGACAGCTTGGGGCGCATAAAGTGAAAATGCAAAAAGAGGTCCAACCCTTTTCATGTATACCGCAAGGACGAGTTTGAGAGTCGTTACCGGCTTAGCAAGAGCATCGTAAAGCGTTTGGTAAAGAAATACAAGCCCCACTCCTCCGTCAAAGGAACAAAACACGGAGGTGGGCTGTCACACATCAACAGGGTATGTATTTTTACTTCCCTTTTCCTAATGTACCTGTTTCCTGTTTTTTTGTGTCATGTAACATGAAATTTTATTCTATTATGAGTTACACAGCCTACAGCATATATCTAAGAAACTCTCCCTCCCCCCTTCCTTCCTTCCACCCCCCCCCCATCACTCCCCTCATCCCCCCTCCTCCCCCTTCCATTACCCCCAAAATAAAGGCACCCCATTTGTATCATCTAGCCAATATATTCAAACATATACCCCACTTTCCCTATATAATTTGTCCCCCCAAAGATATTATATTTCTATTAATTTCATTTTATGACATAGACTAACATAAAAAAAACTATTCTTTTTCAGTTCTGCCTGGCGTTGAGGTATTTTTCGACAGGGGCATCCTACTCGGTGGTTGCTGACACTCAGCATGTGTCACGGGCCCTGGTCAGCCGGTCGGTCCGGGACGTCAGCGATTATTTTTATCGACACAGAGACGAGTACATACGCTGGCCCAAAAGCACAGAGGAAAAAGTGACAAACGCCACCAAGTTCTCCGACACAAACAACAGAAAACGCCACGTGTGATTGGCGTGGTGGACGGCACGCATGTCCCCATTGTCAAGCCTAGTGAAAACGAAAGCTGCTATGTGAACAAGAGCAGCTACCACTCTATCAACACTACGGTATGTCCTTTCATTTCTGCTATATCTCCTCCAACTTACAATGTTAATATATATAATTATTATGTTATAATTGCATTATAATGTTAATACACACCAGTCTGGTAAATTCCCTTTTTTATGTAACAGCAAGAATTTGAAAAAGTAGAAAGTAGGAAACCAAAAAATGTAACAAACAATCAACGAATGGTAACTTGTAGAACGCACTAAAATATTTTTATTTCAATTATAACACGCTGCTTCATATGCTATACCGTGTGTCACAATAATGTATAACGATAAAACACTGTTTCATTCTCAGATGTACTGTGACTATGACAAGCGTGTCATCGGTGTGGATGCGCGGTGGCCTGGAAGTGTGAATGACGCGTACGCGTTCCATGCCAGCCCAGTAGGAGATCAGTGCCAGAAAGGGGTGGAGGATGAGAATGGCCCTATGGGGAACTTTATCCTGCTGGCAGACTCAGGGTGAGCAACATATACTCTCTCCTTGCAAAATCACAACCACACTTTTACTTGTACTAAAGTCATAACAAGAATTTCCACTTTCTATCTTATTCTCAGTTGGGCATCAGTGCCAAATTTGTAACATCATATATGAAAGTATATGTCTTATATTTCCCAGGTACGCTTTGAAACCCAACTGTTTCACTCCTTTCCGTAAGCCAAGGACGTCCTACCAGAGGAAATTTAACGAATGGCATAAGAAAAACCGTGTGCGGATTGAGCAGGCCATAGGGTTGGTCAAGCAGAGATGGAGGTAACTTTTGCTTTACTGTTCTTTTGTCTACTAAATATTATTCTGTCAACACTATATGAACCTATATAAACCATTTAACTGTAACGAGATATTCCAGTACGTCAACTCTTAACAAACATCATATTGCATAACATAAACCTGTCTCATGTTTCATTTATTTTTGTTTTTCCTCTTGTCATAAATATTGACCTTAGAGTCCTTCTTCACCCCTCCCCCCCTCCCTCCCTGCCCTTCCTCCTCTTTTTCAGCAGAAGTGCATCCTTTTCGTCTTGCTTCTGTTGCAACCTCTCCTCCCTCCTCTCCCTCTTCATTTCCTCTGCAGTGTTCCTTTTCCTCTGTTCCTTCTTCTGCCTAGCCACCCTTCTGGCATTCTTGTCTTTGTAGTTGGTAGGGACACCGGTACGGGGCATGTCGATAGCATTGTAGTCGGGCTTGGTGTCCCTGTCATATGTCCACAACAGCTTGATGTTCCTCCTGGATGGAGCAACGTTTATAGCCCCTGCGTCAGTTGGTTCGATCCCGGGTATCCCTGTCAAGACATAGTAAGAAAATTTCATAAGGGTCACATTACAGAGTGATACAAGTAGAATTCATGTGAACACAAAAGGGTGTATATACAGAGGTATGACAAGTGCGGCAAGTGTATAGTGTCAGGAGGAAATATTCACATGTACTAACCTTTGACAGTTTCTGAGCGCAGATAATCCAAGGCCTTGCCCTCCGTGTCTTTAATGTGGTACTTCTTGCTGACTCGGCCTCTGCCAGTCTGTGCTACCTGGAATCGCAGCTTGTTGTACTGTAACATAGTAAGATGCAGTAAGTCAGAAATGTGATATCAAAGGTGTGAATAATGCATTTCTCGTTGTGTAACAAGAATGGTGGTACCACCCTACTCTACAGAAAGTGTACAAACGGAATGCTTGCTGTGAGATCTTTTTTTATATATGTGCTATAGGATAAGACATGGTCATTGGACATGTTGTATATATGTATATAGTTGTACATACCTTCCCTTTAACGCGCTGAGAGAAGCGTGCAGCCTTGTCTCTACACATCTTTATAGTCCTGTGTGTCCCCGCTACGTCATTCACGTAGGCTGTAAAATATGTTGAAGAAATTTGCACTTAGTAACGTGAAAATAAAAATGTCAACCTACATGGATCATTTTATCTACCTAGTTAAAGTGACTCTCGTTGTTTCTTTCACAGGACATAAAAACTAGATCATTTTCCTATGTTCTCTCTCCCCATCCATTTGCTTACCTACAACGTCCAGCCATCCCTGCCTTTTCACGTCTTTGCCACCACCTGGGCCCTGGAAGTTGAACTTTATTGCCTCCCTGTTTATGTTGATAGCGTTCATCAGGGCATCCACCTCCTCCTCCTCCCATCTACCTGTTTTTATGGGCATGTCGTCCTTCATAGGTCCTGTCTCATTGAATATGAGGTCCTCGTCCCCACTGAGACTGGTGAGGCTGTTCCCATCTGTAGAGATGTGGGTCCGGTTGAGGGTGTCGTCTGGTATAGTGTCGACCTCCGAACCCAAGTCCAAGTCCGCATCGAGCACTATCTGACCTCTTCTTCCCTGAAAAGGATGTGAAACTCATGTTATCTGAGAAAAGGAAAAAAGTGCCTTTAACACATTACAAAGTAATTTTTCTTTGCTCCTCCCCACTCACAACCCCATGACGTGATGAGTGATGCAACTAAATAAATTCTTCGTAACGATTTACCGGTACTGTAACGATAGAGCACAGATTCTCGTTAACGTTCAAGCTGACACGTTAACTCTCGTTACGGTTCACAGCTGAAAAGCGACCTTTTTGTTGTGTTTTATTCCCTATACTACCTGATGTTAATCCCTGCATTAACCATGGTACATATAACAACAATGTTGCACTCACCTGTCGTCTGTGTTCACCCATGTTCGTTGATATTTGACAGCCACCCGTGTTTTCGTCTTCTACGAAAAGAGACTGTCGTGAGATGTGTGACGTCACAGACAGCTGGGTATATTGTGCTGCCCCCTACTGCTACTTGTTTGAACTAATAGTTTTTTTACGTTCTGTAGCGATTTACCGGTACTGTCACGATATTTCTTGATTTCTCTAACTTTGGCTCAATGTTTTCGATATATGAGAAGAAAAGTATTTTGGCAATGGTTGTACTACCCATTCTGATCTGCGGCATAGAGTGTAGATTACTTTTATATTTTGTTTCAGACAAAATAGATAAGGGAAACAGGAATTGAACTCAACATGAACTTTTTTTATTGGAATACCAACAGTATCCCTTTCTGAAAAACTGGTTACAATAAAACAAAAATAGACTATCTGTCTCTACAGTAAAAAAATAAATAAATAATCTCCTGTGGAATGGATAGCACCATTAACAACTTAAACTATGGGACTAGAAAAGACGCCCCGTATGAGCTTGATAAAATCGTTAATATAAATCTGTGATTAGGCCTAAACAAAAAGTTGAGTTCCGGTAACATTGCACAAAAAAAGGAGGGTCGGTAGGTCGTTCATTTATCTTTAGATTTAGTTTTTTGGAGAAAGGTAAATTTCAGTAGTATAAACACAAAAAATTTCCAAAGATTACCAAAGCGTTATAAAAATGTCTGCCCCTAAAACTGAGGGTCGGCCGGGATACCGGAACACAACTTTTTTTTCTCTCAGGCCTAATATCATGGAGATAAAGTTGCTACATGTCCTGTATATAAAATATGTATTGCTTATTGTCCTTAGCAAATCGTAATTTTTGATAAGGTATGTAATATTAATGCACCACATGCATGTACTTGCTACATGTCCTGTCTATAAAATATGTATTGCTTATTGTCCTTAGCAAATCGTTATCTTTGATAAGATATGTAATATTAATGCACCACTTGCATGTACTTTCTACATGAACTGTCAGTAAAATATGTAGTGCTTTCTGTCCTGAGCAAATCGTAATCTTGGATAACATATGTAATATTAATGCACCACTTGCATGTACTTGCTACATGAACTGTCAGTAAAATATGTAGTGCTTTCTGTCCTGAGTAAATCGTAATCTTGGATAAGTTATGTAATATTAATGCAGCACTTGCATCGCGTTTCTACATGTCCTGTGAATCAATCATTTTTTGGAGGTGCCCTTCCTACGGCCGGAAGCACGCTTCCTACGGGCAGGGGCGTTTTCTTTGGCCTCCTCTTTGGTGCTGTCCTGAGGCTGTTCACTTTCTGTCTTAATGGTTGACATTGAGTCCAAAATTTGGACTGCCTCCTCCTCTGTGACAGGCTGAATAGTTGCGACACTGAGATCCATGCCCTGGTCCGTTTCCAACTGCTGCTGATCTTGGACCAGAAGCACCGAGCCGGGTGGCAGCACCCCCTCCTGCTCACCACTGGTCCCAACCACGGGGGTCACTGAAAAATATAAAACCACAAAGATTATTGCTATGTGCATACAACTAGACCGTAACATGAGTTCGCCTTACACCATTACAACAGCTCAAAGCAGACTGATTCTCACGTGACAACAGAAAAAGTGAGATCATAAATAGTGAGATCACCCAAAACATTCCTTGCTTGTTGTAGGTTTCATGTTATTTCTTCTTTACAACTGAGACAAGTGGGATGACACAGGTACTCACCGGGTATAGTGTTGCAGCAACAGGTCGGCGTACGTTGGTGGTGTTGGCGTCTGACTGCAGCTTTCCTGCATG
This sequence comes from Harmothoe impar, assembly GCA_947462335.1. Taxonomy (NCBI): domain Eukaryota; kingdom Metazoa; phylum Annelida; class Polychaeta; order Phyllodocida; family Polynoidae; genus Harmothoe; species Harmothoe impar. Next base: position 43,071,208 of record OX381718.1, on the reverse strand, counting down.
GCCGGTGCAGGGGCTGGATCCTTGCTTGGTGTCTGGGTGCTGCGGGTGCTGGTTTTTATGGCACCAGCCGTGAGGTAGGTAAGCGTTGCCATCACTGAGAAAACAAAATAGGATTGCTTTTCTGGATTGACTGATAGTTCAAAGAGACGGTGCAGCAAGTGCCAAAGAGATGTAGGTGAAAACTACAGGAAGGAGACTGATATATTACATAGTGTATGCTACAACAATAGAAACCACAGTTGCACAACCAGAGAGAAGCTGGCAAGAAGGGACAAAGTATAACGTGATCATTTTGTTTTCTCGTTACGTACCTTTCACTATGTTGAGCTGATTTTCAGTTGAGTTTTTCACTGCTTTCAAGATGTCAACACGGTCACTGACAATGCGTTCCTGCGTTGTCAACAGCCGTGCCCTCTCCTCCTGGATCACCTGGCGTAGCTGCCTCTCTTCCTTCAGGCGTTCCTTCCTCTCAACCTCCAGGTCTAACACCAGTGATTCCAGTTTAGCTAACCTCCCTTCCTGATCCTGTACTGGCTGCGTCGTAGTGTTTGTGGGGGTGGCGAACAAGGCTTTGCTCACACACCCTGAGCTGTGCTTGGAAGTACTGGGTGGTTTAGTGTTCACAAGTTTTTGGCTGGACTGGGTTAGGTCGATGTACGCTGTATCAAGACGGCTGTTTTCTAAAGCCGCCTGCATATCCCCTGTGTACTGATCTGCTTTTTTGACAGGCGACAGGTCCGGTAGGGGGTCAGGCCGCGCTAATTTCAGACGTTTCCGTGGGGTGGCCCCTGGATTGGTGTCACTTTTTGCTTTGGTGTCATTTTTTGCTTTGGGGGGTGGGACGGGCTTGTATTCTTTGGGTACGTGGTGGATAACGGTGCCCTTATGACCGACTATTGTTTTCACATCCCGCCACTTCAAACAGAGGACTTCCTGGGGAGTAAGACCTGACACTTTGGCTTTCCTGTTCTCTTTCAGTTTACGTCTGTACCGGTTGTTCTGGGGAAGCACAACAAGAGGAGACATTAATTAGGCTGTCATGTCTTACTCATGTTACACAGAGCAAACAAATCATGTCTGTCGTTAGGGAAACACTAGTTGTACAAGTTGTACTACTCGTGGAAAGTACTGTGTTATTCTGTAGCCTTTAGTCAAGAATAATTGCTGTTTTTTTATCAGAACAAAACCTGAAGCTTAAGAACCAATATGTACCTTTTTGTTTGTTCTCGAGAACATATCATTTATTTGACGCCTTATGTCTGCGTATGTGCGTTCTATCCCATCCTCATTGCTATCGACACTGTTCACAGCATCTGGAAATAAATTGGAACTGACATGAGACAGGAGGAAGGGACAAATGTATGACATTGGCATGTTACACGACATATCACAAGTTATAATGTAGTAAGGTGAGACAAGCATAGCTGAAAGGTATAACATCATACCGGTTATTGTGGCTCCCATAAGGAGGTGACGTCAAGTGAACATGTTTTGCTTTCATCTTGTATAATGAGAACAAAATAGCGTGAGCAGTATCTACTGCATGAGATGAGACTCGTTACGTTTGATATTAATATCATAAGGAGCAACTGTACTCACCCACCACCACCTGCCAGGCCGCTGACTTCAATTCGGTACTCACTCCCTTGCGTTTGATTACCTCCTCGTTCTTAAGGCATGTCATAAAGAGAGCCGTGTGTTCCTGCGGGGAGAACTTGGGCGCCCTCACGCGGACAGTCCCTTTAGTGGTTAACTTGGAAGGCGTATCCTCCGCGTCTTCATCCTCCTCACCCTCTCCCTCGTCCTGCTCTTCTACCTCCTCTGCTTTGGCATCACTGCCTTCCTCCTCCTCTTGTTCTGAGTCCTCATCGTCTTGACCCTCCCCTTCTGATTCGGGCTGTTCCTCTTGCTCTGTTTCCAGGTCGGTCTCGTCTTGGGTAGTTTGTGAATCAGAGTCCAACACACTGGACAGTGATTCAACCTGACTGGAGGCGGTGGTGGCATCGTCGACCTCACTGTCAAGCTCATCGCTGCTCCTGTCCATTTTGATCTTACGTTTCACTCCGGCCGTCTGGAAGCAGGAAAATAAATGATATTAATTCTTTGTTAGTGCATGCCGATTTATTTCACATGGGTGAGATGCAGTAATACAGCAGGAAGAGGGGACTATTTTTTCACTTTCTATTTAATTTGGATAGAAAAGAAAAGATGGAAAACAACATGCCATTAACTCGGGGTCTGGGGGCTGCCCTGTGAATTCTCGGTTACGTATAAGGAGGAGGCGCAAGTCATCCACAGTCTCCTGTATTCCTTTGAATGTATGGGGGATATCGGCCTCATTCTACAAAAAAATCAATATAATCTGGATCAGTTGAAAAACGCCAGAGAAACATCTAAAAATTAGGGGGGGGGGGGGGGGTGTAAAGCACTGCATGTAAAGCATAGTCTAGTGGAGCAGAGGGATGGGAAACAGGCAGGGGGGGGGGGTAGCGATACATTTTAAAAGGATATTAAAGTAAACGGCGAGGGATTTAGGCAGTAGAGGAGAGGTAGAACATAGATCGAAGTAAAAAGGGAACGTTAGAAGAGAATAACATGGTGTTTGTTGTGTTGCTCCCTCACTGTGCAGTAGCAGACAGTACTATTTGACGCCGAATCGACAAAATCCCCCGTTATCGCCCACCGGCCGAATTTTGTGACATGATTTTATGGTGCATTCTGGCATTGTCAAGCTCTGTCTTTCTCTCAGAAGTTGCACGGAACAGTAATAAAGCATATTGCGTGGTGCTGTCAAGTGGTACTCACCTTCTTCTTCGGTTGTGGCATTTTGAATCAGGTTTTGACGCTGCACGACGATCCCGCTGCTTCTGCTGCTGATGTGGACCGGAAGTGACGTTGTGGCACAACTAGGTCAAATTACGCTGGATCCCGGGGAATTTTTGTCGCTATGAACGTTCACGCTATGTTCTGGGCCAAAGTATCGTTAAGGCCGCAACGTGTGTCGTTAAGAAACAGAGTAAGGGGTTGTGTAACGGGGGGGTTGCCTCTCTCGTTATGACTTACGTTATTTTTGTGAATGTGATGACCTTCACGTTACGGTTGTGTAACGACCTCCTGTTCTATGGAATTTTGCCATAAGTAGATCCTCGTTTAGGGAAATCTTGGTGGAAATCTAATATGTGCCCCCTACATCAGGCATGGTGCACTTATATCATATCTACATTGCTCAGCATCAGGACTAAATTCACATTCCTGAGCTATTTAGTGTATTTTGACTCCAAAACTGATTTTGACTATAAGGTCAGGTGAGAAATTTTCTTCCACTACTGACAGTTTGCTTGATGAACTGTTTTTGAAAAGGGCCTTACCCATGTCATTATTTGAGTTTATCTTTTTGAGTGGGTTTGATATTTGAATTTATTTGAATGAGATAAAATGTAGGACAGACAACCAAGTTTCCTGTCTCAACGTGACTGACCTGGAACAGCATCTCCAGAGTACCCACCAATGTGAACTTTGTAACCCCCACTGGCTGCTTCAATCCAAAATGATGAATAGTGAGCAAAGGCCCATTCACCCTCTGCACTTTGAAGCTGAAACATGATCTGTTGGTCCTGGCCCTTAGTGAGGAGACGTATGTAGTCATTGCCGAGCCAGAACTCCCCATTCAGGTATCCAAACCCTGCCACATACTCGGACCAGCCTCTCTTGAAGTTCACCGTTCCGTCCTGTCTCCTCTGAAACACCTGTATGGAAAGTTTCAAAGAAATAATTATGTGTACATGCAAGGAAAAAGGGATATCCAACAAAAATGTCAACTTTAAAATTGATATCATAAGCCTTCCAGTGATATAATATTATTTCAAAAGAAGATATCATTTCTAGTTTTTGAGAAATGCATTCCCCTTTCTGGGCCACATACTGCTGTATTGCATTATGTCCTTGTGAGCAACTCACAGCATGATGCATGAATGCAGCTCTGGCGAGTAGACTCCTCAGAGCTACTTTTGTGTATCATGACGACCAAGAGTATGGTACTTTAAAGCCATATACAGTCCTTAACCCTTTAAGGATGGCAGTGCATAATGCATTAATGCATCATACCCTTGGTCGTCATGATGCATGAATGCAGGCCCGCAGGGTTATTCCCATGTAATCCTTACAGGGTTAAAGGGTTTGAGGGCTCAACATTATTTGGTGAGGTACTAAGTACTACAGTGGGTATAAAAGTAAACCAAAGTAGTACTAAGAAGTAAGATGAATACAAGTCATATCGTGTACACTTGTCCCACACGCCATTCTGGCAGGGAATGGCACTTGAAAACACCACTATGACCTTGAACTTAATATGTTGCTGGGTACCTGCAATCCCTGTGGTTAGGTTGGAACCAGTGGACAGGAACTAGAACTGGAACCAGAAAGTAGAATGGGAGCACTACCATCTTACATTCTGGTTCTTGTTCACTGGTTCCAAGCGACGCGCAGGGGCTGTCCAAACCTGGCTAAATACAAGTTAAAGGTCATAGTGCAGTGGCGGCAAAACATTATTGTGTGGACAAATATGGGGCAAGATTGTGTTAAGAATCTAAACACATTTTTTGCAGTGTATGTTTCTAACCACCATGAATGCACCGATTTAAAAATCAAATTCCTAGAATTTCCTGGGGCTTCCCCTTTGTACCTCCCTCCAACCAACATCCAGCAGGCTGTGGGAGCTGCCCTCCCTCATTTTGTCCACCTTCCGCCGCCCCTGTAGGCTGTAGCGATTGTTACCAGAGCCTTCCCTCGGAAGGCCCTGCCCAGTCAACATTGCTTAATGGGGTCCATATGTGTTTTACCTGGGCAAGCTGATTTGCCAGCCCTGGTTTTGGTCCTTTTTGTCCAGGGCTACCAGTGGGAGCCCAGATGGGTCAGCTCAGATTCAAAGTGACCAACCCTACCCCAGATTTAGCACACACTATGAAAAATATAATAAATCGTCATTCCTGGAGGGAAATCAGATGTCAGTATGTTTCGAAATATTTACAATGTATTTATGAAAAAAAGTTTTGGTAGGATGGCCCATCTGGGCCCCACTGGTAGCCCTGATAAAAAAGAACCATAACCCAGGTATGAGCAAGCCCAGCTGGCCCTAGTAAACACATATGGGCCCCAGAGGTCAATGCTGACTGGGTGGGGATGAGAATACCTACCGTCCAGCCTCCACCCTCTAACTGCAGCTCACAGTACACATGCAGCTCTGTGCTGCCATCTGGTGAGATGGTGTACACTCCTGATGTGTCAATACCATGCTCCTTGACATCCGCACAGCTGGTGAACACCTCTAATCAATGGGCAAGCAAGTAAATGTATTAGAATATAACATTTCTGGTAAAAGTAGTAAGGGAAAGTTAATTTATTTAACAAGGGGGGAGGGGTTGGATTTTGGTGCGTCTGTGAAATGTTTTACCCCCCAATCATGGGGTTGACATTTTTACCTCCCCCCTCCCGTGCGTGTGCACATGGGCCCTTTGAACCATAGTAACGCGCTGGCTTTAAAGCCCGAGAGGGTTTGACATTTTTTGCACCCCCCCGTGTTGTTTAAAATATTATCACTCCCTTTTCAAAGTATAAAAACAGATCTGTCTAGTAAACTATACACTTGAAAATAATCCTAATGATTGAATGAACACATCATTATTCTAATTCTGCCTGTTTTTGTTTCAAGCAAAAGTGTAAATTATACAATCATTTTTTACATACCTGGTATGGAATATCTTTCCTCATAGGGACATAGCCTGTTTGTGTTTCCTTCAGTGACTGTAAACCTCCGTGCAATGTTTGGTGAAGTTCCTGCCCACTCGGTCCACTGCCAGGCTGGTAAATATGTGGTAGATATGTTACAAGCGACTTGCTGTATGAGTGATATAAGCCAACGACAGGGTGATAATTGTCCAAGGTGTCAGACGTGGATAATTACCATTGTCTAAGTGGTATAACACTCATCCAGCTAGTCACGCGTATCATATCTGACTTACGCCAACAGCAGAAAGTGTGCTCAGTGGACCGCATCAACATAAAGCCATGTATATAAAATACAGTCGGGCCATTTATTTTGTTCTCTCAGCCAACTGTGGTGTTAATAGACAGGCTACAGGTATGACGTCCATTTGCATTGTTCCTTACGAGTGAGGCTGCAGGTCATGTGCCCTGATCCAAACTCGTGAGCAACATGCAAATAGATTGACCTCGTGGAGTGAAGCTTTGCATTTATTACATGTGAGAATCGTCAAAATGGCATTATATTAATGATGTCACAGGCCATGGAATATGGCTAAACCATATCCAATTATGCAAAATTTTAGGACTATCCACTCTGTCCCCTGACAGACTGATTAATATATCATTATGTAGCAGTTAAGACCACAGCCAGAGCCCTGCACACATGATATGGGCTAACTGATGAAGAGTCACAAACGAATCTACTCAGCCGTCACCGTCAGCCAATATCATGTAAACAGGGTTGTGGTTTAACTAATTTATACCACTACTAATCCCCTTGATCAGTTTGTATTGTGCTATATGTGACCCAACTAGCTAAAAGACCCATCCGTGGGGGTCTTTTAGTACTGGCTTTGGCCACCAGGGGGCAAGAAAATGGCTAAAGAGTGCTGTTCTAGTAAAAGTGCTCTAGAATAATTTTTTGTGTAGAATACAATAGACTTATTGGAATTATTCCATCTTTACTGCTTATATTCCATATTTGGAAAGCAAAAAGAAAATTAGCACATAAGACACTTTCTGGTTGCCAGGGAAACTATTCCAATTCCAAAAATGGGAGATAGTTATCCCATCAGCTACTCAGAACCAGAAACAGACTCTGAAAATTCCCTCTAGAACCACCTTTAGACTTGAATCCCATTATATTTGGTTATTCATCAATAAAACTGATTTCTCATAATTAACACTAATCATTATCATGGGATGCAATGCTTTTAGAGCTTATTTGCCATTTCCTGTTATTGATATAAACTAATCTTTGAAAAGTGATTCCCACAAAACTACCAGGAATTCCTTTGCTCGCGATATCTCACTTTAAAGGGTATGACACCAAATTTAAATGTTATTTCCTCCCCGGATGGGTCTTTTTCCTAGCCTGGTCACATATACCAAGCCGTTTTCCTTTGTTCTCCCGGCCTAGTGTGGTATAACTGTCAATATAAATACTAATTAAAGTGTACTCAGATTTGGCATTTCGCTTATATTTCCCATGAATTATAGGCAATGTTTTTTATGAAATAACGATCTGCGAAAAAGGCACTTAGTGCAGAGTGCACTAGGGTCCCTTTTCCCAGCACATGTCACATATAGATTTCTCCTCTAGGTCTGACCAGCCAAATGTAATCATTGCAAATGAAATTACTGTTAAGGGTTAACTAGTATTTAGATTTGCATAGCTTGCAATGTGCCCCTCCAAGGATCTTTATATACTATTTATGAACATGTTATTTGAATGATAAAGATTTGACTTGTATGTCACCACTTGGATGTCAAATAAAGTAATTGTTTATGTATCTACTTTGTTGGCTACACTGTAGGTGCACAGAAACGCAGTCAGCCTCTCCTGTCTCTGTCCGTGCAGCACAGATCTTATTTCTGGGAACTGACAAATTATGTCGAAAGACCTGTAAGTAAATTGAATGCCTTGTTACAATTGAAACGTCTTTGACCGGGTGTAGTCTTTGACCAGGTGTAGTCTTTGACCGGGTGTAGTCTTTGACCGGCAAGCTTCAAAACAGCTGAAATGGGGGCTATGTACACGGAAATTAAAACGAAGTGCAATGATTTCGTACAATGGTTTTTCTGAATCCTTAGACATATAAACACTCCTTAGAGAAAAAGTACGGGGAAGACATTTTTCAGGGGTCAAAGGTCAAGGTCAAGAGAAAAACTGAATTTCCCTTAAATTTCAATGAAATGTGGAATAGCCCAGTAAAGGCGACGCGCTCCCTCACGGCCCCACACAGAACCATTGCCCCCGTAGTTTGTGAACTGCCACAATATGTAGCCAATTTTATTGGATAGCGTGCATGTAGACCTACCATTATGCAACAAGTCCCATTAGAATCTAGTTGTGTCTCTATTAGTGGGGTTTCAGAGTTTGACATTTAATTTCGATACTTGTAATGGGCCCGGTAATGGGGCAAGCAATGTTCGAATTTCCCCAAAAAATCAGATGACAATAAAGAAAATGAAATGTGTACCCCTTTTTCCTAGCTTTAAAATCGTGCCTTTATCCCTAATGTCCATATTGGTTACCTTTTACACCACACTGGTCCACAGACCAGTTCTGAGTGCCTACACAAGGTGGCATGTTGGTGTGGCTGTGTCCTACTGACCTAGATAGAATTGCACCACTCCATGATGTCAGGTACATATACACACTGCCCATTGCAGATTGCCATGGTGAGCCACAGTCTAGGGGACACCAAGCGTGTTAAAACTCTGTGCTCCATTGTACCTACCTTGGTTCATACCCTGAATCATACCCTATGTGTCCGCTCATGGTCTGCTTCACCCCAGACCTGTTCCTAGAGACAGTAACGACACTCGCCATACATTTTAACCCTTTAAGTTAAGGACTGCATGTCGCTAAAAGATGGCATATGTCGTGATGATGCACCAATGCAGCCCCAGTGAGTAATTTACCGGTGCTGCATGGGTGCATCATGTTGACCCTTCGGGGTGTTTCAATGATGGAGTCGGAATCATGCTTGAATGCAACACTGGTTAGTTCCACATGAGGGCTACATTCATACTGACGAAGTGGCAAATGGTAATATGCCTTAGCATACACCTCTATCATAATTACCAACTATAGAACAATGCATCAAAAAAGGGTGACTTTTCAGAAAAGTAGTTGAAAAGTCGTTTCAGAAAAGTCGTTTTTGAACATTCCTGACGTGTGACCCACAAATACATAAATACAACCTCAAAGTCATGCATTCTGATATATACTATTTATTTTATTAAAAAGACAATTGTCCTGTGAATCTCCTGATATGAAATGCTTGCAAACACAGCCATTCAAGACAATGCTATGAGGATTTTACTAAAACTAATGTGAATTAACACAACTTCATTATGAAAAAAGTCACCCTTTCTTGCTGCATTGGTCTATAATTGAATCAATCACATTTTGAATGATAAAATACAGTACACATTTTTACTTAAGGTTGATCGCTACTCATTGAATACGGACCACTGCGCAGGTCTCTGCGCATATAGCTTATATGTCTCAGATTGAGCTAATATTAATAAGCTAGAAACATATATATGCTGACTAAGCTATATAAAAAGATCGGGCAATTTCGAGCAAAATTGAGCGTTTTATTGGACTTTGAATATTTGATGTATTTATAGCCGATAATATTTGCTATTTTTTATATAAGTTAGAACATTGGACTTATTAATCAATAAATGATTATCTAGATATATAAAGATCTCATCAGGTTCTTTGAAATAACCAAGAGTAGGAAATATAGCCATTTTACACCCCAATTTTTGCCCGTTAACCCATTTTTTTAGGCTCTAAATATGAGATTTAGACCATTTTTGCACTATTTTTTTACTTCAAAGGCCCAAAACCATAAAAATATGCCCGGGACCACCTATCAAAAGTCCTTTAAAATGTTAGCTATTGATCTGAACAATTTTTTGAGAAAATAAAAAAAAAAGTTCATGGATTTTTTTCAGTGATATTTAGATATTGCCGAAGAATTATGCATTAAATTTGAATAATCGTCATAAAACCATCACGTTTTTTCATACAAAAGTACACTTTTGGACCATCATTTTATTTTTTCCATTAAGGGACATAACCTAGAATTATTCATGTGCAATACAAAATTAATGTGGGCATTGGTTCACTAAGAAAAAAAATCATGAAAATTTCCCTTTTTTTTGTATTTTTTGGCAAAAATATAGAATACTTTTTTTTTTCAAAAATCTGTAATAAAAAAAGTACTTCGGGACCCCCCCATTTTTTTTCCATTTTCCATTTCTAAATGATGAGAGCTACCTTTGGGGTGAAAAACAGGACATTTCATGGATAGAAAGTTAAGAGTAGCGATCAACCTTAATATGGACATTGTTGCCTACCTTTGCTCTTTTAAGGGCCTGCTCATCCTGATCAGATTGTACGAGACAGGGCCGGGTGTGGTTCCTTCCTAACGTGCTGCATGTTGTGTGGAACTCCTCACTGAGTAGCACCATCATGCAGGCATCCAGGGAGGCTCCATGTCCTATGCTGGTGCATAATGCCAACACCAACACCTCCAGTATGATCACTAGACCCATATCTGAACCTTAAACACCAGCAGCATAGCTTTGCAACAATTTACAATTTTCTTATGTCTCAATACCAACGTTAGTGTAGTAGAGCAAACGCTGCAATTGGATACCACGTCCACTCTGCACATAAAACAACATATATAGTGCAATACAAAAAGTCAATACCTTACACTGATAATCTTTATGCTCCATATTTAGTCAGTAGTGGTTACCCTAGGTTAATCATAGGGGTATTCATAAGTATCAGTCAGAATGACAAACTGATATTAAAAAAACGACTAGAACAAAATGAAATATGCCTTTGTGAAAAAGGATTAAGCCTAGTACCCTGACATTGAAATGAAAAGACTAATGTGGTTGGTCAGTAGGGGAGACCGGGGCACGTTGAACCGCTTTGACACCTTTATTTTTTTCCTGACCTTGCTAAAGAGATCGGAACTTTGATTTTGTATCAAGCAGTTACCTTGTATCATTGTGATATAAGAGAACCTATTGCAAGGCAAATATAGTCTTTTCTTGTATTTTTCTTGAATTAAAAAAAATAAAAATCTTAGGGTGGTTCAATGTGCCCCATGCCCGGGGTAGGTTGATCCACCCACTGGGGCACCTTGAACCACATGCATTGAACGATCCAAGTAATCACCAATATAGATCAATAGGTGAAATTTCAGTTGGAATTAGTTGCTGTTGCTACTTTTGCATAGGATTGAATGTAAAAATTACATATATAATGCACGAAAGTCACTCAATTATAGTTTATATAGAAGTGACTGAGTTTGTACCTTACAGATTTCTCTTAGGATCAAATTAACCCAGTTTAAGAGTATTCCTGTCATTTCTTAAATCTAAATAAATCTTTAATTACGTTCTTCTAAAATGTAATGCACTGTTCTGCCTCTGAAAAGTGATAAATCTGGGAATAAAGACCCTGTAAATATGTTACACAAGAAATTTTTTCACAAACCATAAACTATGTATTCTATCATAATTTTATAACCGAATTGTATCGGATTTGTTTATGTCATTATCCATATTATCTTCCCTTGATACACTACAAACACTGCATCATTATTCAGTCATTTAATTGTCTTAACACCATTGCCAATGAGCCCTGAAGATCGGGGCACCTTGAGCCAGCTCAAGGTGCCCCAGAGCTTGGAGCACCTTGAGCATGGCTCAAGGTGCCCCCGTTTTTTGTGGCTCAATGTGCCCCATGCTGGTCATCACAGATAAGATTGATGTTATTCAAATTACATAACACACCTAGCAGTAAAGTTGGGTTCTATTCAAGGGTTCATATGTTTATTTCGACCTCCATAGAGATCTTAGGCCAGCAATGTTTTTTAACGACACAAGAACAAAAATTTAACAATTGCAAATATCTACTTTCAAGGCCATAAACCTTTAATGTTGTCTAACTTTCTCATCAGCATCCTAAAATCATCATGATATTGCTAATCTGAACTGTCTATATTAGGGGGTAATGTGGTAGGCATACTGCCAGAAAATTCCCAAAGGAATAGCAAAGAGAGCGGGCGGCTCAACGTGGCCGGGTGGTCAACGTACCCTGGTCTCCCCTATCGACTAACCTGACAGTGACAGTATTAATTAACTAACCATGCATAATTGGGCTTGTCGGCAGCCAAAATATGACTAACTTGCTAACTAGGGTAATCACTAGTGAGTAAGTTGTAAGCCACCATAGAGCATATCGGAGCATAAAGAATACCAGTGTAGGTGACTGAATTATTCTGCATTTCTGGTATACCGGTAGCTGTAATTTATATATAGCTTTCTGGCGCATGTCTAGTTCCACTTGTTAAGAATTAAATAATTATAGAGGTCTACTGTAACTAATAGCAACTACACATGTATAATCTATTGATAGTTTTCTGACGCATGGCATCGAGTCTGCTCGGTGTCAGGAGGCTGCTGTGGTGCCAGCATGCCAACCAAGCTGGCCCCAACTCGTCCCCAGACGCATCCGAGTAACATCGCTGGTATGTGAGGGGCCATGACAACATCACTTCCCCCGTATGTTGGGAGGGGGGGGGGGGATTCATCCGCGGTACCCATCAGAAAAGTGTGTTGATAAGTGTGTAAACATAACACACTGTTCTTAGAGTGTGGGCGTGATGTCACCCCCTCCCCCCGTGTAATCTAAAAATAACCCAGCAAATTAGCGTTATCATGCGTTGGAATTCGCAAACCTATTATCATTTTAAGTCATTTGACTGAATGTCTTACATTATTGCTGTTAATATTGCATAAATGTAACTCGGTTGCATTCAAGCAAGATTGACTCACAACGGGTTGACATGATCAGCATTAATGTGCCGGTAGTAGACTCACCACTTCAAATAACCAACTCCAGTACTAATATTATATGTAATCTGGAATATTCCGACTTTGTATTAACATAATTACCTATGCTGTGCACATTCTATGTAAAGGTGCCCAGGGTGCACATAACATTATTTCAATCACGTTTTAGTTTTATGCCTCTTCAAAATATGAAATAAAAAAGTGGGTTCCCAATGTTAGTTTCTCAGCACTGACCAAGTAATAAAGATGTCTATGGAATCATAATCTATACTATTCAATTTTTTGGAAATACAAGATCTCCTATGCTTAAGCACTGGAAGGCCGTATTCAATGCCCCCCATTGAATACAAGGTGGCTGTATTCAATGGGCAAAGAAAAGTTGTTTTTCCTTCATAATGGCTTCAAATTAAAAAAATAAACACAAATGCCAACTACATTCATACAATTAGTCATTTCGGGTGAATAGATCCCATATAGACAATTCGTTAATGAAATTAAGTTTATTATAGCAAATAATATATGAGAATAAAGATTCTAAGGAAGAATGAAAGTGCTCTAACAACCCGGTCTAACAAATGTCGCAGTGTGGAACAGCTCTTTTCTGTGCCCTCTAATTGATACATGGATTTGCCACCCAACAGTGCAATCTCTCCAAAAGGACAGGTTCAAGAGATGACCCAGTAATAGAACTCAAAATAGAACCGAAATCTGAAGGTCCATCAACATTGCCCCTGCATTGCATTATGTAATATAATTTGTTATGCTTATTCCAGCCTGTATATGATAGACCCATTCAAGATCTCTTGATACCAAGTTACTAGAAGTCTAAATCTTTCCCCTAGCTAAAATGGGAAGGCATCATAAAAGGGTCATTCAACATAGGATCAGATACGGCCTGGGCGATTAGCCCAATCCTCCGGCCACCTGTAGAACCGTGATGTGTATCAAAAACGTGATGTGTAGTAACTACACAGTTACTACACATCACGGCTGACCATGCAAACGTGATGTGTACCAAATAAACGTGATGTGTAGTAACCATCCAACCGTGATGTGCAGTAGCTAACGTGATGTGTAGTAACTTGGATTATGGCACCTCCAACCGTGATCTGTATCAACAAACGTGGTATGTATCAACCCTGCCCTGCTTCTATGTTGAGGATACAGAAGGGTATCCATGACGCTTGATAATCCCAATGTCCCATGTTGATTTTAATAAACGCTCATGTCCCCTGTCACTAGGCCTCATGTCGCATGTCGATTTAACGTGGCCTTGTCAGCCATCCATCCCATTTTCCTCGTGTATGGGCCTGCCGTGTATAAGCCTGGGGCAAAAGTGACTTAACTTGTATAAGCCGGGCCCAAAGTATAAGCATGGGAGTTGCCTTGTCTATTTAATGAAATTCATTTGAGAGAGAAATAAAGCTTAGGTTGGTAACAAATCGTGGAAAATGTTGAAATAAACGAATCGGAATGGTAGATAATTCATGAGAATTATGAGAATGTACTGTTTTTTCAGGTACATAGGAATATAAGCCTGCCCCGTGTACATAAGCCTGCCCTGTGGATAAGCCTGGTCAGTTTGCCCCTTAGTACTTGTATAAGCCCAGGCTTATACCCAAGGAAATACGGTATATACAATGTAGAGCATGTTGTCCGTTGGGTGTTCAGGGTGATGGTTACCTGGGAGAGTACTCACTAGGTGGTCATAATTATGTGATTAAATTATAGAATTCCTTGATACATATCACGTTGATACAGATCACGTCAGTTTGATACAGATCACGTTATTTTGATACTGATCACGTTGAGTTGATACAGATCACGTTTGCATAGTCAGCCGTGATGTGTAGTACTACACATCACGGTCCTTGATACACATCACGGTTCTACACCACCCTACCCTCTGCCTTGTCACACACAGCAGAGAATCAGTTATGTAACTTCCCACTAGATGTCGTCCCCCCCCCCCCCCCACCACCACCACCGTCTCTCCCTTTCTACCTAGTCTCATTTTATTGACGATGTTACCTGAAGGCAACGCCCTGGCGTAGTGGAGGGAGGCTCTCCCTACCTTTTGTATAGTAAATGACTATGTGGGGACATAACCTAAAATTCAGTACCCTTATCACGGGGGAATCAACCAAATGGCACTATTTTCGCAGGAAATTGAGCTAAAAACATTAAGGGACACCAAAAAAGTTATAGAAAAACAAGTGTACCTTTATGCAATATAACAATAGAATGTAAGTTTGATGTTTAGAAAAGTTAAACCAAAGTGTTATCTAAACGTTCTTAGTGTCATTAGATCTGAGAATGTACCCCTTTTCTTCAAAGATTGACTAAAACCACCAATTTCAAAGGCCTCCTAGGGCCTAAAAACAGACCATTTTCCTTGTAATCGTATAGTTACCAAAACAGAGGGAGTACCTCCCCTCCACCCAACCCCCACCCCCACCCGACCCCCACTCCCAAGAGGCAACATTAGGGTTAAACAGGCGTGACGCTGGTTCTATATCGAGACTCCTGTACACGCAGCTGGTTGGTGTTCTGTGGGTCACAGAGGAGGCAGGATAGTATAGGGCCTTAGCAAGATGATCAGTGGATAGCGCCATTCCCACTGGTACTAGGTCTATTCCCAGTACTCGCAGCAACCAGCTTGGTCAAATCTCGTGGCCGAGATTAGGGTACAAACAGGGCTCAGGTATTGTGAGTAGGTTGTACCTGGACACTCCTAATGTCACCTGTGTCCAGTATAGTGTAGTGGTTAGCACTGTGGACTCATGATGCAGAGTACCTGAGTTCAAATCTCTTCCAGGCAATGCCTGGTAATCAAATACATAAGTATAGCAATTTTGGAAACAGAATACATTATTCACAATACTAAAGAAAATTTAGAAATATGTATTTAAAGGACATAGTGTTATTTGGCCTGGTAGGGATTTGAACTTGGGCTCCCAGTATTATGAGTCCACAGTGCTAACCACTACACTAAACTGGACACAGGTGACAATTAGGTCCAGGTACAACCTATTCACAATACCTGAGCCCTGTTTGTACCCTAATCTCGGCCACGAGATTTGGCTGAGCTGGTCCTTTCAGAGCAAAGGGTTATGATTGTTACCAGTGGTCCAAAAGGTGGAGCCACTGTATCTCGCTAATGCGGAATACCCCGGAGGGCCACTCCCTACCATTTCTATAGTAACTATGTGTGAACATCACCTCGAATTTAGGACCCTTATCACGGGAGGTAATTTAACAAAATAGCCCCCTATTCTCGGGAAAATGAGCCAAAATGCATACTCTAATTTAGGGGGACCGAGGATTAATACCCTTATGAAGTGTGTATTAAAATAATTGGCCTACAAAAGGTAGGTCTTACCCTTACCCTATACATAAGATTATATATCTTTAACATTAAAAAAAGTGGATTATTGTTTATCTGAGAGTTTCAGCCTTAAAATGTACCCCTTTTCCTCCAAAATTGCCTATAAAGCACCCCATATGCCAGGGCCCTCGCGGGCCCTTGCCTAGGGTCCAAGAACATACCCTTTCCCTTCGAATCCTGTTCACACATAGTCAGCAATACTGAGGGAGTGGCCCCCCCGGGTAGTATACACGTGTACTCGTGTATATCTACCTGTCTACTCCTAAACGTAAATAAGAAGGGTACGAAGTGGTCGCCCCTGAGGTCGGAAAGTCACCGAAATTCAGGGCACCAGATCACAAAATCCCCTTTTTTAGACATATTTGTCCAAAAGTCGCCAGGTCGTTTAATTAGTGTACCAAGTCGCCAGGTCGCCAGGTCGCTTTTTACCCCTCTGCAGTCACAATAAGCTTAGGTAAGTGAATGTAAGAATAATAGATACCTCGGGAATAGACTGATAGTTCGACCAAAAATACTAATACTCTGCATTTCCATGTATAATTGATTCTAACCAAAGGGTATTATGCAGAAATGTATAGACACCAATGATAATTGGAATTTAGCAAAGATTGGAAATATTGTATGGTATTTTCGATAGGTTTGGTTTTGTGTATAGATGTCTGTCATTTACTCAGTAGCCGCAGTGGTGGCAGCAGGGGGGGGGGGGGTACAGGGCACATACTAGTAGGTGACAGGGGCCTCACTGACCCTCACCCAATGGGACCTGTAGCCACGGGCCTGGGTGACCACTGCTTTGAGTGTTGTGGTGAATATTTCAGTGGCTATGACTGATGGAAGTTGGGGTATTTTATACTAGAAATGTGACTAGATTATTTTGGAATAATCGCATAAAAGTTACATATTATATTGAAGGTCTGTTCTATTGTGTATCAGCCCTAAAAAATGGTGAAGATTATTTTTACATTAGACCCGCCTTTTACATAAAACCGTAGCCGTAGGTAGGTAACATTCTGATCAACCTGATATAACAGGTAAAATAATGCAATACAAACATAGACCAAAAGTACCTGGTCCCAAAACTGCCTAAGAATAATGACATTTGGTTGGCTTTATCCCAGCAGGCACAAAATTAAGCCCAAAGGAGCAAACATAATACACGTCTTTCCCTTACTTTCACAACCACTGATTTGCCTTGTGGCAAATAACTAATACAACTGTGTAGGGGAAAACACCTTTATTTAAGTTCATGTCTTCAGCTACAATTTGATGCTTCAAGCATCAAAATATTTGAAATAATTGCTGAGAAATGACATCTCAAACATGGGATGGTAGGGACATATAGGAATTCAGAATAGACTGCAATGTGATCACGTATCAATCTATTTTCAAATAATCCATATAAATCATGATTATTAGAAATTAAACCAATAAATGCATATTATTGTAGATAGATTTGGATCCGGTAGGAATATTGGCATTCTGTTTTCAGTTCTCAAATCCTCATGGATAGGGCAATTGGATAGGGATAATTTTTATTCCAAAAGAATGAATTGATGGTTGCTATGGCAACCAAATGTCAACAAATGGGCTAAAAATGGCTAAAAATGTTCTTTTTACATTCCAAATAAGACCAAATTAGAATGAAAATAGAATAGCCTCAAAAGATTCCTTGGGAAAAGTTAGTTGAAGGTCTTTTTTTTTAAAGTATTCACATTTTTAGCTATATCTCCTGAAATATCATGTTTAGAGCATTTATGGCTATTCCCCCTAATGTTACGATTTCCCAGGTTTCGTCACAATTTATGGTTACTTTCTGGCTCTAGTCAATCAGTCTGTGGGAATATAAACCTCTCATGGCTGAAAACTGCAATTTATTGATATGAAAACATTTAAAGATGTCTGTGTAGAATTTGTGAACTCGATAGTATCTTCCCCAATTAGTGGCAAGGAGGACCGCCTGGTGATTTTTCCGCACTAAAAAAAAGTCTTGAAATTGAAATTGAGAGGGCAGGAATTCAGTCTTGCCTCACTTCCAGTCTATATGGGGCTCCACCTTCACAGCAGAGTCATGTAACCCTGAGTGTGTGTTTTTTTCCCAAAAATCAGTTCAACGTTGAATCAACATTGACAACCATTTATGAATATTGATTCAATGTTATGTACCCACTGGGATTGGTTAAGTTACAAAGAGCAACTGCTATTACTTCAGATGTATATGGCATGGTGTATTTATGTATCAATGATTGCTTAAAATGATGGCTTAATAATAATATATGATTGCTTAATAATAATTTTAACTTCAGGTAGTTAGTTCTTTCTTAATGTTTAATGCTTTTCTCCAGCAGGTAGCAAGGACCTCTGGTGGGAAATGGGTGCATTTGCAGTTATGTCTCGATCAAGCAGATCACGGGTTTGTATATAGTAACTATAATCTCATATCAACGGAATTAATCTAAATCTAAATCCAAAGGATGACAAATTCGATTAAATTGTTTTGTCTTTTTTTAAAGAAGCATGAATTATCCCTTGCAGGTTACTCTCTAGATCTAAATTAACACAATAAGGTCAACGGATGGCAAGGTGCATTAAAGCAGTATGCAGCCCTGAAGGGCTTAAGCTAACTAATGATTTCTCAACTGTTTCTAAACTCATTTTGTCCATTATGTAATACTTGACATATTATTATTTCAGCTTGCTATTGGCACAGTTCTAATTGGAACACTTCTCCTGTGGAAGGCAACAGAACAACCCAGACTGACCGATCACCTGCCTTGTTATGACATGGCAATAACTACAAGCATAGAAAGCATTCACCAATCTAAATCCGTCTCAATGCCCAAAACAAATCAGCCTCTAGCTGCTAACACAGAGGTTTCTGATTACAAGGACTTCCCTAATATCACACTCATGGTCCGAACTAACAGCATTCCTAAGTTAGCGAGCAGATTTTACTGCATGTTTCTGCGGACGGCTACAATGTTTTGGCCGGCATCCTACGGCACTCTGGCTGTGGTCCTGGATGCAGAGTCCAAAGAAGACCGGACATTTGGTGCCACCCTCTTTAACCAGATGCATAAACACTTCCCAGAGTTTCAACTCAAGGTTTATTATGAGCCACTGCCAAGAAATGAGTCAACACTGACGTTTAATGAAAGTGCTAGAACACCGGAGTACAATAGGCAGATGTGGAGCACGTTCTGGGCGGATGTATACAGTAACGATCCTATCATCGCCTACATGGACACTGACACACAGATACTAACACCCATGACAAAACAATATCTGTTTAAAGGTAAAAAGCTGAAGGTATTAGGAGAGGGCAAGCAGACCCCATGGGAGGATGCCTGGAAGAGGACCACAAAAGCTGCACTGGGTCTGCCCATGGCTGTCAATGCCATGGTAACCTTCCCACAGTTAGTGTACAGGGACACCTTCACCAACTGTAGGAACTTCATACTTAGACGGTTTAACACAGACAACTTTGAAGTAGCCTTCAGAAAATTGTATTTGAACCACACAAAGCTATGTCCTATATGCATCATTATGACATACGCCTGGTACTTTGAGCATGAGCGGTATGACTGGCACATCAAAACACCAGACCGCGCAAGAAATAACGAGGATCTACCAGAGGGACATAAGATACTGGTTAGAGATACACTGCCCTCCATTATCGGCGTATCTCACATGAACGCTAGGAAGACGTGGCGGGGTGTGTTGGTGCTACCGGGGTACTGTATGTCTCTGAGGGTATTAGGAAGGACACCAAGAGGCTGTGAAGGTATCACCCACTGCCTGCACCTGTTCTGCACCTACTGGGAGCCTTTCTACCGGTACCCATGGCCGACAGCTGACCTCTGGTGCCCTGCTGGCACAATGGAGGCCTGCTGTAGGGAGGCCATGATGAAGCACTACAACACAGATGTGGCTCAGATGGTGAGACACAATGTGCTAAATGTGGATAAAAAGACAGTGGCTGTGGTGGAAGGCTTAGCTCGTGACATGGGCGTTGAATGCCAACCTTTGATACTACCTTAAAACCTCACGTATAAACCTAAGTCACACACTAACTTGTGGGAATCTTCTGATTATGGCGACTTCAATTATGTAGCATACAACTAAAGACTCACGTATAAGCCGCACTCTGACTGGTGTACTACACGCGCGGCTTATACACAAAGTTTTAGGGTATCTTAATGAGAGGTTAATTTTCCGGGGAATGTTATGTATTAGGAACCATTTTATCACGTATGAGTACCACATGGTTTCAGGTCATATGGATGTAAACGATGACACCTATCAAGTCCTATACACTGGTCATATGTTGATACAGGAAAAATGATCTCATAATGATATCTTGAGGCAGTAAATCCTAGTTTGAAAGGAAAGTGACATTTTGTCTTCTTAACCCTTTCCCTGCTGGCCCTGAAAAATGTCATTTGGGACTTAACCACCGGCCCCATGCCATGGAAATATGCAACTTTGCAAGTATTTGCTCCCTGGGATAGTGGCCAAGGAGTGAAATAAGATGTATTGGAGACAGAATTTTAACCTTTCTGACAAGGGGACGTATTATTCATGTTAAATATTTTTGGATTGATTCAAAAATTATCATTCTTTGTTCCATAGCAGGAGCTGTAATGTAGAGGTATTGCTGCCCAAGGGTAGCAATTCTGCTGCCCTAGGGCAGCAGCGGTTTTTCAAGGGTATTTTAGATGCTGCCCAGAGGCAGCAGCGGCACTTAAAGGGTTAATGGCAATATGAAAGAGACATAAGTCATTTGATACCATTTGTGCGCTACAATGTGGTCATTATTTGATGTAACAAGTGGTTAAATCTTGATCAGAATATTACCTCTTTTATTGGAGGAATTATACGCATAATATGTTGATGTCAAATTTATGTCTTAAGCTCCATGCCAAAATGAGGTGATGAATTTGATATCAACAACAATATGTATACTTTACATGTGTAGGCTAATACATGTATACATCTTAATCTTATCAGATTATGACGTCTATAACTACTTTAGCTCTGAAGTAGTTCAGACTTTTGACACAAGATGTCTCCCATTATCATTTCAGTAGAATTCAATCTACATTGGCTATTCATCTCGCTGTGTAAATAAGCTTGAGTTCAATGATAAGCTGCAGGCTTTAATTTACCAAAAAAAAAGGTTTCAGCCTGACCACTGTACACGGGTATCATTACAACCCTGCCCCAACTGTTCTATGATTTACATACTGAAATAAAGCTCTAGTACTGACTGTAATTACAAATGTAAATTGTGGTCAATAAAGATCAATTTTAAACTTCAAACTTCAATACTTTGACTATAAATGAACAACTTTTCAACACAATCAATTTTCATAGAAGATGACACTTGAATAACCTTTGTCTTGAATGTACCCTGGAAACAAAATCTCAAGCGGAACTCATGCCATTCTTGTGTCTGGAACGATTCTGGACATTTTCTTACGTCATATTCCCTGGAATTTCTTGTAGTGAAACTTGAGAAATACACTTCATCCATCTACTTGTGGAATTTCTTGTTTATTTGGATGAGTAAAATTTTTCCTGGGAAATTCACATGTTACTAACTTCTGTCGATCTTGAGTTCTGTTTGGAGGGTATGATCTCTCATTTTTGTTTCTGTAGAATGATAATTGATAGGACCAGGAGATTAGTATGAGCACACCTTTTCTGTTTAAATTTATTAATAGTCCCTATCCCACACACTTGGCATGACTTGGCTTTGGTGTAGCCTTCGCGGCGATATACGCCTGTCGGCCCTTTGGGCTTGAGTGAAACGCAAGAAGAAGAAATGACTTGGCCTAATATCTGAGCCATATTGTTGGGATCAATGCGTTTAGTCTTTGTAGGAATATCGGTGATGTCTACAGGCAAAATGTGTACCATAGTTGCTCATAGAAAGTATCGGTATATATTGTGTTCACCCTAAATGGGAAACTAATGTTAGGTGGTAGTTCCACCTTCTACCTCCAGGCCCCCCTTTCACCAGGTAGGGACTGGCCGCCATATTGCATTCTCAGGTCAGCTCCCAAGGGAGGAACAGGTTAATTTTTTCTGATGTGCACTTTTGATGTGCACTAGCCGGCAATATGGTGATTTGCACTAACTAAGAATGTGGGGCAACCTTTAATGGCAACAACAAGATGTGTCCTACATGCGGGGCACCTAATGGAGCTAGGAAGCAGCAGATTCCGGATCAGCCCATATCCCCGACCATAAACAGGTCCGGCCATGGCGACCCAACGGGTAGCGGCTCAACGGACCGTGACGAGACGGGGAGTGAAGCAGCCCCCGGGGAGCAGAGCTCGGGCCCCCGCCAACAGACTGCGGGGGCTTGGCGGCAGACCTTTGACCCTGAAGCCGACTTGGAGGAGTGCCTACGAGAAATTGAGGCTCTGACAGAGAAAGATAGAGTCAGCGAGGCAGCCTTGAAGCGGATTCAGAGACTAAAGACTGCGGAAATGGAGCACTACTTTAGGGTGCCTTAAAAACGTTTTTAATTTTTAAAAGAGATATTTGCTAATGCACTCAATTTTAGATTCTAAAATCCCTGTTTTTTTTGTGTTTTTTTTAAATGATAGAACATATTCTTCATATATAACTTTCAATTAAAAAAACATTAAAAAAGACTATTCAAATATTTCTTTAATTTTTTCAATCAATTAATTAAATTATAGCATCCCAGAAAACAGATAATTTATAAAATGTTATAATTTCATTGAGCGGCACTATATCTGTTTTCCCTGTCTCGGTAAGGGACAACTGAGGATAATTATACAAAGGCATCACACCTTGAGGCGGGTGTGGTATAGGTATAGAAGGTACTCTCGCCACACCTGGCCGGCAGTGTACCGCTCCCGTGGGTACTGTACTTTTCTCCATCGTCCGTCGTCGACCCTTCACCGCTTTTGTATTGTTCTGTACATAGCAGAGTCATTATCTCAAATTAATGGGGTTGATTTATTGGAGGTACTCAAAACTTATGTTCAATGCCACAGATGTCATTGTCGAGGTAGATAACATATTTTTAACCCTTTAAGGACGACATCGTGCCCTTGGTCGCCATGATGCATGCATGCAGCCCTGGCTAGTAACTCGCCAGTGCTGCATTCAAGCATCATGCCAACCCTACAGGGTTGAGACACTCCCGAAGAGTTGGCATGATGCACCGATGCAGCTCCAGTGAGTAACTCACCGGTGTCATAACTTAGCGACATGTTGTCCTTAAAGGGATGTGGAAGTATCAGCTACCAATTTAGTAAGGGCCATTGTAATGGCTACCATCTCATTTTTGGCTCAGAAATAGTTTAAGGGTTTTCTCTTCTTAAGATTAAGTTAAAAATGTATACTCTATTTTATACATTAAATCACAATAAGCAAACCCTTTTAACCATGTTTATTCCCTGTAAATGACTTCTTTACTAGGTAGTTGACATAAATGAATCAATGATGTTGGTATAAGGGGATGGGAGGGGTAAAGGGTAAAATATACTTACTTAAGTTAGTAATATTATCTGCACTACCGAATTTATTCTTTATTAAGTGTGCCCCCGGGGGCTGAGCGCTACCGCCCGGCTGCTTGGCGCTAACTCCTTAGGTTTGGATACGATTGTCCTGGAAAGAAGAATATAGCTTGAATCAGTTGGTGCAATTTTTGCATTGATTAAATGCCTAAACTAACGTCGCTTTCATTTCATCCATCATTTCGCCGATTGTTGACCTTGAGAGGGTCTAAATATATATCATGTGACTTGTCTCATTCTCGTGTAAACAAAAGAAATTTCAAATAAAAAGGGTATATTTTGGTGTTTATCATTACAGAGCTTGATCCATTTCCCCTCTTATTAGTGGTATTTTACAAATCTGTTGTAATGCAACGCAAGTGAAAGTCTTTATCTAAATGAAGAAAATTAATGGTGGCCTAGAATTCTGGTTAGAAAGTTAAATAGACTTACTCTTTGGCACCGCGTATATTGTCCACTACTCCCCTGGAAAGAAAGAAGAAACATGGTTTCACACGGTCAGTCTAAGTTAAACACTTTGACAACGGGATGCTGCCTTGGCGTATCATTTGTCGTCATGATGCACCGAGGCATTGGTGACAAGTAACTCGCTGGCGCTGCCTTGCCGCATCATGCCGATGCATCAGGAGTGTATCAACTCCCAAGGGTCAGCATGATGTATTAATGCATCCATGGCGAGTGGCATGCCAGTTCTGCATTCATGTCTCAGGGCGACCGTTCAGGAGTGTATCAACCCTCAGGTCGTAAATATGAGGAGTAGGGGTATATTATACACTGAGTTAATATAGACAGCTTCCCCTTCATATGACTTTACTGCCTAATGCTTTAAGGTGCAGGCTCGGATTTAGGGGGAGGGGACTCGGCGTACGCCCCCACCATTTTGGACAACAATTGTGTGTGTTTTTTATGTGATTTTCATTTTATTTTTGAACACCCCCATTTTTTTCACTATCCTGAATCCAGCCCTGAAGTGTGTTCACACATGAAAACCTGAGGAATAGTGAACAAAAATATCAAGATATATACCCTTAAATAGAAAATACAAATAAGTCCTTCTCAAACTTTCCTGACCTACAACTTGAGAATAAATGCTAAGAAGAGGAGTGTGTAACATGCTACAGAATCATGGATGGCTGAGTCTGGGTCAGAGGAACCAAAACACCATGTCCTGACTCATATTGGTGAAACATATGAACACACCCAAAGCCTACAAGACTCATTCTCACCAACGTGATGCAACTGTTAATTTGGGGTTTTTTCCAGGACATTTTCACCGCAATCATGTTCACAGGTATATAACTGTCACTATAAGTTAGAGTGGGTTTAGTTCTACCAGAAAATGTATACTTTACATGTTATCTAACCCTTATTTCAGATTTTTTGTTGCCAAAAAACCATAGAGTTGACGTTTTTAATATCTTTTTTTAGGAAAAAAAGAAAAAGAAAAAGAAATTAAGCTAAAATGCACTCTTTGTTCACCCTGGGTGAAAATTTAATATATTTTTCTCATATAGCTGGTGGGGGAGAGCATATCCGTATATTGTCTTTATTTCAATATATTAGTGCACCTAGGGTATTAGATATTGGCATACATAATATACATACCCTTTTAACACCGTTTGGCAAAATGGAAACAGAGATATAGTCCAGCTCCACCCCGAGGTATATCTGGACTTGACTCGGTGAGCGGACCTTCTTGTATGATATATAGAAACCTAAAGACTGTAGGGTCGCGTGCAGGAACAACTGAGCCTGCTTGCACGCATCATAATCCTGCGCCATAACTAAGAAGTAGTTGACACAGAAAACTCTGTGCGCTGTCAGATACCTCGATATAGAGTCCGTGATGCTATTGAAAATATAAGGGGCCACCCTTGTGCCGAACGACAAACAGTTATCTTGAATAAACATGTCCCCTTGTCCGAGGTCCCACACCAGACCCTGGACCCTGCGGCCACCAGGCCTAATCAACACTGAACGGTATGCTGCCGTTACGTCTGTTACCGCCATGTAGCAACGCTGAAACATCCTGGCGGAGACAGTGTCAATTGAACTATAACAAAAAGGTTTAAATGTTTTGGTCATATAACTGTTAATAGAGTGTGACTCGGGCCGGCTCGCATCCGTGATGGGGCGTACTCGGCCCGAGGACTTGGGCACTGCACCCATGGCGTGGATGCAGTGCGGTCGGCTCTCCACTGCAGATAACTTCCTTGAAGACAGTTCATCTCTAATTATATCAGAGATTTCCGATTCGGCCTTGACCGTGGCTGAGTCATAATTACTACAAAAATAACCCTCCAACTCTGCCCCAGGGTCTACTAGTTTGAAACCATAACAAATGCCATCCAGAATGAAATGAGCATCTTTGTCCCAGGAACCCTTCCCATAAACTTCCGAAGGCCCCCCCGGCTAACATGGAACGCCAGCCTGCTGAGATCTAACACCACAAATGTAATGATCACCGCTGGCATCCCACAAAGGTACATAATCCCGGTACATTTCAACTAAAAGCGACAAATTCTCTGTACAACAGACATCATCATGAGTAACAGGAAACAAATCAGATAAAGAAATGTCATAAGTGGAATCCCTTGTGTCCACCCCCGCAGTGCTTACACACGTGGTAGCGGGCACAGTTTTCTCGGGGCAACTCCAAGAAGTTCTAGTTAAGGCATATGTTAGTGTAGCCCTTCTGGTCACTGTCCTGCTTGTGAAACCTAGGACCTACATTGCCCCTGCACTTGTTGCGCTTCCGCGACCCCTGTTGGTTACCCGCCTGCTTGTTACCCTGACTACCCGATCTACACATGTGTTCGGCACTGAGATGGGCCTGTACCGACATCTCATCTCCTCCGACGAAGCTCGGGATTTTCCGCTCTAAGACCCTGGTGACCACCTTCTGGTTGTAGAGCGCGAGCTGGAGGACCGGGAAGCAGTTAGTCTGAGCCTTCAGTTTGATATACCTCATGTGATTAAGGTACGAGGAAGCCGGAATTTCAGGGATATTCTTCTCTAGAAGCATTTCATACACGCCCTGCATACCGTACAACAGCCCACACAGAGACATCTCCGAGAATTTTTAATCCGACTCGAGATGATAATCCGGTCTAAGCCAGTTAACTGATCGCTTACGCTTGCCGGCTTCCGTATAAAAATGCATGTTCTTGACAAACATATCATCCATACCTTGTACTCCACCCTGGGCTGAGAACAAGTTGATGAAGTCTCCTCCGATCAGCTCAAGTGAAGCAGCATTCAGGCCCGCAGACCCGAGACCCGCTTGGAGGGTCCTGAAGCCCTGACTCGGGTCAGGCTGCGGGCGATGATGATGTGACGGTTGCTGTAGCTGCAAATGCAACTGCAGCAGATGCTTGATCATGTCCATGGCCGCCTGACTCACCCCTGGCTGGGGAGAAGGAGGCTGTTGATGGTGTAGGGGTTGCTGACTGTGTAGTGTAGACCGGGTAGAAGGGGTCACATCCCCTGCCAACCCAGCCCACTGTTGCTGCTGTCTCCACAGCAGAAACTCTGCATAGGAGGGGTCTGCACTCTGCTGCTGTTGCTGCTGCTGTTGACGCTGCCCCAACACCTGCTGTTGATACTGCTCCTGTTGCTGTTGGGTGTGTCCATGCTTCCCTTCCTTGGTAAGATCAGACAGCTGAGAGGGTGTCGTGGCCCCAGCCGGCCTAAACACACCCTCAGGTTGCTTAAAAGTGTCAGACTGACCTGTACCAGGATGAAGCATGAAGCTCCCCGGGCGTCCGTGATGAAGCGTGGAGCCGCCCGGCACCCCGGGATGAAGCGCACTACTCGCATTTGAAAAAAAAGTCTGATCCACCTCCCCGCTGGTCGCAGAAAAGTGTCCCAACCAACCTTCCTGCGACATTTGCGACTGCTTTGACAGCTGGGGTGGGGGGGGGTAATCGGTCACGCTCTTTCGATTGCGACAACTCTCGGGCCTTAATTCGCTTTCGTTCGGCCAAAAATTGAGAAAATTGTTTTGGTCCGGGCGGAAGCCGGGGTCGGCCATGTTGGTTTGAGCATGCGCGCCGAGTTGCTGCTTTGCGGATAGAGACGGATTGCCCTGGTCCGCGTCATCCCCCGGGGAAGCAAGCAAGCTGCCACCGCTGGTGCCCTGGTCCGCGTAGTATAAGGCTGTTCCGCGGGGATCCTCGGACCTAAGCAAAGTATCTCCGGTGCCTCCAACGCCTTGAACCGCCGCGGACATGGCTGCCTCGGCAAGGGATGCTTCACGGGTGAGTCTTTTAGCCGAAGCTCGAATGGCCCCTGAGTCTCCTCTCTTTCTGCCTCCTTTCCTCTGCTGCTGTCTCTGTAGTCTTAGCCTGCTCCATAGCCTCGATCTGCGCATCCAACTCTGGGTCCGTCAGTGATGACGGATCTTGTTGGCGGCTGTCCCTCGGGTCTTGCCCCGGCGGGGGGTAGGCGCTCTGCCGGTCTCCTGGTCTCCCCCGGAGCCTCCATTGCCGGTCGCCGCCGGCTGCTGAGATCCCCCAACTGCCTCTGGTTCTTCTGTCTGTTTGGTGTCCCTGGCAGGGTTAGGCACCCCACAGTGGGTGCACACCTTACTGTTGCCATTGTATGTGCCACTGCAGGCCACACAGACCACCATTTTTCCCAGAAAAAAGAAATAAAACAGCCAGCTGCCTGGCTGCCCTGACTGCCTGCTTGAAGGGGGGATTAGCTGTGCCCCAGTTATACCTGCGGCCAGGTGAGGAGATGATAGGTGGTGCCCCCTGGTGATCAATATATGAACCACGCGTATAACTCTTGCTTCTAACCGTTCATGCATTACTACATTTTTCAGTGCTATAGCCCTGGATTTCTTTAAGGGGTATGTATGTGTCTGGGTTTTCAACATGTCCGATTACAACGGTTGCCATTGCCACGGCAAACATATTTAACTGCAACCACCCATCCAGTATTGTTGACCAACACCTCTAGTACACAAATATAAAAGGATTTGACCATATACCGGAATTAGCTCTGGGCCCCCCTCCGCCCGAGTTGCATCACGTTCGTGAGAATGAGTCACAAAGGGTTGGGTGCGTAAACTTGTGAGGAGACATGTGATCTGAGAATTGTGAACTAGCAGTCCATATGTGGCTTGGAGTGTCCTGGATAAGGCTGTGAGGTTACAGGAAAGGTGAGTAAATGCCAGTTATTCACACGGTAGAATATATAGAATAAACTTAGTACTGTGTATGCATGCACATTCAAAAGAAACAGGCATGTATTGGCCTCTAACTTCCTGAGTGTTGTCACATAGCAAGTACATGTATACACATATATAGGAGAACTAGAATCTACTGTAGTCTTATTTCTGTTGTCTCTATCTTTGTATGGCATTCTCGGTGGGAAACTGAATGGCAGAAAGAATGTATTCCAACATTTTTAGGGTGAGGCGGTTGCGCTGTCTCTTGTCGATTTAAAGAAATCAAATCTGAAGAAAGAATTACTTTCCCCTTGTTACCACCCAGTAAACAAAAAACATTATACAACAATTTATAACGTTATATGACCATTTTTCTCTAAGGCTCCTTACTATGGCATAACGTTATATGACAGTTTTTCACGAAACAGTTTTTTTTCATGCACCAAGGGATCAAAATATAATGTAGGAGTATGCTTAAAACCTTTTGTGTCCATGTACTTTAGGGGGTGGGCCATACATCAGAAATATTGGGGCAGGTTAAATATATATAGCAAACGTATGGTAGAGGGGCAAAGTTATATAGTCATATTGTGTGGCTTTACGCCTAACGCCCTTTCCCTTCAAGAAGATGACCCTCTTATTATGTATAAGGGCATTTCCTTTATTAATATCATGCTTTAATATTGAAGAAAACATCCTAATTTGGGGTAGGAATCCATTTATAGCTACCTAATAGGTCATTTTAATGGGTTCTTGGCCCAGGAAACATGATGGTATATCTTGAAAACCCCTGAAATCTCTACATTACTCATTGTCAAAGAAAATAATTACTTATATTTATTTACTATAATTAACCTTAGATACCCTATGGGAAGAAGGGTTGTACATGGTAGTCTCCTCACACATCGATTCAGGTTGTTTAGATCAACAGGGTTAATATAGGATATGCTCTCCCTACTCTATTCTATCCAGTCTCACGGGTTCTTAACTGGTACATATATGTTTCAGCACACCTCCAATACCTTATTCTATTGTTTAAAGCATGTATAACGCTCAAAACATTTCTATATTTTGGGTTCTTGTAAGAAATTGTTGGCTTTTTGGCCGAAAAAGGATAATAAAACATATCATTTACTACAATTAACCTCAGATATCCTATGGGAAGAAGGGTGGTACATGGTAGCACCATCTCCCATCGATTCAGGTTGGTTGGATAGCTCTTTGTACAGCACTGAGAGCTATCTATTGGTGATGGCATTAGGCGTGAAGCCAGGGCGTTAGGCGTGAAGCCGGGGCGTTAGGCGTGAACCCAGCACATGTATGAGCTCTTAGCTATTGCTATGCATATGGTAGAATGATGCAATTAAACCACAAAGTAGCCTACATATATATATATATATATATATATATATATATATATATATATATATATATATATATATATAAGTATATTTATAGCATAGTGAAGTTGGTTAAATATAATAACTCTGGATGATACCACATCATTAGTGTGTATGTAGGGCGTTAGGCGTGAAGCCCGTGAAAGTTCCCCAACCTGCTTAAAATATCCTCTCTAGGCTACTGTAAATAACCCTCACTCTTTTTTTTTCATTATGTAGGTATAATATTATGTTAGGCCTTACCATGGTACATTCAGAGACTCTGTCTTCTGTTTTAATATCAGAGGTGGAGGGCATCCATTAGGGCGTTAGGTGTGAAGCCAAAAAAGTTCCCCAATGCATTTAGTCCTATAGGCGTCTAGCCGGTTGCATTATCAACCAATGAGAAAATTCCCTGGCCTTCACTGCGGAATTCTTAGGGGGCATTATGTAACAGCCTGCACCCATCGTGATTGTTGTATCAGTGCTCGTCTCGCCGGAACAGGCTTAAGTAATGGAGCCGCCCACAGGACGACCAGCCTGACCCCTATAGGACCTAAACCATACTGCCTATAATATGTCCATATTTGGTACTAAAAGATTCCTTACCTCATTTGGGAAGTGGAACAATAAAGAAATAAGCATAATATAGCTATCTATTCTTTTAATTATTGAGGTTGCACAATGGGCCATCATGATTTTTGGGTGGAAAAGGGATGTCTTTTGGTACTTTTTGACCCTCAGCTCTTTGATTTCCACTCATAGATAGGCAAAACCAGGGTACCCTCTAAAGTCCTGGTCTATCCTGACCAGAATATATCAAAAGGATCGATGTATCTATCATATTTGAAATATGGCATGGGAAGAAAAAAAAAGTGAAAAAAAGCAGTTTCGTGAAAATCAGCCATATACAGTTTTAAAACGTTATTTTGACGTCAAATAACGTTTTTCTGTTAGCTGGGCAGCCCTCTTGTCACTGGTCGCTAAAGTCCCGTGTCGATTTTAAGAAGTAGGCTTTGTCTGTTGTCATGAAGGTCAAATAGGCTCTTGTCGATTTGTCGATTTGTCGATTTTCCCCATCTGAGGCCTTTTTTGCACATCTCTAAATACATTGCGTACATTTTTTGTCAATATAGGAAAAGTGTATAAGAAACAGCTGATTTGAGATTAAAGTCCCCCCCCCCCACCCACCCTCAAGCTACTCTCACAAAATAGCCAATGTCCGTGTAGCCTACCCATACTAACTACTCAGTGATCGGATAATTACCAGAGAAATGGTACAATTCCATATCCTTTGAAGGGACGATAAGGGTATGTCTGTTTCATACAACGGACTGTACACAAACTAATTAAATAAACCTAGAACATAGAACTCATGGAATGAATGGCATTAACAGAATATGGTACATGTATAGTTACGATTCAAATGTAAGTTAATAACAACAACAAATAGGAATTACAACGGGATTTCGTATGAAGGTATACATAACTATGCAATTCTGTAAAAATGAGAATTATACTCACACTAAGAGACATAAGGTTCATCTCACATTTCCACAGAGAGTAATGCACTGTAAATAGTTGATTGCATTTCTGGTAGGTGCACAATAGAATCTACTGTAGTTTTACAGTTTAGTGTATACACCATCATACAGACCCTGAGACAGATAGTATTCTTTAACATAACAATTATGATTATATCTTTTGGATCATTGTGTACTATAAGTGTTCAGAGTTATCAGTTAATTGGCTTACAATGTAATACAATTATTGATTTGATATATACAATTATTTTGAACACTGTATTTAGAAAATTATTTAGAAAATGGGCGTGGCTATTGACAGTTCGAACTGTCAATGACAGAATAAAATTCCCTTATTGACAGAACCAACTGGGTGTAAGGACTAAAGGCCCCCCGGACACTACACCTCCTGACTAGGGGCCCCCTGACCGAAGGCCCCAGACCCATTATAAGTGAAAATCATATTTTTTAAGGTTTTTTCACACTGATGTTGACATAGGTGCGGGCCATGTTGACATAGGTGCCGCCATGTTGACATAGATGCCGCCATGTTGACATAGGCGCCGCCATGTTGACAGAGATGCCGCCATGTTGACAGAGATGCCGCCATGTTGACAGAGATGCCGCCATGTTGACATGTCAACATCTAGGCCGCCATGTCACTGTTCACATAAGCCAATATGAGGCCTAAATAAGGCTTTCTTCCATCACACATACATGTCAACATGGCGGACACATGCATGTCAACATGGCGGACACATGCATGTCAACATGGCGGCCAGTAGCATGTCAACATGGCGGCCAGTAGCATGTCAGTAGTATAATATGTATCGGAACTGGACTATACACAGTACTAGGTTTTACTCATTGGACATGCAGCCAATCAGAGGCCTCCATTTGGTCACGTGACCCATTGCCATGGTAACGTGACCTACTTAGGGGCTCTCAGCCAATCAGAGGCCAGCATTCTGGTAACTATGGAAACATGACCTAATTAGCATGGTAATGTGAGAGGTGGCGGGAAATTCAAATCAGCCAATCAGAGGCCACCATTTTGGCGGGAATTCAAATGGTCATGTGACCGGAAGTGACCTACTTAACGTGACCGGAAGTGACGTCACGTGACCTACTTAGGGGATTAGCGATGACCGGAAGTGACAGAAGTGACCCAATTTTTAAAAATGTGGTCACGTGACTGGAAGTGACCTAATTAACATGTCTGATTATCACCTGCTATTTGCTGCATGAAGTTTTTGTATATGCTCTTTGAACACCTTAATCTCCTAATGACACTTAATCCTCTTATATATGTAACACACCTCCAGATCAAAAACAAGATTTGAATCCAGGGTGGAAGAATCCAGCTGAAAACAGGATTCGCTCACTCTCTCTTAAGCAGCTTATCTCCAGAGGTGTGTATAAGGGGGGGAGAAAATGTCATTCACTCACACTTTCTCTATAACCCTCACCATGAGTAGTATAATATGTATCGGAGTCTGAATGTACACATCAGACATGTCAGAGGATCTTTTGATTTCTTTAACAATGAGCGCTCTGAACATTCACATCTGCAGGTTTTGCTTGTGTGTCTAGATAGGGCTGTGTCTCACGACCTTCGGCCAATGTTTTTGTTTCTGACTGGGTGCCAGCTCTGACCGGGTGCCAGCTCTGACCGGGTGCCAGCTCTGACCGGCCTGAATAAAAACGGGTTATTTAGGGCAGATGATGATAAAAATGGGCAACTAATGACCAGTTTAAAGAGTTATAACATCCATTAACCTTTTCAGCAAAATTCTATCTCCATCTGCCCTAAATAACCCGATTTTATTCAGGCCGGTCAGAGCTGGCACCCGGTCAGAGCTGGCACCCGGTCAGAGCTGGCACCCGGTCAGAGACAAAAACATTGGCCCAAGGTCATGAGACACAGCCATAGATTGGAAGCACTTTCCCTCTCTACCTAAACACTTTTTTCACCAATGTTATTCTGAATGTATACATCAGAAATGTCAGAGGATCTTTTGATTTCTTTAACAAGGAGCGCTCTGAATATTCACTGCAGCAGGGCTTGCTTGTGTGTCTAGATAGATTGGAACCACTTTCCCTCTCTACCTGTATAGTCCCGTTCCGATACTTATTATACTACTGCCTGCGATGCCTCAGTTGAAGATGCAGAATCACAAGCCAGTGTATTTCAATGGATAACCCCCCCTCCTCCCCCGGCGCCGGCCCCGGTCAGCTAAGTGCAATCTTCTGACAAGTGGGACAACTATATTTGGTAATACTTCAGACTTTAGCAGTGGGCCACGGTAACTTGCAATGCTGATGGAGTTACTATTCTCCAAATTATATAATTTGACATGACCATACAATGTCTTGTTTTCAAAAGTATTCCTTTTGAATGCAAGATTTTGACAATACAGTGATTGGAATTTATGATGGACATTTTTCGAGTTTTCTATCAGAGCAAGGCATATTTTATGGATAATCCCATCAAAAATTCAAAATGGCTGCCATATTTCTTCTTAAAAATGGTAGGGTTGTATTCCTTGACCTCATAAATGTACTTTTAGAACTTTTATTTGTGTTTTTAAGTTGATTAGAAGCTGAGATAGACACATTTCTAGTTTCTGGGACTGTACTGGCGGCCATCTTGAATAACTCAAATTGCCCAAGGATGAGAGCTCAACACCCACCCTGATAATCTTACCTAGACCCTATACATCAATGATCAGAGGAGAAAAAAAACTTTATACCAAAAGTTGGGGTCAACCCCTCTGGCTTCCAGACTAATAGTGGGATATTTGTCTCTTAGGTCAAACTGTCAATAGTGGTAAATCATAGCATTACTGTCAATAGTGGGAATCTCCTTTCTTATCGATAGTTCCTTATCATTACTGTCATAACCCTGAGAGCGATTTTGGCGGAAAAGACGATTTTGGTGGAAAAGGCGATTTTGATGGAAAGTCGATTTTGGTGGAAAAGTCGATTTTGGTGGAAAAGTCGATTTTGGTGGAAAAGTCAATTTTGGTGGTAAAGTCGATTTTGGTGGTAAAGTCAATTTTTGGGGCAGAACCGATTTCTTGGGCAAAACCGATTTTGGTTCCAAACCGATTTTGGGGCCAAAACCGATTTTGGGGCCAAAACCGATTTTAGGGGCTTAAGCAATTTTGGCTCCAAAGCCGATTTTGCCTAGAAAACCGATTTTGACCGATTTTGGGGGCAAAACTGAGTTTTGGGACAAAGCCGATTTTGGTGAAAAAAACACTTTAGCCAAAAAAACAAACATTTCTTGACTCCAATGTCAGTGGGAACTGTCAATAAGACAGAAATATTCTACTATTGACAGTTTGCAAGAGGAACTGTCAGTAACAGGAATAATTTCCACTGTTGACAGTGTGAACTGTCAATAACAGAAATTTCCCACTATTGACAGTTCGAACTGTCAATAGTTTAGAGTATTGCCCCTGGTGTGTGGCTATCATGGTGAGGTTACCTAACCACATGTAGCCTCTGGTTGGCCACAGTGTAAGGGAGAAAAATTCTAGAGGGAAAGGGAAGGCCCCATCAAGTGAGCATCCTTCTAATGGCGGCCCTCACCAAGCACCTAAGAAAAGGAAGAAAAACAGTGACGATCCAACATATGTACCACCTCCTCCAGCACAGCCGGTGTCTATGCAGGAACCCAGTGCCCCCACACCAAAACGTGGCCGGGGAGGAAAGGGGTGGGGTAAGGGCAGGGGTGCCAAAAATGTGAATGAGTCTGTCGCGTCCAGGTCAGGTGCAAATACCTCCAAGGCAGGGAGGGGAAAAAGCGAACACTGGAGGCCAGATGAACTAGATGCCTTAATAAAGGGAGAAAACGATTTAAAGGCAGTCCTAAAAGGAAGGTTTAAACATGCTTCAGACGGTGTCGCGCTAAAGAAACTGGCGTGGAATGAGCTGACTGGTGAGCATAAAAAATTGTTATTTTATATACATATTAACTTGATACTGCATTTGTTTCCTCTGTACTGTATCACTTGCATTATTGTACCTGTCAAACCAACATATACCCTTCCCATTTTGGGTACAACGTGTAATGTTCATCACTGTTATACATACCACTGACCAAGCCGGGGTTTAAAGCACAACACAATATATGTATTTCAGTTACAACTTGTGTTATTATTTTGGCAGACTACGTGGCTGCAAACAGTGGCAGAGACCGTGACGTAACGAAATGTCAAAGCAAGTTAAAATACTATGTACAAGAATGTAAGAAGAAGGTATGTAGTCTCACTTTTTATAATACTATATACAGTATTTTAATGGTGTAAAATATCATATATTTTTTCATTGCTAGAATACAGCTACACATGTACATATTGTTGTACAAATCATGCCTCTTGATACATACAGTGAGAAACTGAATTGTGCTAAATACAGTTTAACCACAAAGTTGTAAACATATTCTAATTTGAATTCATATTTATATTTATAGCGTCAGATGATTGACATGAAGTACAGAACTGGTAGCGGCCAACGAGATAAGAAGGACAACATGAACAAACTTGAGCAGGCCGCCTGCGATCATGCTGGCCAGGAAGTCATACTAGGTGAGCAGTAAGGGAAAGCTTAATTTTTTTTCAAGTGGTATATCACTTGTCATGTTTTAAAGTCTGTACATGTGTACATGCACTCTGAACTAGTTGAACCTTTTACACTGTACTATACTTCTTACTACCTTTTTTACAAAAAAAATTATTAAACCAATATCATATACACTACTACCTAGCTATATGTTTTCTCAAAGTAGAATGACATGTTGTATGTGTGATACATTGTACAGGGTATCATATCACACTTTACTTTCAATGTTTTATCTTTGTCTGGTACAGGAATAGAAGGGATGCAGCCACCTTGTGTCAAGGGGGGAGGGCGCCCAGCCTTCGTCTCATGGTATGATCCAAACAGAGAAACAAAGGAAGACTACGCAGCCATGGCCTTACCATCCTCCGCCTTGGCAGCGATCGCAGAGGGAGATATGCTGATAGACGATGAGGGTGAGTCATATTTGAATCTTTCTATATTTTTTTAGAATTCATGTACATGAACTCTGACCATATCTCGTGTTACATTACTCCATTGACATTCTAAATAAAAATGCACAAAAAAAATTCTTCCATTCAAATACTGAGCCGCAAGCTGGATTTATGTTGCAATTTTAACTTTGTGTCTCTCGGTACAGTAACAGGTCAACATGTATATCATATTTTATTCAACAAACAGAGGAAGAAACGCCGGCTCCGGAGGAACCTGGAGACAAGGAGGAGTACAACAATCTTCCAAACCCACCGCCCGCTGCGCTGCAAGCTGAACCGGAAGATGTGTTTAGTACTGAGGCATATAAGGCCATGTTCAGTGAGCAAGACCGGTCTCCTATACAACGTGTCTCCAGGAAAGACATGTTAAATTTAGTCGCAAGGATACATGCCAAGACAGCTGATGCACAAGGTACCAAAAAGAACAAAGTCAGCAAAACTGAATCCATTCTCATGTCTACTGGAAAAAGTACAGGAGAGTCGCAGTTGGCTTTGGCATTGAAGTCACTAAAATTAAAAGTTATCCCTCCCAAACCTGATAAGCCGGCCGAGAAAGTACCTGCTCAGGCTACTGCTCAGCCTGGTCCAAGCACACGGAAAAAACCTGAACGTGTTAGGGGGAGGAGACCATCTTTCTCTTCTATTTTGAATGAGGAAGAGATTGACTTGACTTCCCCACCCTCTTCTCCGGGTCCTGTATCACATGTGGACACAGATGACGCTAACAAGAAGCAATACACAGAGGAGGAGGTAGCCCAGATAATACATTTGGCCCTGAAAGGGAACTATGAAACCAGTACCCCGAAACATAACAACCCCCCTCCCGAGCCAGTGGAAGCAGAAGAAGAGGAAATCAAACCAGAATTTGTACTGGTGAAAACACCGCAGAACACTCCAGCCTTGTCCCGTATACAACGGGCCGCATTTTCTAACAGGAAAGCTCTATTCAAATCTTTCACTGAGGAAAAAGCCCAGGAGGACTACAGTGAAGCTATCAGGAAAGAAATGGAAAAAGTCACACTAGCTTTCAGAGATAACCTTAAGACAATGGCGGATGACCAGGCCACTTGCCACCAGGATATGGCT
Source organism: Harmothoe impar (assembly GCA_947462335.1). NCBI lineage: Eukaryota > Metazoa > Annelida > Polychaeta > Phyllodocida > Polynoidae > Harmothoe > Harmothoe impar. The sequence goes on along the minus strand of OX381718.1, from coordinate 43,033,362 downwards.
AGGTGTAACCGGGAGTTGAGAGACAGCACCAAAAGTGTGATGAAGGCTGTGTCCGACAACGCTAACCAAATAGCAGATGGAATGAAAAAACAAAAAGAGCAGCTGGACTCCTGGACCACTGACTTAGCAGAGAAAACTGCAGAGAACAATGATGAGTTCATATTAATAACCGAAAAGTTGTCAGCCCACATATTAGGAAAGCAGGCTGCCATGGTAAAGTGGATGGACTTAGTGAGAGCTGCTATAACTAACACCGGTGTCCATGTAGCCAAAGCGCAGGAAACCATGATGTCCAGTGTGGTAGGGATGGTTGACACTCTGACCAGTCTGGCCACTACAATAAAGGACTTGATGACCGATGTGCAGGATGTCACAACCCAGCACAAACAGGACAGCGAGACAGCCAACTCAGCGCTGGGTCTGATGACACTCAACTTTGAGCTTCTCGCTGTGGCTCAGAGCATGTGGTCAACTCTGTGATAGCGTGTAAGTATAATATATATCATGCAGCCTACTCCATGTATGCTGTGCTGGTTAGTGTAACTTGATATGACGTATGTGGTATATCATAACATTATAACATGTATTGATAAGTATTAAGAAAGTAAGGATAAGTAAAAGATGCAGCAGGTTGTGTTTCAATACAATTTTGTTTTTACCTGTATAAATATGTATCATTTTTATTCTTTTCTACAGTGAACAACAGCAGCATTGAGGCAGCGGAGGAAGAGGAAAACTCTAACCCCGTCCCGTCTACCTGCAACATCACTGCAACATTCACCCATCCAGATCCACCGAAGGAGGGAGAGCAGCCAAACTACCTGTCCTCCCCGAAACCCCTGCTTCATCTGACAAGATGTCTTGTTAATGCTCAAGGTAGGGATGACATATACCACGTGTTCACTTTGGTTTGTTGGGGTATATATTAGTATAAGGTGTATGTCTATTTTAGTCACATGCAGAAAATATGAAAATAGTGTTAACATGTGGTTGAACTGTATCATATAATACATTTCTGTTTACCCTTGATATATTTAGAAACATGTATGAACAAAAAGAACAACGTAGAATATTAGCACATGCAAAAATGAATGCCTGCTTCATGTTGCTTAATTTTAAACAATTTCTTCTTTTTTTTCCCAGTGATACAGACGGAGGATGTGGATGTTGACACAGGACTGCCTGAGTACAAGGTCCTCAACAAGGATAAAGTGGTGTTGATTCAAGAAGTGGCTGAGGACGTTCAGAACAACATTGAACAGGGTGGAACAGCAGTGAACTACGTGGACATGGTGCTGGGTCTAGACTCTGCAGAAGAAAGTTAGAGTGAAATTGCCACGCTTCCGAAACGATCCACCAGGGTAAAGGGTAGAAAAACTGCCAAATAAATGTGGCCATATACAGAAAAAAGCTGAACATGTTACGGGTAAAAAAAAATATTGAGACATGTTGTTGCATTCTTGACTGTTTATATTCATTTTTGACAAAAACTTTTCATGTTGTAACACATAGCGGTATATAGTTTACAGTGACACACTTTTACTGTATATAGTATAGTACAATATATGATGTGATTCATGTTGTTAGATCATATTGTTCACTGCTTGTCGCATTTCACTGCCTCAGGGTTGAAGTACCTGCTGATGTACTCTTTACGCATGTTATTGAAAGGGACGCGTGCTCCCACTGCCACGTTTACGGGCTGTTCAACAGGGTCTTGATATCCAACGAAGGTGTCCTTGGCATAGAAGGGCAGTCTGGCAATTTTAGCACAGTTGTTCAGTGCTACACATGTCTCGATGATACGCCCAGCTCGTATGGGGTCGTGGAAGAGATATCCTCCACTTGTATCTAGACACCTGAGAAAGTAGATACATTTTTTAGGCTAAAACTGTTTGGGTGAAAGATTTTGTATAGAAAACAGGGTGACATGATATTTTTTATATTGTATAACATTTAGAACAAGGACAAAGTATTTTACTGCTATGCAACATATAGGTGATAAGAAATTATTTTTTTTTACCTACCCAGAATCTCCTAAGAGAAAGAACCCTTTGAAGGCATTCCTCTCCCCAAGGAACTTGATTTGGCTTCCATTCATAAGGTATATGTCGTTCTGGGAGCCTGGGTTGGACGCGTCAACATTACAAACAATGCCGTCCATGTCACAGATGATCTGAAATATATTTCATTTCATTTTTTGTTACATGTTTGTTTATTTCAATTTTTACCCTTCCAAGTGATATGTTATATAGTCATAGGATTGTGCTCTATTTATGTTTTACATAGGGACATAACATGTTATGCATGCACAGTTTCATGATTTTTGTGTACTTTGATTTTACTCACCATGGCGTTAATGCTATAGTATCCTTTATAGCAGTAATACTGATTGTCATCCCGTGAATAACCCCTAGGGCATGCTATGGGCACGTGTGTGCCGTCAACCAATCCAAATAGTTTAGGTTTTTTGGTCTTCTTGTACCAACGGTATGCCAGGTTTGCTTTCTCTGTTGTGCTGTCAGGCCAACTCACATACTGAGATAAATGGTTGTGGAAGAAGTCAGAAACTGACTGTACAGCTCTACACACAGTGCTATGGGAAACACCATGCACATCTGCTATGTCTGTGTAGTTTGAAGTGGCAGACATGACAACATGTCTTGTTATTGACCTGTCTTGGGCAATAAACTCACCTACTCACTTCTCTCACAGGCCTCACCTGGCCTGTCCACTAATTATATACACTCGTTGCCCCCACTCTACCCTGCCATAAGTACAGGATCCACCTTACCTGCAGGTCACTCATGCATTCAAGTATCGATTTTGACTCCTGCTCTTTTGAGGGGTCAGTTGCTGTTGACTCTTCAGGAAAAGAGAGTCGAACTCATTTGACTCTCCTCCACATGCGTCAAATGGGAGACAAACTGCGACTCTGGCTTTCAGAGTCATGGTGACTCCTTTACTTTTCTGTGTGTGTCTGTGTAGAATTTGTGAACTCGATAATATCTTCCCCAATTATTGGCAAGGAGGACCGCCTGATGATTTTTCCGCAATAAAAAAGTCTTGAATTAAAATTGAGAGGGCAGGAATTCAGTATTGCCTCACTTCCAATCTATATGGGGCTCCACCCTCATAGCAGAGTCATGTGACCCTGAGGTTTTTTCAAAAAACCAGTTCAACGTTGAATCAACATTGACAACCATTTATGAATGTTGGATCAATGTTATGTACCCACTGGGATTGGTGAAGTTACAAAGACCAACTGCTATTACTTCAGATTTATATGGCATGGTGTATTTATGCATCAATGATTGCTTAATGTGATTGCTTAATAATAATATATGATTGCTTAATAATAATTATAACTTCAGGTAGTTAGTTCTTTCTTAATGTTTAATGTATTTCTCCAGCAGGCAGCAAGGACCTCTGGTGGGAAATGGATGCATTTGCAGTTATGTCTCGATCAAGAAGATCACTGGTTTGTATATAGTAACTATGATCTCATATCAACAGAATTAACGTAAATATAAATCTAAAGGATGACAAATAAGGTTAAATTGTTGTTTTTTTTTAAAAAGAAGCATGAATTAGCCCTTGCAGGTTACTCTCTAGATCTGCATTAATGCAATATGTCAACCAAGGGCAAAGTGCATTAAAGCAGTATGCAGCCCTGAAGGGGTTAAGCTAACCAGCGATTTCGCAACTGTTTCTAAACCCATTTTGTCCATTATGTAATACTTTACATATTATTGTTTCAGCTTGCTTTTGGCACAGTTCTAATTGGAACACTTCTCCTGTGGACGGCAAAAGAACAACCCAGACTGACCGATCACCGGCCTTGTTATGACATGGCAATAACTACAAGCATAGAAAGCATTCACCAATCTAAATCCGTCTCAATGCCAAAAACAAATCAGCCTCTAGCTGCTAACACAGAGGTTTCTGATTACAAGGACTTCCCTAATATCACACTCATGGTCCGGACTAACAGCATTCCTAAGTTAGCGAGCAGATTTTACTGCATGTTTCTGCAGACAGCTACAATGTTTTGGCCGGCATCCTACGGCACTCTGGCTGTGGTCCTGGATGCAGAGTCCAAAGAAGACCGGACATTTGGTGCCACGCTCTTTAACCAGATGCATAAACACTTCCCAGAGTTTCAACTCAAGGTTTATTATGAGCCACTGCCGAGAAATGAATCAACACTGACATTTAATGAAAGTGCTAGAACACCGGAGTACAATAGGCAAATGTGGAGCACATTCTGGGCGGATATATACAGCAACGATCCTATCATCGCCTACATGGACACTGACACACAGATACTAACACCCATGACAAAACAATATCTGTTTAAAGGTAAAAAGCTGAAGGTATTAGGAGAGGGCAAGCAGACCCCATGGGAGGATGCCTGGAAGAGGACCACAAAAGCTGCACTGGGTCTGCCCATGGCTGTCAATGCCATGGTAACCTTCCCACAGTTAGTGTACAGGGACACCTTCACCAACTGTAGGAACTTTATACTTAGACGGTTTAACACAGACAACTTTGAAGTAGCCTTCAGAAAATTGTATTTGAACCACACAAAGCTATGTCCTATATGCATCATTATGCCTGGTACTTTGAGTATGAGCGGTATGACTGGCACATCAAAACACCAGACCGCGCAAGAAATAACGAGGATCTACCAGAGGGACATAAGATACTGATTAGAGATACACTGCCCTCCATTATCGGCGTATCTCACATGAACGCTAGGAAGACGTGGCGGGGTGTGTTGGTGCTACCAGGGTACTGTATGTCTCTGAGGGTATTAGGAAGGACACCAAGAGGCTGTGAAGGTATCACCCACTGCCTTCACCTGTTCTGCACCTACTGGGAGCCTTTCTACCGGTACCCATGGCCAACAGCCGACCTCTGGTGCCCTGCTGGCACAATGGATGCCTGCTGTAGGGAGGCCATGATGAGGCACTACAACACAGATGTGGCTCAGATGGTGAGACACAAGGTGCTAAATGTGGATAAAAAGACAGTGGCTGTGGTGGAAGGCTTAGCCCTTGACATGGGTGTTGAATGCCAACCTTTGATACTACCTTAAAACCTCACGTATAAGCCTGGGTCACACACTAACTTGTGGGAATCTTCTGATTATGGTGACTTTAATTATGTAGCATACAACTAAAGACTCACGTATAAGCCACACTCTGACTGGTGTACTACACGCGCGGCTTATACACAAAGTTTTAGGGTATCTTAATGAGAGGTTAATTTTCCGGGGAATGTTATGTATAAGGAACCATTTTATCACGTAGTACCACATGGTTTCAGGTCATATGGATGTAAACGATGACATCTATCAAGTCCTATACACTGGTCATATGTTGATACAGGAAAAATGATCTCATAATGATATCTTGAGGCAGTAAATCCTAGTTTGATAGGAAAGTGACATTTTGTCTTCTTAATGGCAATATGAAAGAGACATAAGTCATTTGATACCATTTGTGGGCTACAATGTGGTCACTATTTGATGTAACAAGTGGTTAAATCTTGATCAGAATATTACCTCTTTTATTGGAGGAATTATACGCATAATATGTTGATGTCAAATTTATGTCTTAAGCTCCATGCCAAAATGAGGTGATGAATTTGATATCAAGGCTCAGTCTCATGAGTTTGTAACATTTCAAACGTCTTTGACCGGTGCCGTCTTTGACCGGAGCCGTCTTTGACCGGAGCCGTCTTTGACCGGGTATGTGATTAAAATGAAGAAAAAAGTAGTGTATAGTAAAGAAATGGGTAAATATTTTGTATAATATGTTATAACACATCATTTCGAGGCATTATCTAAAATTGATATATTTCATATATTTATGTTACTGGCTCAGTCTCATGAGTATGTAACAGTTGAAACGTCTTTGACCGGCGGCGTCTTTGACCGGTGACGTCTTCGACCTGCTGAAGAAAAAAAGCCCAAAAGGAACCCTTAATATGTGCATTAAAATATATTTTTTTAATTGGGTAAAACAACCATAGACTGTTTATTACATGAAGAAGTTGAAGCTTAAATTTCTTTACTATATACTACTTTTTTCTTCATTTTAATCACATACCCGGTCAAAGACGCCACCGGTCAAAGACGCCACCGGTCAAAGACGCCACCGGTCAAAGACGCCACCGGTCAAAGACGTTTGAAATGTTACAAACTCATGAGACTGAGCCTCAACAACAATATGTATACTTTACATGTGTAGGCTAATACAATGTATACATCTTAATCTTATCAGATTATGACGTCTATAACTACTTTAGCTCTGAAGTAGTTCAGACTTTTGACACAAGATGTCTCCCATTAATTATCATTTCAGTAGAATTCAATCTACATCGGCAATTCATCTCGCTGTGTAAGTAAGTGTGTGTTCAATGATAAGCTGCAGGCTTTAATTCACAAAAAAAAAAGTTCGGTTGAGAATCAATCATGTACGTCATTAACTTGTAAAGTTATTTATAAAGGTTTTATTAAACACCACATGTTTCAGCCTGACCACTGTACGCAGGTTTTATTACAACCCTACCCTAACTGTTCTATGATTTACAATACAAGCTCTAGTACTGACTGTAATTACGAATGTAAATTGTGGTCAATAAAGATCAATTTTAAACTTCAAACTTCAATACGTTGACTATAAATGAACATTTCTATCTGTTCAACACAATGAACTCTCATAGAAGATGAAACTTGAATAACCTTTGTCTGGAATGTACGATGCAAACAACATCTCAAGCGGAACTTGTGTCTGGAACGTTTTCTGGACATTTACTTGCGTCATATTCCTTGGAATTTCTTGTAGTGAAACTTGAGAAATACACTTCATCATTCGACTTGTGGAATTTCTTGTTTATTTGTATAAGTAAAACTTTTCCTTTGAAATCCACGTTACTAACTTCTGGGAGGGAGGCTTTTTTTTAAAATGTATTACTCGCAGGCTAAAATGTAAAGGATAATTTATGTTTTTCGTGACCAAAATTCACATTTTATTGGTTAAGAATTAATTGATCTTTAAAAGTGGAGAAAATGTAAGTTATTCCTATACCACTCAATTGCTGGCAACATTAGCTTTAATTTGATACCAAACATGACAATGTTTTTCCATTTTTATTATATATATATATATATATATTTTTTTTTTTTAATTCCTCAAAATCTGATTTTTCAAGTTGCATGCAGTGATGAGAAACCATTTTATTTTTTTAAGTGGCCTTAGTAAGAGTCGCTTTTGTTGTGGCCCTGTCTGCTCTGTTACATTGAGACATTTGGCTCATCTAGATATTGTGGAACTGGCTTCAGTAAATCAAACAGCTGTTACTCAATTTCATTGTTATCACAGATGGGAGAATGTGAGAGGATATATTATAATTGAATCACATCAAAATACAAACACAACACTATAGATTTGTATTGATGATGTTTTATTGTTTGTTTCTATGGTGATGGCATCACAATTTTATCGGATGAGAGCCATTTGCCTATCACAGAACTATATGTATACACTTTTTATTATTCCTTATGGAGAGACGACGATTTCTAAGTCTTCGTTCTCGGAATCCTCTGCCCATGAAGTACAACTTTAGTTACTCACACACTGGGTAAGGATATTTACATGCGACCGACACTCTAGAGAATGGTACACTATCAAGGACAATGTCTATATTATTATGTCTGTATACTGTGGTCATGACGCCGGCTTTATTACTGCCACGTCATCCACAGTCAAATAAGGATCTCAACGACCTTGCTGTGTAACACTGACCTTGTCGTGTAACACTGACCTTGTCGTGTAACACCGACCTTGCCGTGTAACATCGACCTTGCCGTGTAACACTGACCTTGCCGTGTAACACCGACCTTGCCGTGTAACACCGACCTTGCCGTGTAACACCGACCTTGCCGTGTAACACCGTACATGTCATATAATAAGTAGATTGCACCCGATATAGGAAGAAGCGAACACATGCGGCTCACAGGCTGTCAATGCAGTTGTACAGGGCTGGGGGGGGGGGGGGTCACACAAAGCAGCGCATGGGGAGACAGTTCGAAGGTGTTGGAAGGAGGCTGGGAGTGAGGCAGATTGGACTGTGGGTACTCACCAAGCTTGGTACAAGAGGGAAGGGCGCAGTACATGGGACATTCCACTTCTTCTACACACAGAGAATTTCATTTGTCATTTACATTGTATTCTGGTTTGACATGACCAACTGGGAAGTATTGCAACACATGAAACAGTCGCTGTTTGAATAACAGCTCAAAAAGGAAATGTTCCCTACCAAGCGATGAATAAATCCAGCTCGGTGTCTCCCGACAGATTACCTGGGACCCCATGAAGCATTCACTCGTACACACTTGGGTTATATAACACTGCGGGTGGTGACCGCATTGTGGACAGCCCTGGATCTGGATGTACTAAATTGTATGTCTACCAGAAATAAATGAAATATCACCACTGATATCAAACTACTCTCAAAACCATGATATTACTAGTACCTGCGTTAGCCTTCCATGCTCAAGCTTCAGAAAGGTGTTGCTTGGTGTTGTGCAGATAAAATGAACTGACAGCATCTGGGAGAGCAGCAACTAGTACATTGTAGTGTGAACGAGCAACACTTATAAAAATAGACTACGGCTGTGCCGTTTCTACAGCTTTGTCTCAGAATGCATCCTACACTCACCGCAAACCCGCGAGTAGACAAGACAATGAAACTAGTAACTAGAGTCATTTGTGAATACCAGCTCAGGGTCAGGTATCTGCTCAGTATCTACTAGAACAGCATGCACGCAGGACAGCTTACAATGTGTCAACTAGATTTAAGCTCTTGTTTAACCCTTTAAGGAAGGCACAGTGACTTAGTGCGCTATGCTTGCTGCTCGTCAGGGCTGCTTACATGCATCATGACGACAAATGGCATCGCGCGGCACTATGCGCACCATAAATGTTTAAACATGGTGCTTAAAAAAGTATTGCTCAGTGCTAAAATTCTTCATAATGGGGACTAGTATCTTGGTAGACAGCCAGCTAGATCACCATATAGAACACATTTATATATTATCATCTTTTTTACTTTCTGAATTATTCTTTTTATCACATGTACAATCTCAACGCGACACACAAGTATTTTGCCTCTCACCCTCTTACCGGTACAGTCTATCACCTGTCCTACACTACAGTACAAGTCTGGCTACAAGCACACGCAACACCCCAAAAATACTGTGTTCATCGCAATAATATCGGTAATAACAACAACGGCTGTTAAAATGTTGCTTGACATTGGTGTATATCTAGGTTGTCGCAGGATGGGAATACTGGAGGCAGTTGTAAGGAGATCATGGAGCGTCATTTCCACACATCGACTCGCACAACGCCTACCGTACAAAATCAGTCATACCACTCAATGTTCTGGTAAACCTTTAAGGGCAGCATGGTGCTTTAATACACTATGACCTTTTGTTGTCATGATGCATTAATGCAGCCATTGTGAGTTGCCTTGATGCATCATGAAAACAAATGAACTTATGGCATCCTTAAATGGTTAACTGGATATCAACAAGAAATTGTCTAGTAATAGTACACCACTCATCCATACATGTATGCTATTGGGGAATACTTATTTACGGTTGAATTTGTATTGTTTTAAATGTTTTTTGGGGGAGGAGGGGAGCATGACAATTATTGGAATATGCGAGGACTGGTTGCTTTATTCTAGCAAGAACTAAAACCAGAAGTAAAACTTGACATTACTCACTACTTGGAACTATCCTTATGAAACACCTAAGACTATCTTGCCTTTTAAAGGGTTTGACCCTTCATACTCTACCATAATTGTTCTTAAGTCATATACAGAGATGTCAATAGTTGGCTCCAAAATGAAAACCTTAAATTTCCAATATGAAATGCACATTATTAAACATAGAACTTCCGGCGAAAGGTATTACTGCAAAAGGAGGAAAGTTAACATCTCTGTTTCTATATATCCTTGATATATCCAGCTATCTTGTATCCGTTTTATTGTGTTTAATTGGTCATCATCACATACACACATACATACGCATACACAAGCAACATACAGGGCACAATGCCTCGTGGGGGTAGTAAGGTAGTAATGTCTGACTCTGTAATACCATGTCAACCACAGCCCTCCTGTCTCCATACAATGCCTATATAAAGGGGACAGTCCCATCAACCAAGGGGCAGCACGGGATAATAATAATTATAATAATAATATAACATTATCATGAATACTAATTGTACTAGATGTAAATACTTGACACTCACACTCCACTCACAAGCTGTTGCACCCAACTTAGTTATCAATAAATTAAGTCTAATCCTGTACAACCAGTCATCTCGTGCACACAGCTGAACACATTTAGCCGTCTACTCGTTATTAGTCTGACGTCATATACTCGTTATTAGCCCTAGTATGACGTCATATACTTGTTTTTAGCCCTAGCGTGACGTCATATACGTCATACCATGGCACATTCTGAGGGCTCGCGTTAAGAATCCCCCAAGTGCCCATTAGTCAATAGAAGTCCAAGAAGCACCCTTGATATCCACATTAAGACACAAACCATAAAATCTACAGTGGGAACACGTCCCTTCATAAATACACATATTTGTTGATTGGGGGAGGAAGGAGTAACCGAATTACATTATACTGAAATTCATTTGGAGAAGACAAAGATATGATTGCACATGAAATCCATATACATGTTTGTGTTCCCTCAGGACGGAGAACAGAGCGGATAAATTATGTATGATTTCAAAAAAAGAAAATTCAGTTTGACGGTAATACTATGAATGAATTGTCACATTCAATTAATCCCAGCGACTTAACCCTGAAGGCCAGGAGTGTGTAAACACTGTAGGGTGGTCATGATGCACTGAAGCACTATGTTGCCCTTAAAGGGTTAACACCTACTGGCCGTTTACAACAGGTCCATATACAATAGATAGGGCCTTCAAAAACAAAGGCCTGTTGACTGACCATCTTTGGGAGAAGAGTTCCTCCCGCTTGACAACAATAATAGGTTAACTGAGTTGTAGGTTACCTCGCGCCTGTCATAGAAGTCTTTGTTTTACGTCACGGTGAGTGGCACCGAGTCATGGTGGACACAGATCACGTCATGACGTCACACAGGGTCATGCGACCACCCCGGGCTGCCCCCTTGTGGCAGAGCACCGTACTACATGTTTGAATATTTACCGGTGCCACTAGAGAGCACCCCGGACGCGGCACCCGCCTTACCTCAGCTGCCGGGAGACTCCAACACAGATGCCACCTCCCCGGTCAACAAAATACAGGATATCAGCATTTTTGTCAATGTTTTGTATGAAATTACAGAGATGTAAGTAGTTTTGGGGTTTTATTTAATTCAAAGACTGATAAAAATGCCTGTGCTCAGGAAAATCACTGACCACTTACATCTCTGCAACCGTGCAAGATATCAACATAATTATTTAAATACAGAAATTCCAGCGAAAATTAGGTAGAGTGGCATCTATGTCTAAATCCCGCAGGAAGTGACGTCACATAGATATTTAGCGACGCACCAACAGGAAGTGACGTCACCGGCAGCGGCAGCACCAATCACAACAATCTCTGAGAGCATGAGCGAGTGACCTGTGTCCCGGTCTAGAATTGAGCAAATCATAGGTAGCTATTCCTCCTCCTCGGGCCTTATTCACAGAATAAGCCCCATGTGTCGAACTGAGGCAGTGTCTAAAGAAGAACACATAGTGCAGAACGGCTTACACGCAAATGTACATTTAGGATATGGCTATGTACACACACTGACAGGGCAATAGCAGGTATTATTATTATTATCATTATGGGACTTATACTGCCTCTCCAGAAGGTTGCCTTCCTTGCACACATTTTATTTGGGAAGGATGGATTCAAAGTCTGGTTGGAAAACAAAAAGACAGTATTTCTGTTACTCCATATACAACATATATATATCTGTGATCAAACTCAAATTTAAGATCAGTATTTCCATCAGTTCCTCTCAGTAATTTATGGAGGGTCCATTCAACTTGTAAAAGAATAATAATGTATAATAATCAGATAAATAAGCACACCATAGATGAGGTCCCCTACAGTGGCAAACAGCTGTGTATGGGCATTAACAAAGCGGTACAAGTCATGTATAGGACAAATGGACACAGGTTCCTACCCCACTTAGGGACCTCACAGAACGTACAGCTACACACGCAGGGTTTTTTGTTATAGTCACTCGCAGCTAGGTAGAAAACCGTCTCTTGACAATACATCCTTAATATTATTATGTCGTGGTATGTCCTAGTGTTATTATTGTTTTGTAGATCCTGTAATCCTGAATTGTGGACAGGTAGAAAAGATGAGGGGTGCGTTAGACGTTGTCGGCCATTAGACGACAGCTTCATTCCCGTACAGTGGCGTCCTCAAGTGGCAAGGCTAAGAAGTGAAACAGCGCTCTGTGTTGAGTGAGCGCTGAGTGAGATCAGGCCCGGCCGGCGCTCCTCCCCGGGTTTGATGAACTACCCACAATGCAGTCAGTGCCCGCCCCCATCCTAAAATGGCCGCCTGGCACCTAAAATGGCCGCCGGGCTCCTAAAATGGCCACCGCCCACCACGAGGTCCGCGCCCCTATCCTGGTAATCCTGGTGGCACGTCTTGGTAAGACTGCGCAAGTCTGCGGCTACAACGTGCCCTGTGGGGACGCGGCATCTCTGTGGTGGAGGTACGCACGGCTCTATTGCTGGTGGCTGACTCATTGTTTTGGGCACCGCAAGGGGCACCATCCGGGGGCACCGCTGGTTGGGATTGGGGGCACCGCTGGTCGGGGCACCGTTGGGGGCAGCACACAGGACAGCCAGACACATGTATCACATTAAGGTGAATGAAGCACCGTATATCACTGGGTACGAAAACAGTCTCACCGCGCCACATGCCGCCTGCCTCTCTCACCGTCCTGCCATGACTCAGCACGGCCGGGGACGGACAACACGGGCTGCCTCTCAGGCAGACCGAGAGGGAGTGGCCGCGCGGGGAATAGCCGCCATGCCACGTCTAAAAACCCTTTTGTCATCAACAAGCGGGCGGCCATTGCTCCCCTGCAGAACCCGCTGCTGTGGTTCCAGCCTGACAACGAGGGGCGCTGAATGCGGCTGGGACCGGTCTGAAAAAAATATCCGAATGCCCAGCGGACAGCACAAGGAGGTAGTCCTTGTGTGTGTAATGAAGCTCTCTGCAGTGGACAGCGGCAGGGAGTTATTGCTAACATGACGGTATGTCCATCAGCCGGTGGGCGCCGGCCCGCCCGGAGGTCCACGGCGGGTGGTGGCACAGGGTCCACAGCCCACACTATGTGGCACAGGGGTCCAGTATACAGCCCCATGGTATCCAGGGTCTATGGTAAATCCTCCCACAGAGGTACATCCTCTGTACTCAGTGCTATTGGAAGGGCAGCAGCTGACGGTATTTCGTCACCACGTGGTTGCCCAGACTCCTTACGAGCCCCCAGTTCTGCCACGTGGCCACGATACATGCAACCAGGCATATCGTGGATAAAATCCGTACCCTGCAAAAGGAAAAACATCAGCATAAGGAACCACATAAACAATGGAGAAATACCTGGTATGTCAGGTTAATTTACCCCCTACTATCAGTTAAGTTAGTTCCTATTATTGGGTAAATTTACCCCTATTTTCATGTAACTTAATCTCTTATCATCGACTAAATTTATCCTCTTACTATCATGTCAATTTACCTCCTATCATCAGGTAAATTCACCCCATATTATATATCAAGTAACTCTGCGTCTTTTCTTAACTTTACTCTCTATTATTGCCTATTTTACGCCCTATTATCAGGTACATTTCTACTATTACTACCGGTACCTTACTTTTTGTTCCTCAGACAGAGTACCCACAAACAGGGAAAACATGGAAAAACAGGGAAAATGAAAAAAGGGAAACATATGGAATTTTAAAATGTTGCGAAAGCACAGGAAGAATATGTTGGTACACACAGGGAAAACATTTTGAATCCATGGTGGTGGTGGTATGCCCCATTCTCAAAAAGCATGAGAATGCACCAATTGGCTTCTAAAGAGGCATGGCCCCCAGGCCCCTTTACTGATGCAACTGAGCCTATTTTTTTTTCAGTTTGTAAGTTTGCAGATATGCCTCCAAACTCCCTAGTTGAACCGCTGCACTTCACTTGCGGTGCTTGGGGTATACAAGCTCACGCCCTTTCAGAAAATTCTAGATCTACCACTGTCTTTCATCGCCAGATTAAGGGCTCAGAATTTTTCTGTTCAGACATTGCATGTGTAAGTTGGCTTCTAAATTTGAGCACCCTGGTTGTTATCACAACGGAACGTGATGGTACTTTGGTTTGCTTGTCTTGATGTTTACCTGGTTCTTCATGTGTCACTCACTGCAGACAACCCAATTATGAATATTAATAACTGTTTCAAAGCAAACAGCGCAGGCAAAATCTGCTGTGGCTCAGGGAAAAACACAGGGAAAACACAGGGAATTTGAAAATGTAATTTGTGTGGGTACCCTACCAATTACCTTTACCCCTCATTTTATGGTAAATTAACCCTCTATCATCAGGGAACGTTAAGCCTTCTTTACAGTATAATACCAGGTGTGTATGGATATTTGTGCTACATACAAATTATAGAGAAAACTGTGAATGATAAAGAAAATTCTCGACAAACCTTGTAGTGAGAAAAGGTCCAAGCATATTGGCTACGGTGGAGACAAAGACTAGAATGACTGCGAGCAGAGCGAGGACAACGTTGATGAGTTTGGTGAGGAGCGCACGGAAGTTGGAGTTCTCGATGCCCTCCATAGAAATGAGCTGCTGCTGCTGTTGTTGTAGCTCCATCTTAGTGATCTGTGATGTAGGGTAGAGGGGGACAGGGTGTTATCTTCTTAATGTGTAATATACTTCTTTGACAATTATTTTTTGAAGGTTTGAATATGTCTTTATTTGTCAAATCACAGGTTAAAACATGTGTCATATGTTATGATGAATAAATCTTCTTTTTTAATTTAGCAGGACCAGATAGATTTTTGAATGACCGAATAACAAAATCAAAGTTTTGCATAACAAGTTGTATGAATAGTATTCCTAAACAGGAAATAGAAACAAATAAAGCTTTAATTTGTCTAAAATATGAGTATGTACTTCAGGAAGTAACTTCAGTTCTATTTGGAACATTCGAAAAATTCTTTCAGTTTAGAAAAGCTCAGGATGTGCAGGACATCTGGCCTGGCAGCACCAGTTTTTGGTCCAGACCAGAGACATTTTAGGCGGACATTGCCACTGTTCGGCACGTTTTGGCAAAGACTGTATTACCAGGTATATGTAATAGCCGTTGTGTAACTTACGCGTGTCTGACAGGTCTCTAGGAGGTCCTGCATGTCCCGTGTGCGCTCCTCCAGTTGGTACTCCATCTTCTCCTCCATACTCGACAACTCCTGCAACCACACACAGTGTCAGTCATGTCTTCAAAGCAAACCTTTTTTTTTTTACACCCTACTACCGAAATTTATAAACAGATTTTTGAGCAATTTAAACAGCTGTAATTTATAATTGCTGTTAAAAAAACTACTTTACATTTACAGGCTGACCCTACACTTACTGTAACTTCAGGGATCAAAGTGACCTTTCTCAAAAATAAACTTGAAATGTTGAGTTATGTATAAAATAGAGGCCCCTGAAAAAGGGCTTCGCGCTATTAAAAAAATTGAAATCAGGAGAAAAAATTGAAAACCTTCATCCCTGTAACTAGTGTAAGCTGAATAAAGCTTGACGTGTTGGTGCAACGTGTCGTTGGTGCAACTTGTCGTTGGTGCATACCTGTTTGATGTTGGTGACCTCGTGCTGGTGCAACTCGGTGAGATCGTTGATCTGCTCCTCCAGTCGCTCACACCGAAACCGCTCCTCCTCAATGGCCCGCTTGAAGAGACTGTGGTCAGCCAGCATCGTAGACTACAAACACAACAATGTGGTGTTAGTTTTTTCATAAAAGGTGACTCTACAAAATTTGTTTCTAATCAGCGGGTACTGAAAGATGTGACGAGGGCGGTTTTTTTACTTTCTTTTTGCTAGAGGCCTAATTGGTGGCGAAATTATAGGATTTTTGTAAACAAGATTTAAGAGTTAAGAGTTTATCTATCGCCTTATCATTACCCAGGAACCAAATATGCCTATATTTTTTCATAAGACATCATCAAAGTTTTTTCTAGTTTAAAATCGGCTAAAAAGGGGGGGGGCTACCTATTAGGCTGATGGCTCTTATTAAAATTGAAACCTGAATGGAAAAAAGTAGTTTTAAATATTTTTATATCAAATAGGTCAATATTTTTGTCTCAAACTCATTTTAGGCTCATACATGATGTACGACAGGCTTATAACCAATGCTGACCTATCTATGCAGTTATTCTGCAACCAAGGAGATGGGAAAAGAGCTTACTTTGAGATTGTCAATGGTTTGTTGTAGATGGGTAAGAGCTTACTTTGAGAATGGTTTGGTGTAGATGGGAAGGAGCTTACTTTGAGAATGTCAATGGTTTGTTGTAGATGGGAAAGAGCTTACTTTGAGATTGTCAATGGTTTGTTGTAGTTTGATGTTTGCTTCTCTTTGGTAACTCAGCTCCGTCATAATAGGCTCCAAGTCGATGTGTTGGATGCCGTCTTGACTCTACAAATGGAAATAAAAGTTACATTTTAGCAACTTGAGCAAATAATCTGACGAGCAAGACTGTAAGCATAGTGCCCTCAATGTGTAAAAGCCATTAAAAAAGCTTTATCCATTCCTACCACACCAAATGAAAAAGTTGGTCTGCAGTTTTATGTTTGAATAAATGGTGTGGACGAACAAAGTTTGTTTTTATTACCCGTTGTAGATTTTTTATCCACCATGTGACAAAAGGCTACAAAACATTTCTTTGAGTTGCAGCAATCAACAGAATCTGATAATGAAAAGAATAAGGTTTTACATTTTTCTCAAAACTTGAAAAACGATTTTTTTTTTCCGAAAAAAAAAACTACGCAGAGTTCACAGACCAAATACATTGTATTTCATTTGGTGTGGCCCTTTTGTATATAGACTTGGTAACAGACCTGTATATGTGGTAAGCTGCCAGGCGCCGTGCTTTGTTGAACCTGTGGCCGCGGGCTGCTGTGGGCCCCACTCGGCCCCGAACCAGACGTGACGCTCGACGTCTCATCGTCTGACTGGTATTTAAAGCTGTAAATTAATACATTCAATGTTAGCTGAAGAACATGGTAAAACCTATAGCCTAAAGAACTATCTATGGATAGATTTCCCATGTCAACCCTAGGTATAGAGTATAGTTATCCAACAGTTCTACCTCAAGAAGAATCATCATTACAAATATACCGTAATATCGGTAGGAATTTAACCACTCACAATTATTTTCAAAATTAAATTTCGCTAATGTTTTACAATGTTTGTACAAGCCATTCAGAATTATTTCCAAATCCTATTTTCAAAAATCTTTTACAAATATTGTATACAAAAGTAATTATAACCTACAAGTAGCAATGGGAAATCATCCTATACGATCCCATTATCTATCATCTAATATAATATCTTACAATCATTCGTAATATAAATCCTTGCTTACTTAACTCTATATGTTACACTTATATATAGAGTATACATGTATTACACACTGACAGCGTACAATACATAATTACACAATCGGACGTTCGGGCTGTATCAAAGTGCCTAGGTCATGGGATTGAGCTAGCGCCAATCTTCGATAAGTGCAATCAATTTCACAAAATAAGTGCATCTATTTGCTAAACTACAGCTTACATTAATATTAACTACAGTATAGGGGTGCTGTGGATGCTTAGTCAACACATTCCCAACTTGACAAAACAGTGCAGACACCTCTAGGGATATTGTCTATCAAAAACTATTGTAATAAAATATAGGCCACCAAACTATTGACTATTGTCAAATTAATCTAAGATACGTAAAATACCGTGTGAGCACTCAAAGCGTGTTAGCCTGTTTATATCTGCGGTGTTAACATGTGATGGAGGGTCGGCGGGTTAGTCGGGGGGCTAGTAGTCGGGGGTAAATGGGAATACAGACAGAATGCCACCCACTGCTACTCATTATATCACTATTAATTAGCAGACTATATGCACCACTACTTTAGGGTGCCTTAAAAACGTTTTAATTTCAAGAGAGATCTTTTAATGTCTAAATGAACTCATTTTCAAGTTTTTTTTAAATGATAAAAAATGATGTTCTTCACATATAACTTTCAAGTCAAAAAACGTCAAAAAACTTATTCAAATATTTCTTTGAAATTTCAATCAATTAATTTATAGCATCCCAGAAAACAGATAATTTATAAAATGTTATAATTTCAGTGAGCGGCACTATATCTGTTTTCCCTGTCGCGGTAAGGGACAACCGAGGATAATTATACAAAGGCATCACACCTTGAGGCGGGTGTGGTATAGGTATAGAAGGTACTCTCGCCACACCTGGCCGGCAGTGTACCGCTCCCGTGGGTACTGTACTTTTCTCCATCGTCCGTCGTCGACCCTTGACCGTCTTCGTATTGTTCTGTACATAGAGGAGTCATTATCTCAAATTAATGGGGTTGATTTATTGGGGGTACTCAAAACTAATGTTCAGTGCCACAGATGTCATTGTCGAGGTAGATAACATATTTTTAACCCTTTAAGCACAACATAATGCATTAATGCATCGTGCCCTTGGTCGTCATGTTGCATGAATGCAGCCCTGGCGAGTAACTCGTCAGTGCTGCATTCAAGCATCATGTCGACCATACTGGGTTGAGACACTCCCGAAGAGTTGGCATGATGCACCAATGCAGCCCCAGCGAGTAACTCGCCAGTGTCATCATTTAGCGACATGTCGTCCTTTAAGGGATGTGGAGGAATCAGCTACCAGCTTAGTAGGGGACATTGTAATGGCTACCATCTCATTTTTGGCTCAGAAATATTTCAAGGGTTTTCTCTTAAGATTAAGTTAAAAATGTATACTTAATTTTTTACATTAAATCACAATGAGCAAACCCTTTTAACCATGTTTATTCCCTGTAAATGGTTTCTTTGCTAGGTAGTTGACATAAATGAATCAATGATGTTGGTATAAGGGGACGGGAGTGCTAAAGGGTAAAATATACTTACTTAAGTTAGTAATATTATCTGCACTACCGAATTTATTCTTTATTAAGTGTGCAAACTCCTTAGGTTTGGATACGATTGTCCTGGAAAGAAGAATATAGGTTGAATCAGTTGGTGCATTTTTTGCATTGATCAGATGCCTAAACTAATGTCGATCTCATTTCGTCCATCATTTCGCCGATTGTTGACCTTGAGAGGTTCTAAATATATATCTTTGACTTGTCTCATACTGGTGTAAACAAAATAAATTTCAAATAAAAAGGGTATATTTTGGTGTTTTTCATTAAAGAGCTTAATCTATTTCCCCTCTTATTACTGCTCTTTTCCAAATCTGTTGTAATGCAACGCAAGTGAAATTCTTTATCTAAATGAAGAAATGGTGGCCTAGAATTCTGGTTAGGAAGTGAAATAGACTTACTCTTTGGCACCGCGTATATTGTCCACTACTCCCCTGTAACGAAAGAAGAAACACAGTTTGTTACTTCACACGGTCAGTTAAACACGTTGACAACGGGATGTTGCCTTGGTGTATCATTTGTTGTCATGATGCACCAAGGCATTGGTGGCAAGTAACTCACCGGAGCTGCCTTGGCGCATCATGTCAATGTATCAGGAGTGTATCAACCCCGGAGGGTCAGCATGAAGTATGAATGCACCCATGACGTGTGGCTTGCCAAGACTGCATTCATCTAGCATGGCGATCCATCAGGAGTACCGTATATCAACGCCATAATGTCAGCATTTATAAGTGGTCGACATGTCGTAGACGTCTGTTGAAAAGCTGCACCTTTTAACAATAGTAGATACGATTTTTCTCAAACATGGAAACCTGTACCATAAAGACTTTTTAAGTCGTTTAATAGACATACCAGTAACTATACTATAGATATGTGCCTACACTAAATATGTACATGCCTCTATGGCTACATCACAGCTTGTCACGCGGAGATGGTATATACCACAAACCCTTGTCTAGGTTAACCTGCATTGAACTTTAATCGGGAACTTTGCACTCATTGATACCCATGCCATATTCACTATTGTCTACCATAAATCCTAATAATCCTACCTCCCGTTGAGGCTGCACTCCTAACTTTGACAAATCATATTAGCTACAGAGGGGGCTTGAACATTGCTTATTTGGTACTGCAGTATACTTATAAAAACTCTCATACTAGCCATACGCTATAGAGGCATGTTCGGTAAGAAATAGAAGCTGAGCCTGACTCGTGTACAAGCCGCGGCTTCTACATGAAGGTTTACGGTACATGTTATGTTTAATGTATGTGTGCGGGGTACACGTAAAGAGGGATGTGTGTTAAGAGTGTTGAGTACAGGAGAGGGCTTTGTCAAAACGAGGATAAGGCCGCCCAATGACCTCACTGACCTCCCTGGGGGTGCCCAGTCTAACCCTTTAACCCTTTAAGGACGGTATGTTGCTAAAACTGTAAAAGATGACATTATACACCAATGCAGCCCCGGCTAGTATGGTGCTGCATCGGTGCATCATGTCTGTACGATGCTTGAATGCAGCCCTGGCGAGATACTCACCAGGGCTGCATTCATGCATCATGTCGACTGAGGGCATATTGCATGAATGCATTATGCAGTCCTTAAAGGGTTAAGGACGGCATGCTCCTATAAAAGGTTTTATGTACATTTACTGTCATATAACACTGCAATGGGGTATCATGCCGACCCTGCAAAGTGCATCAACCCCATAGCATCAGCCTGATGCATTAATTTAGTGCTGTCGAGTTACTCGCCCGGGCTGCATTCATGCATCATGAGGACAAAAGGGCATTGTGCATTAAACCACTCTGTGGGCGTTAAAGGGTTAGCGGGTAGACTGAGTGTCCTTTACTGAGACCCTCTGTGTGCCTGACCCAGTGCTCGGTCAACACCAACTAACCTGCTCTATAAAGGCCAAAGCCATAGTCCTCACACCAAGAGGTGGTATAGACTTTTTGTAGTCTATCCAAGTTGTTAATACCAATATCTCGGTTTGATACTCAGATTAAAACAATAACTCGTTAAGAATTCATGATACCCCGTCATGATGCCCAAATTTACGATACCTCGTTATGATGCCCCGATTCACGGTACCTTGTTAGGATACCTCGATGCACGATACCTCAATTTTATACATGATACTCCAGTATGATGACCCGATTCATGATACCTTGTTAGGGTACCCCAGTTCACGATACCTACCTACTATGGTTCCCCAATTCACTATACCTTGTATTATGCGCCAGATTAACAATACCTCGGTATGATACCGCTTCACTATACAAAAATATGATACTCACATGTACCTCTCTAAGTCTCTATAACTTGATACCTTAGGTATATGAAAGACTGTTCGATAACATAAATCCATTCTTTAATACAGTAGACACCCAGAATACCTTTGGCAGTCCCATTTTCCACGATTGGCCTGTTCAGACCATGTATTGGTCTTCGCGGGGTGTTTTACTGCTTGTATCGGTCTTACCCCAGTGGCTGTGTTATTACTCGGTTCATGGTTCTTATTTCATGCCACATTACTATGAATAATTACTAGAACTCTCGTATCCCATGCCCCCCTTGGAATACAATGTCCCGTATCTAATGGCCTGTGACGTCATCATGGATAATGAGGCAATCATGGTTTACATGTCAAAGGCCAAAAATACCGGTAGATGCAATTTGACATGTTTTAAACTAAAAATGGCATGAAATAAAGGCAAAGGCCAATGTCAGAGGGTAATTTTGGATCAGTCCCTCTCGGTGAGACTGGGGCCGCATCACACTCAGCCTTCGGCCCAGGGGGGGGGGGGGGGGGGGGGGTCTCACCAAGGAGGAAACGATCCAAAATTACCCCCTTGCCATGGGCCTTTGTTTACTTAATTTACCGTTTCCTCATAAGGTTTAGGATGGCCATATCCTCCAGGCTCCCTCCGGGCTGCCGGCGGAGTCGTGCCCGGAGCCTGCGGAGCTCCAGCCGGGGCGCCTGGTCATCCACCGCTCCGTAAGTCCTCATCCTGACCACCCTACAGGTCTCACACTAAGGGTCTCTCTAGTCTCCCTTCAGTCTTATTCCAGCCACACGAGTGTCACAAAACGAACTCACAATGTCGCCGGTAGTTCTTAGTCATAATGGTAACATGCTCACCTGAGTCTTACCCCAGTAGAATCTCACTGGGGTCTGTGACTCATTGTTGACCCATTTGAGCCTTGTATGAGCCTCTCTAGGGTCTCCAACTGGGCCTGCTAGATCTCTTGACAGGTCTCCCGATGCAACTTCCTTCGCGATTTGAAATGGCTGTCCAGAAACTGGGTCCAAGTATCTCCTGGTGCAATCTAAAACACAGGCCTGGGTTTTGTTAGTCCTTCCCCTTTTTCTCCAGATAACAGTTCCAGTTCTATATATCCAGAATCACCTGAGAGGTTACAGACTGTCCAGTTACTGTTACTCTCTGCTCTAACTGATCCTGTATCTCATAGTTGTGGCTTTTCACTTTTCACAACACATGCCTGGGTAATGCCTTGCCTGGGTTTTTCTCTCTCCAGATTTCCTCAAGTACTATATCAGAGAACTTACAGCGTTACCTACAGGAGGTACCATAGACCCCTGTTAACGCACTGCAAGCTACCCTCACTGGAGGAGCCCACACCCAGGAGGAGGTAGAGACTAGTGGTGGGTTGCTGCTCACCTATATAGAACCATCAGGAGGAGACCTCTACAGGCTCAGTACCTGCCCCACCCCTACTCACACATCTATAGCCTCCATAGAAATGGAATAAGAACCACAGAAAACAAGTTAGGAGTGGCAGCATGAGAGGTTGGTGGGAGGATGCATGGGGAGGTTGGACTAGTGGATGGGGAGGTTGTGGAGGAGAAGGCGGTCTTTGGTCCGTAAATCGTGCACGGCTGTGTAGACAAGGCTGCTGGCCGGGCTGCAGTGCGGCAGGCACCGTTTTATCAGGTACAAGGCCTGCCTCCTCCCCTCTGTCTGACTCCTATAGAGTAGGATGTAGTGTAGTGTAGTGCCCCCTCTCAGATCTCTGCCTACCCTGCTATAGAGAGGGAAGGGGTGGGGTTCCTGCTTAAAGGCGAAACTCTCGGTACCCCTCCAGCAACAGTCAGAGCTGAGCCGGGACAGGTACTCAGCCCTATATATAGGGGCGCCGGGGGTTTAAGAGTGGGAGGGGAGGTAGCCACTCTCGTACCCCTACTAAGCCTCCCGATCCTCTCACGTCAGTAGGGCTACTGGGTGACCCCCCTTCATTTCGTGGGGGAAATTTTCAAAAGGGTGGCCTGCATTGAAAACATTGCCTATGACCTTCTTTTGACACATATTTAGAAAGATCTAAGTCCCATCCATGCGGCCTGCACCAATTTAAATGTAATTATTGCCTTATTTGATAAGTATGGGCCTCTTTTTAAATTGGTATCAGGCCCAAAATGTAGCGGCCGCCATTTTGACGTATATACGACGTACCATGTTGTCATGGTAATGTGACCCTGGTCCCCACTAAACGTGGGTATGGTGCAGTCAGTCTGTACATTCCTCCGGATACAGACTGATACTCATTCTAGAGGGGAGGGGGACAGTTAAGGCATGATACTCTCTCAGGCCACTGTGTATCACTCTCATCTAGAGTAGGGCAGGGTCAGAGCATTCAATCCGTCCACCCCTCTGTCTATTCTCCTAGAGTGAGGAGGAGGTTGCGGCAATGTTAAGGCCTTCCAGGAATCCGAGTGTGCCAAAAACTATCGCCAAAAAGTATCACAACATTGCACTGAATTGTCCGTTATTCCCCAGCCTGCTACCGGGTAAAAAGGAATGCCCCAACCGTCTTGGTTAATAGTGCCGCGAGCTGCCAGTGGAGACTGGGTCCAGTCTATGTGCTAGCCTGACGTGGATCTCAATGGTATTGATACATGTATCTATAGTATCTTTAATTGTGCTACCTGTGAGTGGGACCCAGGTGGGCGGGAACAAGCAGAGATAACGCAGCTTCCCTCTAGAGTGTCTCATACCAGATATCAGCATTTATATGATAACAGATAACGTGATTTATACCAACTGTCATTCAGCAGAACGTGCTAGAGTTTGCATATATTGTAGTTATATGTATGATGAACGTAGAACATGACCTATTTGGCAGAGGTGTGACCTATTTGTCAAAGGTATGACCTATTTGAACGAGGTATGACCTAGTTGACAGAGGTGTGACATATATAATCATTTGAAATGGTAGTTCTCTGAACCAGCTGGTGGATAATGTCAACATATTCAGTGACAGTGGCCCTCCCTTCCCATCACATAGTACTGAGAGTGAGAGTCAGCTGTGACCGTCTCCACCCTACGTTTAAAGCTGCCATGTCTAAGTATACACGTCTTCACATTACTCCAACACAGTCACGGTGTAAGGATCCAAGACTCCAGATAAATGGTCCACATCTACTGCTAACTCCAGAATCCAGACTCCAGGGTCTGTATAGTATCCAACCGGCAAACTCCACGTGTCTAGGGGATCATATAACACTGCTAAATCCAGACTCTCATAGATCTCAATAGGATCTCTCACTGAAAGGATCCAAACACATCCACTGCTTACCCCAGACCCCAAGTTGTGAATATAGGGTCCTAAAGGCAAGCTCTAGACTCCAGATCCCAGTAGGAGGATCCTACTATGCCCATTGCTAACTCCAGACTCGTGCCTCACAATAGGATCTAACACACACAGTGTAATGATCCCAGTCTCCACACTCCAGGTCTCTGGAGGATCTAGTCACCTCCAACTGCTACCTCCTGACTCCTGGCCTGCTGTTTAGGATCCAACAGGCAAAAACTCCAGACCCCTGGGTCTCAATAAGACCTAATACACTGCCAGTATCCCATCACCGCACACCCCAGGTCTCCAGAGGATCCAAACACATCCACTAAGCAGAACCTCAAGAGTATCAGCATGGCCTTGATGTAGATTCATGGGATCACTGATAAATGTAGATACCCCCGTGGTAATGCTGTAGTATAGACTCCCTACACGTCGTCCCTCCTACCTCCTACTACTGACGGTTACAACCCGTGCTGTGGGCCTCCTACCATACAGCATCCACCGATGGAGGATCCAAATGGTGTTTTTATGCCGCCGCGTGTAAGGGGAGGAGGGGGGGGGGGGTGAGTGAGGACGTTCTGGCGGTCGCCCTACCGACCTGTAGGGGGGAGGGAGGGTACCTACTGGAGCGGTGTCGGTGTGTGTGAGGGGAGGGACGGGGGGTGGGGGTGCGTACTGTGGCTGTCATTTGGCAGGTAGCCTGCCAGTCTCGGGCCCCGACTGTATATATACAGTCTGGGAGAGTCCTTATGTACTGACCTGTACTGGATATCAGCAATCTGGACATCATGGGTTCGAGTCCCACCTTGGCACAATGGGCAGTAATTTTTATATCTGTACAATGCACCTCTATTACACTATTGTCCATATCCAAATATGTAATATGTAATAGTACTATGCCAGTATAGGGGTATTTATGCTTCAAATAGGCCAAATAAAGAATGTAAAAAAACGAACCTATGTTTTGCCAAAGGTGGGATTCGAACCCATGAGGCCATACACAACACATCTATGTCATTCATGGTCATGTGACCATGGCTAACCAATCAGTGGTTGAGCTATCTCATTAAGAAATGATCCAGGATCCTGGATCATTTTCTAAGTAGGTCACAGTTATAAGATACAAAATTGTCCAGGCCCATTACAGCCTGACGGCTGCAATGGGCCTGGAGGGCTCGAGGCTGGTAGCCTGCCTGCTCCCAGTAGCAGTTAACCCTTTAAGGGCCGCCTTCTGCTTTAATGCACTATATGCCAATTGCCGTCATGATGCAGGAGTATCTACTCGCCAGGGCTGCATTCATGCATCATGACGACCCTTTGGGAGTGTATCAACCCCGTACGGTATGCATGATCATGATGCATGAAAGCACCCCACTGGTGATCCTTGAATAGACTGGGGCGGCTAAATCTACATCCAGGATACGTGTATAAGTGCCACTTGTTGCCATGTATAAGTGGCCACTTTTTGCTGCCCGCACCTCCCAGAGGGGGACCAGGGGCACCTGTTACATGGCATCATGTGTAGCTAGCAGCAGATCTAGTCCAAGGCATTAACCCATTAACCATTTAACCCTTTAAGGACGACATGTCGCTAAACGCGACATCTGTCGTCATGTTGCACCAATGCAGCCCCGGCGAGTCACAGTGTTGCATTGGTGCATCATTACGACCAAGGGCATGATACATCAATGCATTATGCCGTCCTTAAAGGGGTATAGGGGTTCCCCTTGTAGGAAGTAGGTGTGTAGCATTCATGAATGCACCATGGCAACAAAGGAATAGCAACTTAATGCACTATGCATGCATCAAACCGACAGTATTTGAAACGTCGTTATGATGCACCAATGTCGTGCTGGCGAGTTACCCATCGGGGCCTAAGGCATCATGCTGGTCTTAAAGGGTTAGGTATATCCCAGGGACCTGCGTCTGTGTGACCTAGTTACCCACCAGCATGTCCTTGTAAACCACACCAATGTCTTGGTGCTTTTTTATAGTTGATTTATGTTTTTCCTCTTTGTATTTTTACTTGTCCTTGTGTCCTGTTCCCCTCCTGCCCTTTGTTTCCTTTCCGGTATCAAACACAAACACAAATTATTGCTTTGTCTAGTTAACCT
Source organism: Harmothoe impar (assembly GCA_947462335.1). NCBI lineage: Eukaryota > Metazoa > Annelida > Polychaeta > Phyllodocida > Polynoidae > Harmothoe > Harmothoe impar. The sequence goes on along the minus strand of OX381718.1, from coordinate 43,006,378 downwards.
GATATATGTACAACAGGATGCACTCTTTCTATGCTAACCACATAATATTAACCCTTTAAGGACGGCATGATGCCTCAAGGCCTCTTGCAAATTAGTAGTCATGATGCACCAACACAGCGCCTGCACTGCACTGTAGTTAAGGATCATGGCGGCCCTGCGGGAGTGTATCGACCCCATACGGTCGGCGTGATGCATTAAAGCACTTTGCTGCCTTTGAAGGGTTTACAATCTTCTCTGAGCACTCCAATCAAGTAGCACACCAAAATCTGGGAGTGTATGAAACCAGAAGTCTGACTAGTGCATTAAAGCATCATTCTGCCCATAAAGGGTTAACTACAGTATAAGGTCCACTGTCTCTTGCCCCAGGTCCACCATAACCTCACCGTGGGCGGCTACTGTAATAGTCCTACAGTAATAGATGTGACAATAGACAGCACAACAATGGGTATTTTTAGCCCCGGCGTCAATACGTATCTCACCCTACCATCAGTCAACCCAACATAACAGGAGCACTCAAGACGCACAGCCAGCTTATAGGACACCAAGTGACCATGGTTACCCCCAGTACTATATCCAGGTACAGCCAAACCCTTTAAGGATGACATGATGCCTCAAGGCTTACTGTTCATCTGCTAGTGCCGACGCTTCAAGAGTGTATCAACCCTGTCGGGGCGGCATGATGCATGCAAGCAGCCCTAGCGAGTTACTCGGCAGGGCTGCTTTGAAGCATCATGCTAACAAAGAGGCAGTGCATTAAACACATTGCTACCTTTATTGGGTTAAGGTAGAATCTATATTATAATGGACCCTGGACCTGCTGTTGTCCGTGGAAGTGGACTGGGCTTCTATCTGTCTAACGTTAGACGTTGGCCAATAAATACGGCAAGCTTTAACCGGTTATTGTGACTAAAAAAGTAATAAATTGTTTTTCGGTCCGTTCCACTTGCTATACTAAGTGAGACCGTTACCATAGTTCTTGGACCGATTTGAAATGCTTCAGCTGCCTTTACAAGTTAATAGCACTGTTCTACCCCCGCAAAAGAGTTACCATTTATTGCCAGCCTATACGGAAGTTCCATTTTTGTAATTAAAAAGTGTTTTTTTGGTGTTTTTTTGCATGATGCACCGACGCAGCAGGAGGGAGTGTGGTTGTGGCAGTGGTCTGCTATTGGGTGTAAGGGAGTGCTCATTTTTACATAACAGCGGGGGGGACGGATTTTTTTTTATTTTTAATTTACCAAAATGTTCGTGCATACCCCCCCCCCTCTCCCAATCCGATCGCCTGCGCGTGCCCTTTTAATTGTATGTGTTTTCTTTTGGCTGAAAACAGGTTCCCCAGTCAAGGGGTGGACACTTTTACCCCCCCCCCCCCCCTGCTGTTAACAAACTAGCACTGACTACCATGTAGGGGCAGCTGGTACTCGGTATTCCATGTGTCTGTAAACAAGGGAACCCTTTAACCCTTTAATGCCAGCATGTCGCTAAACGATTACATTTGTCATCATGATGCACCAATCCAATGCAACAATGCAGCCCCAAAAGGTTGCTCAACCCATGCAGCAATGGCGAGTTACCATTGTACCCCAGGGCTGCATTCATGCATCATGACGACCATGGGCATGATGCATTAATGCATTATGCCGTCCATAAAGGGTTAACCAGACTTTATGACCAGAAATTTGAGCAGTTGGTGTCTGGCTCAGTGATTGTTGTGCAGTAAAACTGTTTACCAGAACACAGTGCAGTTGGAAGGGGTTGAGTGATTTAGCGGCCTTTGTAAGTGGATAGCACAATGCCCCCCCCACCCCAATTTGAGTTATAATAGTCTGGGTGCCACACTAGGCAGATGCTACCTAGAACTACAGGTCAAACAACAATTCTGTTGAATAGTCCTGTTGAAAAATATCATAAAACCTCGCATATAAGCCGCGGCGAGTATGCAAGTCAGATAGGCTTATAGCATCGACCCAGGGTCAGGGTGCGGCTTATACATGAGTTTTTGCTACTATGGTACAATACTAAAAGTCACCATAATCAGGTCTCTGGTGCGGCTTATCGGGTCGGCCCAATGTCGGGGTGCGGCTTATACGTGATTTAGGCTTATATGCAAGGTTTTACGGTAGCAGTCCCGGAAACGTGGAAATTCTGTTGAACCGCCGATCTGTCGAACAGTTTGCCAGCCGACTGTTACTACAGCCAGCCTCAGCAGGTGGATTAAAGTGTAGGGGCTTAGGTCATTAACCTGCAATGGGGTATCATTGGGGTAATCCTGCTCCCCATACCGATCCAGTAACGTGAGATCTGATGTGACAGGTGATGTAGCTCAGTTGTAGAGCACCACTTTGGGGTGGGAGGCCCCGGGTTCGAGTTGTGGTATCTCTGAGAAACATCATTTTCGGAGAAACCGTGACCCTCACAGTAGTGTGT